>OZ010571.1:159393191-159623191 GCA_963932145.1 Acanthosepion lycidas
TCTTACTGACAAGAAATGCACTGTGGCAGGCACCGACTGCTGTTGTTATTATTATTATTATTATCATTATTATTGCCAGTAATTATTACCACGGGTAATAACAATGGCGACAATTATTATTATTATTATTATTATTATTATTATTATTATTATTATTATTATTATTATTATGTTTTCAGTTGTTTTCATTTTTGTATTTCAATCAATACGAAGAAGAAACTCAAAATATTTTTGTATAAGTATTTTGACTTTTGAGGTTGGGGCAAGGTTCGAACTGTTTTTCTTCGTTGAGGAAAATGAATATTGCATGTATAAAGTGAATCTGAAAAACATTTGCCCTTTTAAGGCGTATATGTTCTCTTTCTCAGTGCCGGACAAAAACAAAAAACAACGTCAGAAGAAAACCACTATTTCACTATTCTAGTTCCACTTCATTTTGATATTTTAAAATTATATATAACTTACAAAAAATAAGGCGAGTCTTCTGTCGACAGGGACTCGCATAGACCACATGACAAAAATACTGTCCCCAAGTTATTTGTAAAGAAATTATCATTTTTTGTTATGTGGTGAGTCCTTTATTTAATTTTTTTCGTTGTTTTCATAATTACAGGTTTTTTTTTTAGTTAATGGTTCTGTGTTTAGTATTGCTACCATTTAAAAAAAACATGACCACCCCGACGACAAGTAAATCTTACTTGCTATCAATACTAAGTTTTGCTAACACACATACTAAATCAGCTAACAACTAATAAACGTAAATCTACAAATTCGACAACATACATACTATTGCTTGTATTTGGTACTATGACTACTGAATCAGCTACTGTTACTAAATCTTGACACGCAACAACTGTTCCAGCTTGGTTTACTAAGTGAAGAACTACTAAAACTTCTATTGAATTACTCCTACTAATAAATTAACTACTACTACTATGACTAAATTTCAAAAAAGCATTCTAAAAATCTAATTTTATTTAAACTCAACTTTTCAAATCTAAATTTATATTATTTTACTTTTAAAAGTTTTCCTAACTTTTTATTATTTTAGCTGAGATTACTTTGAATCTACTCAATCAAATAAAAATTATTAAGAAACAAGTTACAAATCGATAAATGAATTGCTACTTTAAATATCCCCACTACTAAACATACTAGTGTGCCTTTTTATTTACTAAATGTGGGAAGGATGCAAATAGTCATGATATTGATGATACTAAATCAACCCTATTTTTAGTTTGAATAATTTGCTTAAACTGGTATCGGATATCTAACGAAAACCACTAAAAAAAAGTCCGGCACGCAAGCTGATTGCTAAACGACGACGACGACTCTTGTTAGAATTGCTCATATCGACGATTGTACAGAGCGTGTGGGCAGATGTGGTTCATCAAAAGCACACAATAACATGAATGGCACAAGTACTAAGTGTACATATTCACTTTGGTAGAAGTCCGGCATGTTTGCACGCCGAGACCTACTTGTCGACACGAACAAACTTATCATCCAAACAGAAACTATTTACTGTACGAGCCATGTCATATCCGAAGACTATTATTGTGGATTTTTTAAGTAAAAATAAATTAAAGTTGGTATATTTGTTATCCACTAAATAAGGTTTTATGGTCAGGAAAATTACCAACAAAACAATCAGATGGAATTTTATTATTAACTGACAATTTATTTATCTATAATTGTGTTTGTATGGAGCACTTTTTCCGTTGAGCTATTGTTTGGCTCGCGAACCTGTTATGGTTACTGGTTGTCCCACATTCGGATCAATCGACATTGGTTCAATCCAGGAAATATCAATAAGTCACTTATGTGTACTGAAGGTTTTGTTCCCAGTTTATGCATCTAAGCATTATGTCTATGTATGTGTGCCTGTATGTTGCTATTTCATTGTAGTACATATGTGTGTGCTTGCATACGTGTGTGTGTTTGTCTGTACATTAAAACAAAGTTTTCTAATGATGTCTCTGCAGTGAAGAAAATATAATCAAAGAGTTGTGTTCTAACTGATATTTTTTTTTGTGTTCTTGTGCCAGCCTATGCAAAGCTTAGAAATCACTAATCCCTGATTTAATCGAAGAATAACTCAACTCTTCAGATCCTGAAGACAAGATTGCCACTGACAGTAGCTCGCTGGGAATCCATCAACCGGCCGGAATATTGTGGACATACAAACGGAGAAGTCAATATAATTACTATAACTACTACTACACATCCAAGCAATTACTATAACTACTACTACACATCCAAGCAACAGCAGCAGCAGTAACAGTAGCAATAATAGTCTATTTCTGAGAGGAAATATTCATTCGACGCTGTGGAAAATCCGTACAAAGATATAGCAACAACCTTATTAGTAACTGCATAACTTAGCCAAGAAATATTTGAAAAGAGAAGCGCCGACTCTACACCACAAAAATACTTATGGGATGAGTGTAAAATGCATTAGGACGCTGTATCTCTTGCGTTTATAAAGACATGTTTGTGCATATAGAAATATATATATATATATATATGTGTGTGCGTGTGCGTGTGTGTGTGCGTGTGCGTGTGTGTGTGCGTGTGTGTGTTCATTTATATATGAGATTACCTTATGATTAAATGAACAAATAGATGTGAACAGATTGAGAGAAAAAAAAGATAACGCTCCTTCCTAAGCACGTGTCTATCTTTATAATTAATACAAATGTTTATTAATAAATTCAATCAATTTTCCTGACAAAAATTCAGTCAAGATGCGACTATTTATTAAATACTGAACCAATTTCTCTAAAAGAAGTTTTCTTTAGAACAGATCGGCTGAAACTGAGACTTTTCACATTAGGAATCAATATACAACTCGGAACAACAAAACGAGTGCAATATTTTTTTTCTAACCATGTGCTAGAAATTACCCAGACATGTAATATCAACGAAAATTAATTTTTCTAAAACAATGGTGTCACAGTGCCTTTTAATTATTCCTTTCACACACACTTACGCACACGTACAAATATATATATATATATATATATATATATATATATATATATATATATATATATATATATATATATATAAACTCACACCTGGCCTGAGCTCAAGTGGAACTCGTATATACGATCTGTCGCAAATGATGCAGGAAAAATGATCGGCTTCGCGTACCACTCCAGTAAGTACCTGACCCCGTATGCTATCCTCTAGCTTTAAAAAACCCAGACGAGGCCAAATACGGAGTACTCTTTCATATTTGGGCGGGAGTTGCCCAGTCTCGATAGAGTCCAAAAGCGTCTCCGAGTTATTGTGTGGGATAAATTAGTTTCCACATTCCAACCTCTCTCTCTCCCTCTCTCTCTCTCTCTCTCTCTCTCTCTCTCTCTCCCACTCACACACACACACACACAGATGGGATGTGGCGAGTCTCTCACTGCTCTATCGCTACTTCTATGGAAAGTACTCGGACGAACAACATTCCTTGGATCCTTCAGTTCTAACCTTCACGACTAGGATCCACCAGGCCACTCACATTGTAGCAAATCACTCATATTCCCTCCGTGTTCCACTAGTGAGAAGTTCCATTTAAACAGTTTCTTCCCGCGAAGCACTGCTCTGTGGAACCGACTCCCAAGAGGAGGATGCTTCCCCGATCACTACACTCTTAACCTGTTCAAGTCCAGGGTTAACCGTTATATTCCTCTCCTCTCAGCTTGAAGTACCCTCTTAATGTAACCCTCTTTCTCGGTGTTGTGTATTTGCTCTAAATACATAGTATACTGCATCGCATGTTCGTGCATTTTCAAGTTACTAACTTTTGATTTGGGCTGTAACTCCGTAACTCTTTAATATTGGTAGAGAATCCTTATGTGTTTTCAATTCACGACGATCAGGTTTAAACGAAAATTATATAATGGTTATTGGGAATATGTGCGATAACAGTTTTCCATTATTCAACGACACAAAAATACATACAAAATACAAATTAATAAAGGAGACAAGAACATAATATTTTAGCAAAACCATTTGGAACAGAGCTTGATATTATCTTCTTGGAAAAGAATTGAAAAGAATGTTTAAATTATTTACAATTTGCTGCCATTTTAATATCAGAATCATTGAAGGAATTATAAAGCTTGTAAATAATTTGAATGAAGAAAATTTCAAGGTAAGTATAAAAGAATGAACAAGAATAAAAAAATTACTGTTAAATTGTAATTCTCTGAATAATATAAGAATAGAGCGGGAAATATTGAAAATAAGCCGGTAAAACACCAACGTAGAACAGTTTTAAAAAAAGAACAGAAAAATAAAAATAAAAAACGATGTGTATTGATTAGCTGAAAAGCATGTAGTAAAAAAAGAGGCATTGTGAAAATATGCTTAAAATGTAAAATAAATAATGAATGTGTTGATGTCAATGTTGCCATTGCAGGCGAAAAGACGGAAATTCATAAAATTGTGAAAAACACAAAAACGTCAATGGGAAGAGAAATTTTTGAAATAAAATCTGTGAGAGAAAGTGATCAAAATAGACCCGCGAAGAAAGCAAAAGATGAAATATCAGAGAAGGAACTGAGCAACAAGATGGAAGTAGACTGGACAAAGAACGAGAAACATGAATAATGAATATAGCAAAATATTGTTAGATGTCAATGGATAGCAAAAACTGTCGGAAAAGATCATACAATGCAATTGTAATATAAGGAAACGGGAAAAAAACATTTTGTCCAGCGGTGGATTCACAATGGCCAGTGGTGATGATGATGATCATGGCAAATTCCAAGTTTGTCCATAACCGGGGTTAGTTGCAACATTTGCCATTTATGTTCAACGGGGTTTTATCTGATGTTTGTTGAGCCAGACGAGTATTCCTGGAACCAGTTTCTTGCCATCTGCGCACAATGAGTCGATCTTGCATTATCTACAACTGTCACTATTGGAAATCATTTAGAACATGAGGGAAAACAAATAGTCTACAACAAGATCTGTGTGTGTCAATCATGTCAAAACAGATTCCAGTTTCAGGAATGACCCTGGAAAACACTAACAAAAGACAATCCACGCTATCACAGAACAACCAACATCTTTCATAAAACCCTACTAACAGAACTACCCCATCTACCAGAAAGAGCTGTAAATGGAACTCGTATAACCAACCAACCACGATACAATATTCATGTTCCCTGATCCGAATGAGGAAGAGTAAATACCGCAGTGTCAATAAACGATTTAAGTAAACGACTATGACATTTCATTGAACACTGTACTGTGCCTTGATTGATAGGTTGTGGGACACCAACAATGAAAGTAATTTGATTATGCAATGTTACTATTCTATTCCCTTACAAGCGGCCCGGTTCTTCCATGACGTGTGGGCGCATTTCCTTTTGTACGTGCCATTGATGTATGTCTGGAATTCACATATCCCTAACAAAGTCTTGCTGCAGTTTCACGAGAAGATTTAGACAGAGTGCCTTATCTTTCTGGGAGAAATTATTCCACGATCAAACAATGTTAAATCCCGACCATTTCCATAGTTGCGATATCTACACTATCACAGCTACACTACATGCTTACCTATTACGTCAAACTTACGTAATCCGGCTAAGTATATTTCTATAAATTAGCAAGCACAAGTGTATTTGTCTGGTTTACAACATTCATTTTTCTGAAACCGTATTAACTGATTACTCAACAAACCACTTCTGACCTGCCTATGATATCTTTTAAATACTAAATGTCGATAGAAACACGAACAAAGAGTAGATATCTCCAGCAGCAGAAGCCGCTTCCAAACAGCATCGATTATGAAGCTTCATTTGCTAGTAATTTCTAATAATACAGTAATTAACGTGGCAAATGTGTGGATAACGTAGCGGTTATCGGTCCAGAAAGTGGAATCGGCGAGCCGAGTTCGAACTCCGGGTTAATCTGCTGCCTTCAGCTTTTTTGCACCTCACCTGCACTGGGATAATTCGCACGATAGATTGTCCTTTCGAAATTTGAATGGCAGTCAATCTAGAAGCAGGATATTCTGACCTCAAAACCATGTTTCACAAAAAGTAATGGGACTTGATACATATTAAAGAATAAGGGAACAGTACAGGGTCATGAGATTCTTAAGAGAGGCAGCATTCTTTAAAAAGAAAAGAAAATAACGTGCGAGTTCTACCAGTTATAGTGAGTTTGATTAAGTTCTAAAGTTATCTGTCTCTGTATGTTAGTTATAGTAACCGTTTAGATCTTACGTCTATTCAAACCGAAAATATGTATTTACGACTGTCCGATGAAACCTGACTTGATATAAAATAAACTAAACTACTTAGATCGGTGTTTGAACCCAAATGATAAACATGACTTAGAATGCTTATTTTCTACAGAGACCTGGAAAAGTTTGTGTAACACGGTCTTCCTAAATACATCCCTCTTCACAATTTTAGTCTTATACAAAACTTTTTAAAAAAGTTAAACTGAGCAAACATCGGGATTAAAAATATTTTTCATTCTATTCTACTTTGTTTTTCTCCCTTTTCTTTTCTCTCTGTCATTTTTTCTTTCATTTGTATGATTCTCTTTGTTTTTTTTTTATATATTTCGCTTCGTTATTACCTTTTTCTCCCTCTTTTATTCTCTTTTTCTTTTCTTTTTCTCCTTGTTTTTCCTTTACTCTATTTCTCTCCATTCCTTCTTACTTTCTTTTCTTTCTCTTTCCTTTCTACATTTTTCTTTTTTCGTTCTTCTGTTTTCCCTATCCTTTCTTCTCTCTCTCTCCCTCTCTCTCTCTCTCTCTCTCTCTCTCTCTCTCTCTCATCTCATCTCATCACATCTCAGACGATTTTCACTAATACTTCTCTTTCTGAATTTGGGTAAGTTGAATTGAATTGATTCTGTTTCTGAAATACTTTTTTACCATTCTAACTTCTCTTTCCAAGACGACGACTCGTTTATTGTTTAATTTCTTTCCTTTTTTTCCTTTGATGTCTTTTCCTCTCTCTCTTCTCTTTTCTTCCTCATTTCTCTTTCTGTTCTTTCTGTGCTCTCTCCTACTCCAGCTCCTCAACCAGTTTTCATTATTCTCATGTTTTACACTGGTTATCAATTTTGATTTCTCACTCCTTCTTGAGTTTGTTTTTTCTTTCTTTCTCTCTCTCTCTCTCTCTCTCTCTCTCTCTCTCTCTCTCTCTCTTTGTAATCATTTCCATCGTCTTCTCCTCTTCCTCCCACTATCAGTTTTTTCTTTATCCTCTCACCACGCCCCTTTAGCCAACTGGCTTAGATTGCCAATCCCAGTAACCGTGTCCAAAACACAATGATCAGAGTATGGAAGGCTGCAAAGGCCCCACCCTGCTTTCTCTGACTTGGCCTGACCAGATAAGCACTCTTAGGGACACAACCTCGCCAAACAAGTGCAGTCTCCAGGGAGATTTGATTTTTCACAAACCTGAGAAAGAACCAACTCCAGTGTTGAAGCGAAAACCTGAGTTACATAAAGGCTTGTAAGAAATCGATTCAACTATTCGATCTATCGATTATACACACAGATATCATTTTCCCCATTTGCCTATATACTTGTGTCATTGTAAAGATATTACCATATTCCTGTGTATCTACTTACAAGCTACGTTTGAAAGACTGAGCCGGATATATCTATGAAACATCGAAATGGACGTATGTTCGAGAATATATATATTCTTCAAGTCAAATTCGTCACGGTCGGTCAAATGGACGCTTTTGCCTATACAAGAAAAATATATTAAATTAGATCGGTGTCTCTATATCTTGGAGAGAAAATATATTTTGGACATGTTCCCAAAACCTCAGCAGATTGCTGAAACCGCAGATAACGCAAAATTATATATATATATATATATATATATATATATATATATATATATATATATAAGTGGACATTGTAGTCAAGACTCAAACGTGGACAGTATGTTTCATGCTAAACGCAATTGCCTGGGTAGGGTTAGGGTTAGAATGAAACAAACTGTCTTTTCTGGATGTTAAATTCAATGTCCACTTTTAGATTCACAGATGTTCTATCTTTGATATTGAGCACTTTAACCTATAAATATAGCATAACTTAAAACTATATTTTATCATATACATACATATATATATATATATATATATATATATATATATATATATATATTATATTCCTTTCCGCAGCTGCACGGGATAGCGTACACACAGTCTTTAGTCATGTTTTCCTCTATGCGGGGGGGTTACTCGGGAGAGATATCTGCGAATTGACGTCAAGCTTTTGAAGTTTGTCCTGTTTATATCGACCGCAGATCCTTTCTATTTTCTCTGATAACCCTTCACATAAGGCAGGCAGACTGTTTTCTGAGTGTTGTTGTCCTCCTCTTGTACCCGCCTATCCCAGTTTTTTGGGGCTGCTGCTATGTACCCAGGGTAGTTGTTACGTTGTAGGGTACTACTTATACTGACCAATTCTTTTCTAACGTCTCTGGGTCGCCACTTATGATTTTTGCTCAGTGTTGTCAGCAACAGACGATCCCTTTCTTTACGCTGTATGGATGGTGGGAGTTGAAATTGAGGTACTGTCTGGTGAATGTCGGTTTACAGTATACGGATGTCTTGAACCCATGCTCTGTTCGAGATATTAGAACATCCAGGAATGGGAGTGTGTTGTTACTTTCTTTCTCCATTGTGAACTGTATCGAAGGTTTTATTGAGTTCACATGGTCCAGTAGAACCTGAACATCTTCCTGGTGTGGCCAGAGTATGAAGGTGTCATCTACGTACTTTAACCATATAGTAGGCTTTAGAGATATAGATTCTAATGCCATTTCCTCAAAGTATTCCATGTATATATTCGCTATTGCTGGCGAGCCCATTGCTAAGCCTTCATCCTGTCGATATATGTGTGATCCCATTCCGAAATGTGTTGTTTGTGTACAGAAAGTCAACATCTCCGTCAGATTATCTATTGGAATACTGGTCCGTTCTTCTAAGAATGAGTCAGAAGCCAGTCTGTCTCTGACTACTAGAGTGCCTCCTCCGTGGATATCTTGGTGAACAAACTCAGCACCAAGCTCACCATCTGGTTGGATAGGATGGGAGTATCTTTGATTATTTCCACGAAGTGGGCGGAGTTTCGAACATATGAAGGAAACTTTCCGATCAATGGGTCAATTATATCTACAAGGAAGCGACTCAGAGAGTGGTACACAGATCCTTGGCAACTAACAATCGGCCTAAGCGGAATACGGTCTTTGTGAATCTTAGGGAGACCATATATGTGAGGTAGCTTGGTGTAATGCTGCGATAACTGCCTATAAGTCTTAGATGCGAAGTGATCCTTGTTCGTGATTAGTATCCGTGACAGTTTGCGTTCCGTTTTCATTGTAGGATCCTTTTTTACTTTGCTGTAGCTACCATTGTTAATGAAGTCTTCCAGCTTTCTTGTATAATCTGATTTGTTCTACAGTCGCGTTGCCTTTGTCAGCCGGTAGTATGATGATGTTTTCGTTCCTCTGTAGGGATCGGATCTCCAGCCTCTCCGATTTTGTTATGTTAGACCCGGGCGGCTTGGCCTTCTCCAAGGTCTGTCTCACCTTCCATCTCAGTTCATCCGCTTGAGCCTGAGGAATGTTCAAGGCCACCTCCTCGACTCTGGCAATAATGTTAGAGTATGGCACTCGCCTGATCGTTGTGGCGAAGTTGAGACCCTTATTCAATACTGACTCTGACTATTGGCTGATGTTGACTACTGCTTTCATTGGTAGGTGATGGACCTTGTGCGTCACCTTCTGATCCTTCAATCTATTTAATAACTGATATCCATTAAACATGGCACGTGGAACTAGAACAGTCTACCCCAGTGAGCGAAATAAAGGGTTCAGTTCGACATTCCAAACACCTGAAGAAGGCTGGAGCGTACAACGGCCGAAACGTTGTAATAAATATGGCGACAACGATGAGGACAATAGTCCGAATAATGTAAATAATGTACATAATACCTCATCTCAGAAATATAGACAAACAAGATCATTACTGATACAAAGGAATTGGATACTGGACCGTGCAACATCACCATTGGACCGTGAAAAATTAGTCAAATGGTCAAACGAATCCTATTTCCAGCTCTTTAGAGTAAATGGACAAGTTCATGTGTGCAAGAGTTTACACTTTTAATTTTTGTCTTGATTTTGTGTTCGTTTATTATTATTCAACCTGTCAGAAGTGTGGTGTAAGCTGGCAGTAGCTCTGTAACGGAGTGGGGTATATCTTTTACCCTATTGTTCACCCCAAGACCTTTTTGGGGATGTATCCGTAAATGTCATCTACATTATTTACTAACGATCTGAGAATTCCCATAGACAGATTGTTACTATTAAACAAGAAGAGAGTAGCGCCGAGTAGTGAGCGTTGTTGGACGCCTGTAACGAATCTCATAGGCTTCAGAATCTTGACCATTGATAATGACCTTCAAGGACGTACTTGATAGGAAGGACTTGTTGATTACAAGGACCCCACCAGAGATTCTATAATTGGAGATTTTGTATAGCAACCTCCTATGTGACACCTTCTCAAAGGCCTTTGAGATATCTATTACAAGCATTCTCGCAAGGAATTTATTATCGAGTACTTCACTGAGTGTGTGTGCAATGAAAAAACATCAGCAGTGGACCTAGGAGAGCGAATCAATACTGCTTATCACCACCTGGGTGATTATCGCAATGGTTTATTATCGCAATATTTCATCGAATATGGATTTTGCTTTTTCGTTTCTCTTTGGTGTGGATTCCATGTAATGGACTGAAAATGTCGTTATTACCTTTTTAAAAAAATTTCCTTAGTAAGATAACTATAGTTTAAGTTTACAGAAAAGAGACAAGTAAAGGCCAATCGTAAATGTATTAAATTAGTCGTTCATATTGAATAACCAAAAACGGTAGTATGTGAATTCTAAAATGACAAGATGTAACATTCACATATCTGCTGAAAAGTGATAAAGACAACAGATGAACAATGCTGGTCAAAATTATGCGTGGAAAAATTTATTTAATGAAACATAATATTTAAAAATGAATGAAATTATATCTTCATCTGCACCTATATAGGTACATCTATGCATATATATAGTGTTCGTTTCTTGAATCACGTAATTAAAGTATTTTTCAAGTTTCATTATGTTCACATATAATTTATTCATATTTATTTTGATTAAAGGATTAAAAACATCAGTTAACACTAATATTATGCATAATAGGAAAATACTGGAATTCTGATTTCAATTAATGGGTCTGAGCAATGAACACATCTCTGACTGTACAACTCTACTGCCAAAGATATGAAGATTTTTTATGGCACAGATGACTTTGAAACTCATCATTGGAAATCATAACTAATACATGAACTCGAACACCGACTATTGGAGGTAATTTCTTTTGTCTCACATCATCTATCAAATCTCATAAACTGAAATATATGTATTGCTGATTGCTATGAAAATAAGAATATTGAGTGACTGCCTTGAAAATCATCGTTTGAAAACAGGTGACTGGTAATGAATGTAATCACGCCATTAAGTAAGCTTCATAGATTTAAAAACCGAAACTTGTAAAAGCAGACGGCACACCGCAAATCACGGCTGATTAATCTCTGACATATTTTTGCCATAGACACACTATGATGGACTCTCAGCGCCGCGTGGCTAGGACGTCTCTACCATTGATTGATTTTTTGACATGTAAAATAATGACGATGAACGATCGATACTTTCCATACCAAACAGACAACCCTGATCAATAAGTATCTCCCTTGATTGATTATTTGATTGCACACTTGAATAAATGCAGAAATTTGTTAACATGGAGAAGTTCATTCTGTAATGTCAGGACGCCATCTTAAGATCACATCAACACAGCAGATACATATATTAATGCTTATCTACCTAGATGAGTATGTTCATATATATTTGTATTGTTAATAGTTTGAACATAATTATGTATGCGAATGAGAATACATTTTTGTAACCATGGAAATTAACAGCCAGTATTCCGGAGTGCAAATATTGTAATTGTATATGCGAATGTATTTTTTTCATTATTTCGAATGTATACTCTGACCAGACTTCGTATTTTATACTCTATATAGTTACAATAGATCAGTACTTGTCCTGAGTATAGTCAGAACTCTTAATGGATGTATACAAATCATCATGTCAAGAAGATGAACCAGCCTTAATCACAATTTTAAAAATACTGCACGATGATTATTCAGAATTGAACTCTTTTCTATAATAAAATAACTAAAAAGAATGATTCTAGGTTTAAAAGAATTATTTGTGGCTGGATTATCAATTAATCAAAATCAAAGCATTTTACATAACCTTAGAAGTTAATAAAATCACAATGGCCATAGTAATTATGTAATAATAATAATATATATATATATATATATATATATATATATATATATATATATATATATATATATATCAATTTATATATATATTATTTATATATTATATATGAGACGCCCAACCACACTCGGAAGAATGCATTTGTGGAAAGTTGTGCAAAAATCAACGAGGCCTAAGAATCCACCAAGGCCGGATGAAATGCCTGGAGTGGGGGAGGCTTGAGCAACGTACAGGTGCAAGACCTGGTAAAACGAAGGAGAGGAAGGACCAGGAGTCGCACCACAGAGTTCAATCCCTCCAAGTTCAGGTTTCATCTTCTCTAGGCATGGAGTCGAGGAGAAGAATCAAATGGCCGCCTGCTGACAACAAGGAGACCTGGCAGAATTTTGATAACGACATCTGCGAACTATTACAACTAGCCAGCCAAGGAAGTGCCCAAAATCAGTTAAAATATATGACCACAATAATAACCAGCATGGGATCCGAAAGATTTGGCTATGTCGAATCTAAACAGATAGCAAAGCCAAACACCACCACTAACCGAAGAGAAAAGAAAATTAAAGAGCTCAGAAAGGAGCTAAGATCCCTTAAAAAAGCTTACAGGAAAGCGAACAGTGAGGATCGCCAGCCTCTGGAGGAACTTCGTGCAATACTGAGGGAGAAGCTGAAGAATACACAACGAGCCGAGTGGCACAGAAGAAAGGGAAAGGAAAGAGCTAGAAAGCGAGCAAGCTTCTTGTCTAACCCATTCGGTTTTGCTAATAAGTTATTAGGAGAGAATCGGAACGGACAACTAGAGGCATCGGCAGAAGAAATTAATACTTTCCTCAGGGAATCCATGAAAGATCCATTAAAGGAACAAGACCTTTATAAAAATGATAGTCTCATAATACATAAACCGCCAGTAAGTCCATTTGATTTAAGCATGCCCACTTGGAAAGAAATCCAAGAAGTGGTGAGAGCATCAAGATCTGCTTCAGCACCAGGGCCGAGCGGAGTGCCGTACAGAGTCTATAAAAGATGTGGAGGGATTCTCCGAAAATTATGGAAATTAATAAGGATCATTTGGAGGAAAGGCAAGGTAGTCGATCAATGGAGACGCGCCGAAGGGGTATGGATTCCCAAGGAAGAGAAGTCCACAACACTGGACCAATTTAGAGTAATATCCCTCTTGAACACTGAAGGTAAGATCTTTTTTGGTGTATTATCAAGACGTATTACTAAATATGTATTGGCGAACAATTACATCGATAAATCTGTCCAGAAAGGTGGTATCCCAGGAATGCCAGGGTGCCTTGAACACACAGGCGTACTTACGCAACTGATAAGAGATGCGAGAGAAAGGAAAAGCGATCTGACAGTACTATGGTTGGACCTCGCCAATGCGTATGGCTCCATTCCTCATAAGCTCGTGAAAGAAGCTCTAAAAAGGCATCACGTTCCCTCTTCAATTAGTGGTCTAATTTCAGACTACTATAATAATTTTCAGCTTCGAGTATCGGCAAGAATAGTATCGGAATGGCACACCCTGGAGAAAGGCATTATCACGGGGTGCACGCTATCCGCAATACTGTTCTCGCTGGCTATGAATATGCTGGTCAAAGCATCTGAAGTAGAGTGTAGAGGCCCCCTCTCTAAATCAGGAATTCGCCAACCCCCCATTAGAGCATATATGGACGATCTAACCGTAACATGCACATCCGTAACAGGAGGAAGATGGCTCTTGAAGGGCTTAGAGAAAAACATTACATGGGCCCGAATGAATTTTAAGCCAGCAAAGTCCCGATCATTAGTCATTAAAAAAGGAAAAATAACTGAGAAATATCATTTCAAAATATCCGGTGTAACTATCCCAACCCTAAACGAAAAACCTGTTAAGAGCCTGGGTAAGTTTTTTGACGGAAGTCTAAGAGACACTGTGGCTATTGAACAGACAACTAAATACCTTACACAGTGGCTCAATAAGATTGATAAATCAGGCTTACCAGGTCCATTTAAAGCCTGGTTATTCCAGCATGCCGTTTTACCCAGAATATTATGGCCAATTCTGATGTACGAATTCCCAATGACCAGTGTAGAATCACTGGAGAAATTAATAACTAGGCGCCTGAGAAGATGGTTGGGAGTTCCGAAGTGTCTGAGCACAGCGGCACTCTACGGCAGGAATAATGCTCTTCAACTCCCTTTCAATAGTCTTGTTGAGGAGTTTAAAGTCACAAGAGTAAGAGAACAGCTGCAATATAAAGAATCAACAGACCCAAAAGTGGTAGCAGCATGTATTCAATCTCGAACGGGAAGAAAATGGAGTGCAGAAAAGGAGTTGGATAGCAGAGGATAGATTACGGCATAAAGCAATTCTTGGCACTATCGCTAAAGGTAGAGCGGGTCTCGGTTATTTTCCTTGTCCCCAATTAAACAGAGCCAAAGGGAAGGAAAAACGGCAATTAATCCAAGAAGAAGTGCGAGCAGGGATTGAAGAAACGAGATACTGCAAGATGGTGGGACTTAGTTCACAGGGAGCATGGACAAAATGGCAGGGTGTCGAACAGGAAAAGATCAGCTGGTCAGACTACTGGCGGTCAAACTTTGGTGAAGTAAGTTTCCTAATAAAATCGGTATACGATGTGCTACCTAGCCCATCCAATTTATATTTATGGGGCAAAAGGTATACCCCAAATTGCCAGTTATGTGGGAAACGCGCTTCACTGCAACATATCCTAAGTAGCTGCGCTAAAGCCTTGAGTGACGGTAGATACCGCTGGCGCCACGACCAAGTCCTAAAGGCAATAGCACATAAAGTCAGTGAAGCAGTGAGAACTTCTAAATACACCCCGAATAAGAAGTTCATATTAATTCCCTTCGTTAAAGAGGGAACGAAGGAAAAAAAACAAACGATCCCCAAAACAAACTTGTTATCGTCAGCAAATGATTGGCATTTGGATACAGACCTGAAGACACAACTAAAGTTCTCCAGACATATAGCGGAAACATCACTAAGACCAGACTTGATCATCTTTTCCAACTCCACCAAACAGTGTATAATATGGGAGCTCACGGTCCCCTGGGAAGAATACCTGACATTAGCAAATGAAAGGAAACGATCAAAATATCAAGAATTGATCGAAAAGTGTCAGCAAAATTCCTGGAAGGTCACATATTACTCTGTGGAAGTAGGATGTCGTGGCTTTGCAGGCCAGTCATTATGCAAAGCTTTTAGGAAAATAGGCATCGTAGGATCAGCCCTAGCCAAAGCTGTTAAGAAAATTTCAAATGAAGCTCTGACGGCTTCTAAATGGATATGGCTTAAAGGATCCGAGCAGTGGGGGAATAATTCAATAGAAAACAATCCCTAATCTGGATTTAAATTGCTTGCGAATAAATAAGTTTTTATAGGTTTTAGTTAAATTTAGCTCACAAACTCTTGGTAGTTTTTTTTTTTTTTTTTTTTTTTTTTTTTTACTCCTTTTTTTTTTTTTTTTTTTTTTATAAAACAGAAATATGGTAACATAATGTAGAATTTATTCTTCTCATACGATAATGTCATTTCTACCATACGCCACAATATCATCAATTTATTTTAAACGAAAAAAAAAACGAATTAATTCTAAATTATAAATTTAGAATTAATTCGTTTTTGCCATATAAATTGTTAATCTATTCCAATCAATATTTCATCCGTCCCTATATAGTTTAATTTAATATTCCATCAAATATATATATCAGTGGTACCGGTAGGGACTACCGGTACCACTGATATATATATTTTAACTGTAAATACATAAAATCAATCCATTCCATACGATAATAAGAATTTTTAATGAAGTAGTATAAATTATTTTTGAAAATGATTACATTTTTTATTTTTTTATTTTTTATTTTTTTTTTTTTTTTATAAATTGCTTGCTTCGCACCAATTGGTGCGAAGCAAGCAATTTATATAATTCAGTTTGGAAGGGGAGAGAAAAAAAAACAAAAACAAAAAAACAAAAGACGCCCCCATTTTTTTTTTTTTTTTTTTTTTTTTTTATAGTGAACAGCTAAATGTATCGTCAATATTTTGATTGGGACAGAGCAAACAATTTTGGACGCTTCCGTTAGTTGTTATTTTATTTATTTATTTATTTTTTTTTTTTTTTAAAGAGCAGAAAGTATAAATTCTGTCATGAGTACTAGCACAATTCTTTTACACGGTGGCGACCTGTTGAATAAGATAACAGGTCGGGGGTGGCTGTCGGAGCTGATATGATGAATAAGAACCCCGAAATCAGCGAGGAAGACGGCTTTCATCACTGAGGACCACCTTCAAGCATTCAAATGTATTTTGTGATATGTGCGGTGTTTATTGGAAAGCGCTCAATATCAGCGATAGAGCTCACATATTTAGTTGCGTTGATGTGAGTTTGTGACCCTGGGTTTCACGCCCTTTGCGATCGTCAGACAAACGACAGATTTTGTCTGACGATCGGAAAGGGCGTGAAACCCAGGATCACAAACTCACATCAACGCAACTACATATATATATATATATATATATATATATATATATATATATATATATATATATATATATAGGGGTGTACGTATGTGGGGGACGTACCTACCTGCCTGTGTGCGTTTGTATTTGGCCAACATTTTTTTATTTATATAAGTTTGGTTAAAGAACAACAACATTTCTTTGTTTATTTTTTCTATATTTCGGGCCATTTTCTTGCTTTCTAGTGAAAGTTCAAATTTAATCTATTCAATGTCTAACTACTTTCGACTTTCAAAATCTATTATCATTTTTTTTTTTTTTTATTTTGTTGATTTTTATGCTGATTTCATCGTTTTTCAATTATCGCAATTTTACACTTAATTTCAGTTTTTAGAATATCGTATTTTCACATGATGGTTCGTGCTGTGTCGTTTTTCTTATTTATGAAATAAATGTTTGTTTCTAACTTTCGCTGGTGTTTAATATCCGAGGGTCGTTCAAAAAGTCCTAAGCCTCACCCAGAAAAAAAGAGCCATAGCTGAACATTTTTGTTGTGGCAACACACTACCACTTCTTATAAAACTAGAAAAACTTAATTTCTGTGCAGGTAAGGCCAATATAAATGTTAAGAGGTAGCAAACAAATCTAAAAATAGAAAATACAGAGGCCCCAGCAGTCATAAAGTATGACACGCAAGGAAATCCATGACGACATGGTATAGCCACTTGTTGAGGATTCCCCTTTCTATGCAAAGAAGTGGGATGCGGAATTCAAACAGGTCAGGGACAGTACAAAAGATGACCCTCGGTCAGGTCGACCATTGATTCAGTTGATGCCATTCACCGTTTGGTTTGGGATGATACACGTCTTATTGTTCGGCAAATAGCTAAGTCCGTAGGGATTAGTTCTGGTTTGGTCCGTACTGTTTTAACTGAGATCTTGTGGATGAGCAAGCTGTCTGCAAGACGGGTCTCGAGAATACTGACACCAGAGCAGAAGTTGAAAAATTTTGACATTTCTAGGACTCTTCTGATGCCCTTTCAGGCTAACCCTTAGAATTTCCACCGCAGATTAATAACTCAACTTCGAACATGAATCAAAACAAACAGTGGAAACACTCTGGTTCTCCACCCTGAAGAACTTCAAGCAGGCAGAATCCGTTGCAAAGGTGATGGCTTCTGCTTTGGGGGATTCTGAGGGTTTAATAATGATAGACTGACAGTGAAAGGAAAATCTATGAATGAACAGAATTAAGATAACTGAAGGAAGCAATCAAGTCGAAACACAGATAGAAATGGATGATAGGTGTGCTCTTGCTCTAGGATAACGCGCGCGTTCACACTGCCCAAGTTGCAGTAATTTAATCAACCAACTGTGGCTTTGAATTACTAGCCCATCCACCTTTACTCACCATACTTAGCTTCATTTGACTTCCTTCCATTTCCTAAATTCAAATTCCACCTGAGTGGTCGCCATTTTGGAAACAATGATGAGATCACATGTGCTGTGGGGGAGTTTTTAGAATACTAGGATGTGATGGGATTGCAATGCTTAAGCACTTTGGACCAAGTGCATTGATGTCAAGTGGGGGGACTATACTGAAAAATACTGAAAAACTGTCTTGTTCCTCCAACTCCTTCTGAGTAAGGCTTAGAAATTTTTGAACGACCTCATATGCATACACACACACATACACACACACACACACACATATATATATATATATATATATATATATATATATATATATATATATATGCGCGCTGTGTAAGCTTTAATACAATTTATAATTTAAAAAATATATAAATATGTAATGTTGACTTAATTTTTTAAAAGTGTAGTTCAATAAAGTTTAATAAAAAAAAATATTTCCGCTTCTTCTACTATACGTCATCAATGCATGGCTAAATCCTTTTTCCGGAATTACAGCAACATATTTACAGGTTAAAGAATATGTAAAGAACAATTTAATTTCGATATTTTCTGATTGAGATGGAGGGAAAGATTTGTTTAATTTCCAGCATTCAAAAATTCATAAAATAATCACCTGCATTGATTTCAAAAAGCAAAATTTCTCATGACAATGTTTCATATTTGTTAGGATTTTCATTTTGATGCACTAAATAATCATCACAATATGACCTTTTTGCATAGCTTTCGATTTGCCTTCATAAAGACGGAGTGACCTCTTGTTATCGTCACATGTTGTTGAGCAAATGGTGAATAATTTTTACTCCTTCAGCCAATATGCGTCCATTATAAGAAGCCAAACATGGCTGCTTATTTAAACTTATTGATTTGTTTCTTTGATTCTCGTCAAGAAATGTTTTCGTCCTGGTTTGTTATTCATGGGTTCATTACTCGAAATCTATCAGTTCAAAATCTCTTCGTCAATTGCTCAGAGTCAAAGAGCCAAATTAGTTATTTAAGTTATCAAGATTAGAGTTTTGTTTGGCAAAAGTCTTTCTTCAAAAAGAACAATTTCTATTTCTGTCCCGGCTTTTTTGAAAATTTCTATGACCTTTTTTTGGATTTGGCCAACTCTGGTTAAAGGCAGAATTTCTTGATAAGTCAGTAAGAATCTATCACTCTCTCAGCTACTAGCGACTCTGCTGACAAAAGTGTTACTCAATTCATTCTATGGTCATGGCGTTTGCCGTAGTGTAATAATAATCAATCCAGTCTTAGAGATTATTGATCGAATAAGGAATGTAATTCAACGGTCCTTCACAATTGTATTTGTACGCTAAACTCATGCAAAATATCATCAGGCGATTGCGTCCAGCATGAAACAGCCTGTCGCCTCTGAGTGTTGGCTTCAATGTTCACTTTATATTTATATTTACATACGCTCTATCTCTGATATTGAGCACTGTATCCCATAAATATAGCACACCTTAAGAGTATATTTCTTCATATATATATATATAAATATATATATATATATATATATATATATATATATATATATATATATATATATATATATATATATATATATATATATATAAGGGGTGTTCTAACTACAGCACAGACACTACATTATTTCTTGATTTGAACAAAAATAAAATATCATGAACTACGGACAGGAAAGCATAACATAATACTGAACACCTTATCCGAAAATTGGAAAAAATGTAATGAAGAATTAAACAGACACCATACCAATTCTTTTTAATCAAACTTATTTTGAATATGAATATATATATATATATATATATATATATATATATATATATATATATATATATATATATATATATATAATATTCGAAACACTGACATTTGTGCAACCAGTTTCTACCACGATGATTTCTTGGTAGAAACCGTTGTTGCATAAAGTTCAGTGTTTTGTATATTTTATATCTTAATTTGCACTACATATTGGCCACTCTCTTGATTTAGCCGTTCATTTTGTGGCGAATATCAGTTTTTGCCAAAGATAGAATTGATATATATATATATATATATATATATATATATAGTCTGGAATTTTGTTTATTCTAACCTTTGTTTTACATTAAATCCTTTTTAACCAAATATAACTTTTATACGCGTATTATTGAATTAAAAACAAAAATTGAATCTACTGCCAAAAAATATTCAAGAAAAGAAGAAAGGAAATCTTTTTTATTGAAGTTCTTTCTGTTTTATTTTATATTTACTATGTATTAAGTGTTTTCTGTTTGAAAGCAAAATATAAAATACATTTTAAATGTCAGAATAATCCTTGACCAGTAAGAACAGCTTTATAAGATCAGTGAGTTATTTTTGATAGAATTTCAGAAAATGATGTTTATTCTGTCAAAATGTCATAAGTTATAGTGTCTAACAAAAGATGACTAATAGCAAATGATGCTAAACGAAGACATCATAGAATGTATTCGCCCCGCCTTTTCTGCCAGTGATAATAAAGTCAAGTCCTAATGGGTGCCAAATCTCTGTGGCAAGATTAATATCAACATGTCCGTGTATCGTCCTCTCAAACTGACTTAGTGAACATTTCCTTTGCTAACACTTTGTAATTAATGATGCGTGTTGTTATTTTATGAGAATTACATTACAGTGATTAAAATCTTTTCAACCATAAATTGCTGAAGAACAATTATAGAAATGGCTGTTGGATTAAAAAAAATAATAATGGAAAAGAAACAAAGAAAGATAAATAGAAAATGAAGACAAATTGAAAAGGGAAAACAAGAGAACGAGTTTGAGAGGACACAAATAAAACATTATCTTCAAAAAATGAACAACTTTTACTTCACCTTCTCTCTCCACCACAGAAGAAAAAAGTCTTTCCTCCTGTGTCCAAAGAATCGGAACATTTAGTTTTTTTACGCACAAAATATTCACAGAAATCAATAACGAATTAGTTCGATCATTGCCAATACCACTTCTCCTATCCCGTCTCAATCCGTACCCGCACTCATTTCAAACCCAAATATTGATAAGCATCCAACCGGATTTATAAAATGGTTTTCTTTCTTACCTGTTAATGTCATTGAACCAACACAGGCAAAACATGTCCGCTCACCTGCTTTACGCCTGACAGTGGGACTCATTCGAGCACAGTTTTGTCTGTGAATGCTCCAAGATGAATTTATCGTCTTCTGTCAACAAATTATTATCATTTTCATATCTCTGTCTTTTTTTTTCTTTTCATTATTATTATTATTATTATTATTATTATTATTATTATTATTATTATTGATAGTTGGCTGATGGGAGAGTGGGATCTTGGACCGTCTTACCTTCCGATTAATATATCGGCTCATAGTCGGTTGGACCGGACCACAATAGATTGCGCTTCCCCACACTCCTTTCACATTCCACGTCAGAAATCAGATTGTTAATAAAAGTCTTCTGTTTAATCGAGCGAGAATGCAAGCGAGATCCGATAGCTTGGAGCCACTGACGTAACTTCCGGCTCTATAACGAACAAAATTCGTCGGCCATCTTTATTTCTCCTCCTCCTACAATTTCCTTGCTAATTCTTCAAGGACATTGTTATATAAGACAGAGATCTCCCAATATGACATACACGAGGACTTGGGTGAGATTTTGCTATTCTGTTGGTACCAGTTATCGAATGAGAATTCCTGCTAACTGCCTCACCTTTCCCTAAAGCACACACCTGGAAAATTGCTTTTCTTGCTAAAAGGTTGAGTTTATTAATGAACGAATCGAAGGATTGACATACTGAGGATCTTCAAATAATGGATTATGTCGACGAATATTGACTTTGTGCCAGATCTTACAAGATAAAAAAGAGATTCTCCGTTAACTGATTGGATTGAGTGTAACGTATGGAACAGACAAAGAAATATCTGAAACAATATTTTCGATATTGTTAATACTCGATACTGCTACTATTCTTATTGTTATTGCTTAGAAACATCGAACGGTTTAGTAGTTAAAATGGTAATAGTTTCAACAACGTGATTAACAATTAAGATTTCACTGAAAACTAAATCCCTGAGCCAAAAAAGAAATAAAATAAAATAGTGAAAATTTATAACAAAAACTATTTTTCGGATCTGACACAAAATAAAATAAAACAAAATCCTGAAATAAAAGAATCGTAAGTCAATTTTATATTTAAAAGAATCTAATCTACTTTGGATATAAAAATAAACATATTTAAAATAATCGAATTTAGCCTTGTAAATCAAAGTCATTCGAACGCGACGGTATCTTGCAATTGTCCTAAGTAAATGAGCTCTTGATCTGGCTCCTGTTCTTGTATAACTCTACAACAAATTCCTTACTGTTTGGTGGAAATCCTCTAATGTAGTTGCTGTTTTGAATAACTCTGGTGAACTTTCTGATTCCTCGAATTATTGTTTCATACCCCTTTTGGCAAAGTACGAGAAGCCCTAATAAATT
This sequence comes from Acanthosepion lycidas, assembly GCA_963932145.1. Lineage (NCBI taxonomy): Eukaryota > Metazoa > Mollusca > Cephalopoda > Sepiida > Sepiidae > Acanthosepion > Acanthosepion lycidas. Next base: position 159,415,943 of record OZ010571.1, read on the forward strand.
CTGAATTAGTTAAGCATCTCACTTTGCACGATTTTCTTTCAAATAAACAATATGTCTCTTTCACTCTCCTCTTGGTCAACCTCCGATGTGTTAATGGTTATTTCTGAATATGCCTATGAAGCTTTAGATAAGAACGACGAGGCTCGAACTATAGTTTTAAATATTTCGAAGGCGTTTGGCGAGGATTCTTTCAAACGCTGGGATTCTTTCCAAGTTTAAGGGCTATGTTTTCCCTGGTCGAATATTCAAATTCATCCAATCTTTCTTAACAAATCGTGTAACTACATTCTGGTTGAATTGCCACTCTTTTATTTCCTTTCTAGATATTAATACAGGGTTCGTCATGGCTCTGTCCTTGGGCATAGGTTGTTTCTTATTTTCCTCAGATACTTTCCTGATGCCATCAGTTCCCATATGACCTCCAATTAGTTGTTAACTAGAGCAAGAAATGGATTGTAAATTTTAACACCTCAAAGAATTACTATCTTTTAGTCTTCATAGAGAATAATTTTTCCTTCCCATCAGTTTGGCCGATCCTAATATCTAGGAAAGCAACTTCTAATAGGAAAACAAATTAAGTAAATAATAAACAAATTAACAAACTTCGAATTCACACATAAGCACAAATAAACGTAATAATAACAGTCAACAACAAATAATAGAGCAACCAATAATAAATACGCATGGCCTGAAGATTGCGTTTAACCACAAAACTGGTTGTGGATCTCTATGTCCAGGTTTACATTTACATACGCTCTATCCCTGATATTAAGCACTTTAACTCATAAATATAGCATACCATAAAAGTATATGTTTATCCTATATATATATCTGTTTGTATGTGTGTGTATGTGTGTGTGTGTGGATATACAAAGCAAAGCTGCAATGTGATTAGCAGTTTCACACCACAAGATTTAATTTCTATAAAAACTGCTTATATAGTACTCTATCTCCGATACTCAAACTCTTCAAATGAATACATATAGCAAAAAATTATATATATATATATATATATATATAGAGAGAGAGAGAGAGAGAGAGAGACAGACAGACAGACAGACAGTCAGACAGACAGACAGTCAGACAGACAGAGAGATTGAATGTAATATTCAATAGCAACACACTGAAAAATGTTGCCGCATTTAGAGCCATTTTCGTGAGGTGAAATTGTTGACGTTCGAGAAGTATGAGGTTTCTTTTCTTAAATTTCCTGCACATGTTGAATAGGATACCACGACAGTACCCACGATGTTAGCAACCGTGATAGAATGAGAGCTTCTGGATGGCTAAGATCAACTCATTGTAGGGGCATAAGTCGCTGTCGGCACATCATCCACGGCAAAAATCAAAATAAACGTTTCCCTGGAGTATGGATCGTTGGGAATCGTTTACTTGCAGCAGGACAAAATGGACACGCGTGATTCTGCCAGACATTCAAATGATACCCTATCGCATCGTCGTGCAACAAGAGCATCATTTGAGGTATCGAATGGTACTCTCATCGTGAAATTACATTTTGCCTCATTCTCGTGATGGTCGTGTTTGCGTGTGAAACCTGGACCTGAGCACCGTCATATTACAGAATGTGTATTCGCCCGGGGTGTTGGGTAGCATTTCGAATTTAGGTATTTACAGATAGAACTTTAAACGGTACTACGTACGTTTAGAACATTGTTTAACCATTTCCGCTTCCATTCTTGCAACAGGAAGACGATATACTCACATGAGGCCGATGCCACGCATGATGTTCGGCAAGATGTTCGGCAAGATGTTCGAGAAACTTCCATCACTAGCATAGAATATGTACTGAACATCATAATTTTCGAAGGAAAGACTTCTTCTTCAGACCAAAAAATGTTCATCATTACACACACACACACACACACACATATATATATATATATATATATATATATATATATATATATATATATATATATATATCCAGCTAAGGTGAGAACGAATAGAGTACAATTCCAACGTTCGTAACATTTAATTTAAAAGAGGGATCAATACAAAATAGAGCAATATTATTTATTTTAGGATATTACATCGAAAACGTGTCAAAATCGCTACACAATTGCAGTCGTCGATTGTAAATTACTGACGAGTGAACGATTTATTTAGATTTAAAAGCAAAATACATCTTTTTACGAAAAAAGTTGGGTGATAAGGTTTGTAGGCATTACTCTGATCAACCAATGAAATATGACCTATGTTAAATTTAAACTAAGTGAAGAAGCGAAAATTAAAAAATTATTTTTTATAAACAGAGCGGAGTTATATTTGTAAGTTTCCTACATAATTCTTTTATAGTTGATAAATATATAGCTTCTTTAAGAAACTAGTAAATAATTTAAACGTAATGAATTGTTTGGTAAATTAATATGCAACTTAAAAAATACCAGCCAAATACCAATACATCCGTACAGGATGTTACTACCGGGAGATTAATACAAAATTATATTAAATCCAAATTAATCTTGCGAATAGAAAGATAAGCCATATATGGTGCAATGCAGTACAACTAAAATATAAGAGAAAGCATAATCAATTTCCAAAGTTTAACTAAATTGTAAGGTAAACGGTAAACTGTGTTTACAATTTGATGTTTACTTTGATTTAATTTTTATTGAATCTGATAATTTCCAGTTTTTCATGTAAGTACAGACAACAGGGTTCACATAAAGATCTACAAGTCCTTGCCGTTTTAAAATTTTCCATTTCACCTTAGGAGTTTTATTATCATCTTTTAAACTCTGGGTGTTATCAACAAACCTTGTCCTTCACCAATAGTACTTACAGAAATAATACATCACTTTGTAAATATTTTTGGAGTTTAATATAATTTTGTATTAATTTCCTTGTAGGATGAGTAACATCTTGTACGGATGAATTTGTATTTAGCTGGTATTTTTTACATTTTACATTTATTGGTTATTGTTATTGACATCTTATATGAAGAATCTTTATTCAACAGTTCCATATTAATTTACCAAATAATTCTATACGTTTAAATTATTTACTAGTTTCTTAAAAAAGCTACTTATCAACTATAAACAATTTTTATGTAGGAAACTCACAAAGCAAATAACATGTTTAGCATTTTGTTAAATTACCACTCCACCCCACTTTTATTTCTTAGGAAATTGCATTGTCTAATTTGTATAATTTATGTATCCATTTACATCCACTCTGTATATATCTGGCTGCCGCTAGCTGCCAATCTACGAGTCGAGACCCATTTATAAATATTCATTTTTAATTTTTGCTTCTTCGCTTAGTTAAGATTTAACGTAAGTCATATTTGATTGGTTGATCAGTAAAGCCCACAAACCTTACAACCCCGACTTTTTCTTTTTTCGTAAAATAAGTTGTATTTTTCTTTTAAATCTAAATAAATCGTTTACTCGCCAATAATTTACAATCACCTGATAAGATGCATTGATGTGCATCGTAACACGATTGCAACTGTTTAGCGATTTGGACATGTTTTCAGTTTAATATCCTAAAATAAATAAATAAATAAATATATATATATATAGATAGATAGATAGATAGAGAGAGAGAGAGAGAGAGAGGGGGAGGGGTCCGTCAAAAAATGTATACACTTCAATAAAGGAAAACTTGTATAGATAGTGTAATACTAAATTCATTCAGACATCACGAGATTAATATAAGTTACCTTTGAACTCTACAATCAGAAGAGATGGCCAAAATGGTGGACTTCAGCCCCCAGACATTTATTAGTATGGCGGACTATTGGTTGAGCAATGTTGGTTAAAGTGTCTAATGAAATTGCTGCTCATACATTTTCAATTTCTTGTCTAAGGACCGCCAATGTAGTCGGTTTTCTGCGATATACAACATCCAGTAAAGTGTTATCGCAATTTCTTAAAGCTACAAAATACAAGTTTTTCCTTTCCTGAAGTGTGTATACATTTTTGGGCGGACTCTGAATATATATATATATATATATATATATATATATATATATATATATATATATATATATGTGTGTGTGTGTGTGTGTGTGTGTGTGTATGTATTCAATGTTTCTCTCTGTTACACTTTTCAAAAGGATTTTACTTAATATGGCCAAATTTTGAAAGAAACACTCTTGTTTTCGCTCCTCTGCCGAATTTTTGTATGTTTCCATATATATATATATATATATATATATATATATATATATATATATATATATATAGGTTTTTCAGTGCCGAGGGATCTTAAGTGTTGGGTTGCTTGTCTGAGAGCCAGGACCAGATCGATTCTTTTGAGTCAAGATGTAAATAGAAAACACCCTTCGGCAGTTTTCGGATCGATAGGTCGATAAGTAATAAAACAGAATTGAAACAAATTCGATAAATATACAGTAAAACCGAGCCAGTTTGATTCTGATAAGAAATTTCTTCCAAAGATTTCTTAAATGAAATTACAGTCAAAGATGTTTAGAATGCGCATGCGTGGTAAAATTCTAATGTTGATCTCTGTTTTGGCATCATTAACCTAGACTATTTGGCGGACACACACAAACACACACATACAATATATATATAGGGGGGTATGTGTGTGTGTATATGTGTGTATGTACGTATGTATGAAGCTAAAAAGTAACCTTTAAAAGCGAATGAAAAAGAATGTGTCTGCGCTGTGTGTAGATGTAAAACAAAGGTATATGTCTATTATCGTGTGTATATGTAAAGAATATATACAAATGTGTTTATCATTATCAAAGAGGAGAAAGAAGTGATTGCACCGAAGAGAATGCCATTATTTGTCTACAGCAAATAAAATGAACCTCTGTATTTTTGTGCTTGTGTGTATGAAAGAGAGGGAGAGAGAGTATGAAAGTGAGAGTGACATTTTTATGTTGAATAAAATTTTTCGCGTAATAATTAATTTTCTTTATTGTTCGACATGAAAGTTGAAAGTTTGGGGTCATTTTTTATAAATTTTTAAATGCTGACTTATCGAGAGATTTCAATTATTTTCAAATGAACGATTTCTGCCATTGAAATTGCATTTGAAAATGAAAAGAAAATAATACTATATTTCAATTTTCGGTATTTATTAAAAACTGTTCTTGTATTTTCAAAAAAATACGTTCAGTCAAGTAACTCTCTCTCTCTCACACACACTCTCTCTCACTCACTCTCTCTCTTTCTGCTTATATCTGTGTGCGTGTGTTTTCTTTTCTCTTTCTATTTTTCTTATATTTTCTCATTCTCATTTTCATTTAGCCTCGCTCGTTTTTCTTGCGGTTTCTTTCTAAATTTTTCTGACTAGATTTCTCTTTGTTACTTCATCTCTATCACATTTCCTTTTTTCTTTGTGCCTCGCTTTCCTTCGTTCTGTCTGTCTATCTGTCTCTCTCTTTCTCTTCACTGAGCCTAACATGTAATCAATAAAATGTACAAAAGACAACTAAAATTCACTGCTAAAATTCATTCATCAATTCGACAAGTTTTTCTACACTATATCAGATTGTATTATGCAAGTTAGTGTTTTCATAATGAAATTAACATTGACTAACAGATTTTGGTAAACATTTTCATCCTATATATATATATATATATTATTTCAAATTATGTAAAGTTTACTTTTCGTGATAAAAGTAAATATAACCTCAAAAAAGAAAGCAAGATAATGTAAAGAATGAAAGGAAATTGTGAAACGTTAAACAGCGAAAGCAGAACATTAAAAAAGAAATTGAAAACATTGGAAAAATAAGAACAAAAAAAAGGATTCTAGAATTTCACAAAAAGAAATTTGAGAAAAATTAAAAGAGTAATAAACAATGAAAATGGGTTGCAATGCAATAAAATATTTGAAGTTTGTGTTTCGAATGTAAACAAAAGAGAAAGATGCAGCATATGATGAGCATGAAGGGATAAGAACATGGCGGAAGCTAAAAGTAAATATCACAAAAAAAAAGTCATGTGTAAGAAGTACGTGAGAATTGATTTCTCAAGATTCATTTTTACTGATAAATGTAAAGCTGAAATAGACGTGTTAGAGGTTGGGCCCTTCCTAAAAAATAGTTAACCAATAAGACAACAGATACGAATAATGTTTTGATCTCATTGTATGGAGTAGAAGTCAAGACAACTGCAAAGAATTTCTTTTGACTAGTACAAGTTACAAACTATTAGCTAAAGCTTATATTCTGACAAAACAACGCTCCATCATATTCTATATATCTATGATGCCAAAAATAAGTCCCAAATACACCAAATTAACGGAATAGTTCCCACCCTCTCTAATTGTTAATGATAAATTTTGAACTAAATTCAATTAAAGAATATCTATGGGGATCAATAAAAATTAATGTTGGACACATCTAAAATAATACAAATTTCTCTTTTACACAAAATGACAAGAAATTTTGGGGAGAATAAAATCTTTATTTTATTTATTTTCTGTGATTTGTCATTTTCAATCGTCTAGAGTCATATTAGTTTGGGCGACGTTCATCTTCTATGTATGGACTTTCAAATATTGACATTAAGAATTTAATCACGTCTTATTTTTTATTCAATAAAAAATTCATAAAAGTTAACGGACATTATGTGGTAAGGTAAATCTGTTTATAAATCTAATTGTTAAAGCCAAATTTTTAATAAAAATTACTTGAATAAATACGATTTCTTCTGAATATTTTTATCTTAATTCTGATGTTGAAAAATACAAACTGTGAGGAATACTGCATGGATAATTACTAGGGCTTCATTGTGTCTTTCCTAGAATGACCTTACATTTGGATGCCAAAATCGATTGATCACCTAGCTGCAGGTATATATGCATTGGAACCGTAATTAGCTTTATTGATAGTTGACACGACAAAAAAGAAAAATGGAACATGTTTTATTTTGGAATTGAAAATAATTTTTTTTAGAAGCAAAATTAAATATCCAAATTTAATTTTTAAAAAAATGTGGTTACAAAGTCAAGGTCTTTTACACTAAATGAACAAATGTCTCACTGACTCTATTGTTACTGAGGAGCATGAATTCCATCTGCACTATGTGCCCGATACTTGTAAAATAAGCTGAGTAAATACCTAGAATGCTGATTTCAAAGCATGCATTCCATCCTTAAATAGAAGACTGGCGCACTAAAATCTTCCTACCTTCAGTTGACTTTGTATTGTAATAACTAAGTTCAGTAATTATTTAAAAAAATAAAAATATCTATAAGTAGTTGTCTTTCTGGTTAAACAAGTTGATGCAAGAAATTGCTTTTCAGCCAGCATTGCGAACTAAATTGCACTTCGTCCCTACAAAGCTGTGTGCAAGTTACCGACAAATCTACAATATTTGCGGAAATCAGTGCGCTTATAAATTCTTTGTAAATCGACAAATTTGTTTCTATTCGTTTGGTAGCTGATGTAGTTGAATATTGCATAGCGGCCCTGACACAGTGACTGAAAACCCTGATTAACTAAGGCTGATTTGCTTTCAAAACAGTCAAACTCTCCTCACTAGAAAGATTATCACAGCATATTTATTGGCCTTTTACCAGACTACGATATGCATATTATAAATATCTCCAGCAATTCGTATAGAATGTATCATGTATAGACGATTGTCATTTGAGAAATTACACAAAGAATCTATTTCTTCGTTATCCCTAACTGATGTTCTATGAAGCGTTGAAAGAATTGCTTCATCCGAATCTTCGAAAGTTTAGGTGTTAATCGCTGAATTAACGATTCTAAACTGAGGATAAATACTTACTTGTTGAATGTGAGGGCCAATCTATTAATCTCGCAAGCTATCGATAGTCAGTGTCTTCTTCAATGAGGGTATTTTATGCCAAACTTTCCTCGGTTCAACAAATATCTATATTAATTAGAATACTAATTTTATCGCACCCAAAATGTATTTGTATTGAAACACATTTCATGAAAATGTCTCAGTAAATAATAAAACGTCCAAAAATGTCAGTGATTCCCGGAGGGTGAATTCTTGTTTGCAGACATTTTTGAATTTGTTTCAACAATTAGTTAATCTCTGTAGCCTTTCGCTGCATACAAATCAATGACTGATCAGAAAATTGTTAAACACTTGAACATCCTCTTTTGTTCATCTGAATACCAGTATGGGTTCTTTTATAACCGGACAATAACTAGAAGCAAATAGAACAAAGTGTTTTAACACTTCCTTCCTTCCTTCTTTTCTTCCTTCCTTCCGTAGCTTACTCTTTTCTTCAAATTCTTTCTTTCTCTAGAGTGTGTGTAGTTTTTAGAATATTACTCTCCATTACCTTAAGACACAAAACCATTCACGGGCACATATGCACACACAACCTAGATATAAATATACACATACATATTTATTCATATAAACACATACATATTTATTCATATACACACATACATATTTATTCATATACACACAGATTTACTAGCAATACCAGTGCTTTTGGGGGTATTTTTGTTTGTTTGTTGTTTTTTTTTAATTTTCTGATAAATCTTAATTCTTAAATTAATGAGTGAATAAGCCCCTTGCAAGTTCCCCGACAATAAAACATGTGTGGAATCTTCGCGAATGGATCGTGAACTATTTGAGCGCAATATCACAATCACAATCATAAATATGAATGCAAGTCATTATTTAAAGAAGGAGAAGTGAAAAGGTTCACCATTAGAATGTTTTTCGTTTCACTGAAACCGACGTTAATCACATGACAGTGTTATCACCTCCTCTAGTTTTTTTTTTTCTTTCTTTCTTTTCTCTTATTTACCCTAAAAACCAAACAGCGTTTTTAATATATATTTTCTTTCGTCTCTCTTCGCAATCAAAAAGGAACGGTCTATTGTTTATTTCTGGCAATGACGGCGTAACGTAGGCGCTAAGGTGTGTGTGTGTGCGCTCGCGCGTGCTGAGCGTCGCGCAATCTCGCACGGGCATCAAGAGATCGGGTCTTTCTGGGCAGGCTCATATTTAAGTACACACTCTCTCTCTCTCTCTCTCTCTCTCTCTCTCTCTCTCTCTCTCTCTCTCTCTCTCTCTCTCTCTCTCTAGGCTTATGGCACATTATGCGCCACTTTTTCTATTATCACTTCTTCTTGAAAAGTGTGGTTGGTTCTACACAATCCTTCGCAACTATAACCAAATCATGCGTGGGCAGTAGTTCAGTTCTAAATTGGATCCAAATGTTGAATTTCACAAATTTAAATAAACAAGCTTTTCTGAAGAAATCTTTATGCTTATATTAAATACCTTCTACCCATATTTGCGCAATATGATTTTCTTTCTCATATTATCACTGTGTATACGTGCGTGAGTGAGTGCGATTGCGTGTGTCTGTGCAAGTGTGTGTGTGTGTCCACACGTGCGCGCGCATAGTCGTATTCACACTTAACTTCTCGCCTGGCCATATAAAATCCATTTTTCGACCGAACGCCTCTTCAAAACAGAGCCATCCTGTGGCTTGAAGCCATCAGTAACAATAACTGACAGAAACAAATACAGTCTGCATGCTCTATTTTATCTTTGAGATTAACATTTCTTCTTTTTAATTTTTTTCAGCGTTGGACTGGTAAGTCTAGCGGCCATTTTTTTTTTTTTTTTTTTTTAATCAAAGAAAGGGAAAAGAACAAAATTGATTACTTTCCAAGCGAAGAATTCACTTAATGGTCGAATCTCTAGAGCAGTGATAATTTTTTCAGATACTCGTCGCTTCTCATTCAACCTTCCACTTCGGTAATAAGTTCAAAGTTTTCAGCATATCATATTTAAACTAATATCTTCCTAATTTGATATGAGAAAATATAAGCGACCTGGCAGGACTTCTTTTCTTAGCTCCACATATACATCTAAACTCTAAATCCCAGTGGAATATTACTTTTGAAGTTGTGCAGGTGACTATTTTGAGTGAAAATACACCAACTGCAGTAGTTAACTGAGGGAGTTATCTCCCTTTTTACTTCTGTTTTTTTATGACGTTATCCACGTTATTGGCAACTTTTTGTTGATATAGCCTCAAAATTACCAGTATTAATATTATCAACAATACATTTGTTATTGTCATTAGCTTATATTAAAGTAATATTAAATACATTTTATATAATAATAGATTAGCTTTAAATTAAAAGTACTGGAAAAACTTGGAAGCAGTAGGCAAAGTTCGATGACTTTATGAATCATCGATATTTGCTTATTGCTTTTCATATGCAAAAAACGCCACCAAAGGCTTTAAAGATTGCTCATTAAATCAAATTCATAGATTTCTTTTCACCTTTTCGATTCATTCAAAATTACCTCATTATTCATTGGAAGGTTAAACCAAAATCTATTCAAGCACCTGCTCAAATTAGGTCTTATACATAATCGTAAGATATTCGTTTAAATTCAACATTTAAAATCGTCTGTGATATCTGGAGATCTTCAGGACAAAAAAGTCTAAATTCAGCTTTGCAGTAGGTTTGAAAAAATCTTTTCAAGATGAAGTCATAATTTATCCCTTCACTTCCAACCGTTATTCGTCTTATAGGCGATTGTGTCACATTTTAAATCGCAATATAAGAACTTAATCTAAAATGGAAGTAAGAAATAAAAACTCGAATCATATCAAATGCTAAATGTAACGATATTTGGGAAAAGACATAAAATAGACAATGCTCATCAAAATATCCGGAAATTAAAGAAAGTGGAAAAATTTGCTGGACTAAATGATTGGATGTCATTTGTTTTTGTTTTTAATTTTGATAATTAAAACAATAAATTCCATTTTTTACATCGATATACTTGAACATACAAACTTCATAATTCTGAGGTGGTTTGATTCTAATTGTTCTTCTGTGGGTAATCGTATGAATAGTTAATTTTAATAAACTATGTACTTTAATAAATCCAGTTCTCTGCTAAAGGTTGAAGGCAAAAGCCACGCAACCTGAGTTAATGAAATTTCTGTCTAATAAAGGGTTCCTGGCTTCTCTCTACGCTACGCCTTACAAGTGAGAAATATATCTTGAATAAATAATAAAATAACATCTGCCCCAATTATATTCATATAAATATATAAGTATTCGATTTTAATATTTGATGGGAACGAAATAGAATGACAATTCAGCCGTGCATGAATGCTAGTCATCAGACAAGTTTGAAGTAAAGTTACGGACACTTGCTAAAGTTCAAACATTTTTAATTGATTTTCATTATGTATTTGTATCGGTTGCAAGTAAAAACTGAATTTATGAACAACGCTCTTCTCCTTTAATTTTTGTTCAGTAAGGTTCGTCTTTGAGAATTCAACTCATCTAGTTTTTCGTGTTGTCCCAAAGGCATACCTCGTGTCCAAAATGGCTTGATGCCAATAATTTCCGAGAACCTAACTGAAATTGTGACTGCTTTATTCTGACTATTAGTCGTCGGCCAAGACAACACAACCCCGACTTAGACCAAATCAAACAGAAAATCTATTAGCAAGAACTGGGCCCAGTAAAAAAGAAAGTTATCATATTAAATACAGATTCTTGTCTTTCCTTGGCAGCCGAATCGCTTCAATATTTGAAAGTAGAAAAATGTACAACACGATCTTACAAGCATCTTTAATTAAAGAAAAGAGAAATATCAAAATGAACTTTTCAGGTCATGTACTCGACTTCATCTGGCAATGGATCAATAAATTAGAACCCCTGACCGAGCATATGTCTTTAGATTCTTTCCATAAACCATCACGGACTCATTTATACCTAATAATATATAAAACACATTGAATAAACACATTGTCGAATTTATTTATCGTAAAAACGAATTGTTAGTGGTTATTGTTAAGTTACAAAATGTCATTTTCTTAATATTCTATGTTGATTTCTGGAGTATTTTTTTACGATGACGAATTTTTTTTTTAATTGCAGATTTTTAAAATTCTACTTAACATTTTATACTTTTACAAGGAATTTTCACGGAATTATTTCTAAAAAGAAAATAATGAACGCGGTGATATTTAAAAATAAAGCAACCAAATTTAAAATTGTGTCCAAATTTTAATCAAAGATAACCGCGATAAGTTGTTTCTTTATGTTAGGAATCCTTAATGTATTCTTTGTTACTTCATAAATATAGATAAACGGATGTATTTACGCACGCATATATGCAAATGATCAATGTTGAATAAGTATAAGACGGAATAAGAAATATATATTTTGAAATAATTTTTTGACAGTTTCGTGCTGATCCGGCGTCACCAGAAAAAATATTTCACAAAAACAAAATCTAAATTACCTAGACGAAACTTAATTCACGTTAAACGGCTAATCGCTTGATTTTGACTTGAAATATGTCATCATAGAAATTAAATTTTAAATAATCTAACATCTTTTTTTTCTTTTCATCGTTCAAATACTCCACATTGTTTGAGTACTAATTTGCTTAGAAAAGGGTCTACATTGAAATAGACAGGTCGCCTATTAACCACAGGAGACACATAGATCATGGCACTTTCAATAAATAATCTTTAACATTGAAAACGCCTTTCACTTTTTTATTAAAACGGCATTTTCCATGTCAAATGTATGATCACGTAAGTATTGCTTGCAGACAAGTCCAGAGAATGCATTGTTTAACTTTAAGACATTCATATTTTTTAATCTCGCGATGTTTCGCTGATATATTTTTGGTGCATTGTTTACATTCTATTTGCTAGCGATATAAAATTAGCTCTATTATATTTTGATCAAATTTTTAACTGTTTTTGAAATATTTTCGATATTAAGATTAGCTATGTTTCTTTCAATTTCATTAGATTAAAGGAAATAAAATAAAGCTGTGACAGATAGATAGATAGATAGATAGATAGATAGATAGATAATTAACATGTTGTGATAGATAGATAGATAGATAGATAGATAGATAGATAGATAGATAGATAGATAGATTGCGTCTATTTATGTGCGTCGCGTGCACAAGTCTCTGTAAAGATGAGTAAGGTTATTTTTGTTCAGTTTTCCTCTTTTTTTATTTTTGTTGCCTAGAATGCAGAAAACTCTACAGAACTCTCTCTCTCTCTCTCTCTCTCTCCTTATTTCACAATATCTTCTTTCCTTCCGCTTTTTCTCCTCACCGCTTATGGTTTGCTCCTTTAACTAAAATTTGGCAATTATGTTACATGAATATTACATATTTACAAGGACACAACTGTACTGACTGATAATTCAATCAATTAACTGCAGGTTACCTGACAATTCTTTCAGTGAGACCATTTTCAACGAAGCCTAGACAGATTATGAAACAGCCTCCGATGATAGAAACATCACAAAAAACAACAGGGAAAAAACATCATCTGTTTCAAACCACTAAAAACAAACGTAGGAAAAATATTCATTAAACTCATACATAAACACTTCCTACCTCATCAAGCACTCTTTACAAGATATTCAACAAAAACACAGTAAAAAGCAGATGCAGCTGCATCAAGAAAATAAAAGAGAAAAATAACCACCACCCGCATAAATCAAACCTACGTCTAACTGCAGACCATAGAACGAATGTACCTTAAACGGCAATTGCCACAGTAAAAATCAGTAGATAGCGAAGAAAAATATACATAAGAGTAACTGAAGAACCCTAGAAACAAAGAAACTACGCATACGAAACATCCTTTAAATACACGAACAGTACAATTCTTCCTAAATATATATAGGAACTCAAAATAAATAAACAAATAAATAAAATAAAAGACACTAAAAACAAAAACAAATAAATAAAATAAAATAAAAAATAAATCTAAATCAATAAATAAGCAAATTAAATAAATAATAAACAAATTAACAAACTACGATTGCGCACATAAACACAAGTAAACGTAATAGTAATAATCAACAATAAATAATAAAGTTATCAATAATACATAATGAGTCAGTAATATTAACAATCAACACTATAAAATAGCTACAAATAACTGCATTTGTATCCATAGTTATTTTTACTCAATAATCTCTAGAATAATTTGAAACATAACTTACCGCCCACCCAATAACCATTATGATAATACAATATACATACCCATAGTGTACCATTGACCAGCATATATAAATAGTCAAGCTAAAACACAATATACATGGCCTGAAGATTGCAGTTAAGCGTGAAACTGTTGTCACTGGGTGTTGACCTTAATGCCCACTTTTATATTTACATACGCTCTATCCCTGATATTGTGTACTTTAACCTATAAATATAGCCTACCTTAAAAGTATATTTTTATCATATATATATATATATATATATATATATATATGCGTGTGTGAGAGAGAGAGAGAGAGTTGTGAGCTATATATAAACTATTAAATAATAAGATATACGTTTCCAGTCACAATCATCGTTGGCAATATGTAAACGTTGAAATGCCAAAGTTCTGCTGCAGCCAGCTTTCAAATTCACTTAACTGGCAACATCACTTCTTCATTGAATTTCCTCATGAATTTAATAAGAAATGATTCGCTATGAGTTCATAAATCTGTTCAGCAGGCATGACAGTGTGAAATAGGTTTTGGCAAGGAAGCTTTCACCCGTCTCTGCTCCAGAATTTCACTTGTTGATTTGCTTAGGAATCCGAGTATTGTCGTCTTTTCTGATTTTTTGTCTACTTGAAGTTGATTTACGTGATTTTAAAAAAGAATATGAATAGAGGATTTAAAGAATATATCATGTCACACACACACACACACACACACACACACACACACACACATATATATATAAGCAATTTGTAATTTATGTATATAAAAGGACTGAGAAAAGCATAAAAATTATCAAGATCGACGTGTAAACACGTCCATAGTTGGGTTTTTTTAAGCATTATATTTTGGACGTGTTTATTCGTCCGTGTCTGAAAATGACACTTTCGGTAAAAAATGTATACACACGTCTACGCCAGGGCAGGTGTTAAATATTATACTATTTGAGCCATGGATCACAACTTACTCTTTATTAATGTAGGTAATAATCTTTATTAGAAGGTTATAATGTTTATTAGTAGGTTATAATTTTAATTGTTAATTACAGTTTATGTTAAGTCACTTCTGGATCAAGATTTCAAAACAAGGAAAATATTTCATAACTGAACAGATATTTATTGAAAAGGGATAACTTTGGTACAAGACAGCATAAAGAAAACGCCTGTTTGTTTTACTACCTAGAGGTTCATCAGTGATTCTTTTCCAATCTCAAAATTCTATGAAACTCAATAACATTGAATAAGATTGTACGCGAAATTTTAGTCAAGTTTGGATTATACTTGATTTAAACTAATCAATATTTAATTTATCTTTTTTCTTCTCTCTCTCTCTATCTCTATCTCTCTCTCTCTCTCTCTCTCTCTCTCTCTCTCTCTCTCTCTCTCTCTCTCTCTCTCAATTCCAAACACACATAAAGCGAGCACACCTGCAGGCTCTTAATTGTTAAATGAGAGAAACATTGACCAAAAATAAAAAAGAGAAATATTTTTGTTTTTCTTGTTTCCTTTATTTCGCTTTTTTATTAATAAACTAATACACGTGGTGAACAATGATTTTAACAGCGACATTCATTCTGTGAAAAAATGTTTCTTTGTTTGCAATAAGCAAATATGTGATTGGCACTGTCATATCGATTACTTATGAAATTGCAGATAAAGAAATTCGAACATTGCATGGATTCGACTTACCATTAATAATTTCAGAAATAATGCCATCCAAAAAATTTCTGAAATATTAGATGCGTTCATTATCTACTACTAAATTCTAAATTCTTTTTAAGAGTGATGCGAACGCTGAGAAAATAAGTTTTTTCTGTCTTACTAAACAATAACAAAAACTTCTATCCAAAAACCTATTGGCTTCGTAGTCAGACACAATACGTTCGTAGCAACAGTAGGTTTTAGAATTTAACTTTTAATAAATGTATATCTGTAATTAAAGTCGCAGTTTATAATCTAATTATATCATAATTGTTGAATTCAATGAATTCTATTTTACAACGATTGTTAATTAATTGCATCTCATCGACAACTTATCTACATTTGACAAACTGACAGTTTCACTTCAGGTAAGTGGCAATACATAGAATGTGTTCGTTTTACCAGAGTTAATCACCGAAAACCCCATATTCACAGCATCTATGGAATAATATAAGATGTTTGAGCAACAGCAAATATACTAAGTTCTCTGTAAGTGCGTGCGTGTGTGTGATTTTTCGAAACACTGAAGAAAGTAAATCGTTTAAAAAGAAAAAAAAAGAATCAGCTTTTTTTAATCGTATTTCTAATTTTTATTGTTTTTTTTAATAAATTTAATTAATAATAATAACAATGTTTTATCTCCAAAATTCCATCTAATACTATTAAATAACAATTTGATAAACCTTTTAACAAAGGAAACAAAAGAAATAGGTGTTTAATGATTGGAGAAAAAATGAATATAACAATGAGATTAAATTTGGATGAATTCGGTTGATTGAGCATTTTTAGCCAAATAAGTAAGATGTTGTTAAGTATAGATTGTAACTCCAGGACAAGAGATTCCAATTCGAATTTATTAGTCTTTATTTGACTTTCATTATACTTATTTAAAGATCTTAGAATAACGATCTGAGACTTGCAATGAAAATGCGTAAGAAATTAATCAAGAAAAGACTAGTAATCATGAAAATGTTTCATTGACAAAATTCGAAAACTATTAATGTTTTGATGTGAAACATTTGCTCCAATATTAATATTTAACTAAAAAATAATATTAAGCTTAAGAAAATTAATATCTTTGTTCTTCACGATTAAAGTGTATAAAGTTTCTTGACAGTCTTTGTCCAAACAGAATCTATTATCATCTTTCTTTGACTTTCTTCTGTGTTAAATTTACAATCGCTGTTTAAACAGGTTCAATCCATGTACGCAAAATTCAGATTTCATTTATTTACAAGCCCATAAATTCTCATGAAAATACTTCCATCCATGAACCGTGAAAAGCCGTGAGAACCAATAGCCTCCTGAATAACTCTAGCCGCTGAAAAATACATACCCGCATGAAATTTCAAAACTTATGAAACACACACATAACTCTATGAAGCATCAATCGCATGCAAACATAAAACATTCCAGTGTCTCTACATCCTCTCGAAAGTGGATTTAGAGACACTTGAGTTCAGTTCACGTCCGCGTTTAATCATATAACATCTTGCAATAAAATAGATGCTTTTATAAATGCACGCGACAAACTGAATTAACTCGGGATATATGATGAAAGATTTTTACTATTTTATTTTGTTTTTTGATAAAGGGACTCTTTTCTGTTTGGTGAACCGTGTGAATCATGAGCCTTTTAGCTACAGCTTCTGAAGTTCGTTGTCACTGAAAAAACGAAGGAATTTTAGGGAATTTTTGTATTAAATAAAACAAATGAAATACATTTTTTAATATTTCTATACAGCTATTTTAGTTTCAAGGATGACAGAAAGAAACAATGGTCGCACTTAGAATTCTTAATTTTCCGATCAAAACTTTCTCGTTTAAAGAAGAATTTAATGAAATATTCAACAATGGAAGTGCTTAGGAAGTCATTGATATTGATCTTATTCAATCATTAAGAGACTTTAATTTGTCCAATCTCGTTTTCATATCATTTTCTTTCTCTCTCTGACTGCACATGCGTTGACGGGAAGCCATGTGTCTCTGAATTTTTAGTTATTTTTTATTTCATTTTGCATCTTTGCTGTTCTTCTCAATCAGATTCTCTCAACTTGTATGTATTCAAATTTTCTATTCTTTACTTTCTTTATCTTTCTTCATTCCATCATTCTTCTCTCTTTCTATACGTCTCTCTTTTTTATATGTCACTCGTTCAATATATCGTCTCTTACGTTTAAATTTTTGTTCTAATTTCTACATTCCTTTTCATTCTTATTCTTCTTTTCCTCCTCCTGCCCTTCCACAACCATCACCTTCTTCTTCTTCTTCTTCTTCTTCTTCTTCTTCTTCTTCTCCTCCTCCTGCCCTTCCACAACCATCACCTTCTTCTTCTTCCTCTTCTTCTTCTTTTTCTTCTTCTTCTTCTTCTTCACATTCCTATTCCAAGTTTTCTTTTTTCTTTGGCTCTTTTTTTATTTTATTTTGTCCGGAAAACTTTTTCTCCCTCAAATCAATTTGTGTTGATTTCGCTTTAAAAATTGTTGCTTCTTTGAAGGCAAAAATATCTTGAAAGAATTAATTAATCGCTTCATAATTCCAACTCCGTTGCCCCCTAAACGTCGCTAAACCCCAACCTCCCCTCCTCACCACTGTCACTCTTTTCCCATTCTTCCAGCAGTGTCTACTGACTTAAACTGACTGTTCGCTCCAATCAACTGCTTCCACGGTATCTCGTTCCCTCTTCATCCCCAACGCATTCATTTTTAGTTGTTTTTTTTTTCTTTCAATCTCGGGATAACAATCAACTGCTTAATGAAACTTAATAAGAATGCTTTTTAATTCCGTTATTATTTGCACTCAGACAATGTTGAACGGAATCCTTGCGTAGACGATTCTGTACGACTCACATGTGGACAAATCAACACAGACAAACCTAAAGGTAAATTCAATTAGGCTTTATCAAAAAAAAAAAAAAAAGTGGGATATTGATTGCGATGAGTGGAAATGGTTTTTGCTTTTCCGCTTGAGTAATATTTTCACGGCCATTGCACTTATTATGAAATGTGATGCGGTTTTGCTGGATATTAGAAGAGAAACAGCTGAGTGAAGACGCTTCAAAATCTTAAGAGACGTCACATATGTCCAACTGGATGCAATCATTTACAAAAATAGTTTTTTTTATGCAGTAAACAGCTGTAGTTATGTCTTTTCAAAATTTCTCTTCTTATGAAATTCCTGAGGATATATTTTATTATATTAACTGTTTAACGTCCGTTCAGAAAACAAATACTTTGTGTTTTTCCCTTGTTTTACTTTTAGTAATCAATTTAATTTCAATAACAATTAAACATTTCGCCTAAACTAGGTGCCCGTTCCAGATCGATTTTAAAACAAAATAATCTCGCAGATCATTGTAGCGTAAGTTCGATTTTCACTTTTGTCTCTCTAAGTCAGACTAAATTTGGTAATCAGTAGTTACAATTAAACTCAGTAGAAATGAAATATAGAAACGCTAATGTAAAAATGTGTGCCTGCTTTAAAGCGATGCTTAATATGTAATAATATGCTTAATATGTAACATGTAAGTTCCAAACATTTTTCTCCAGTTCAATGAGCCTTCCATTATTACAGCATTGTGCTACACAATCTTAAACTTCAGTTTTTTTTGCCTAAAAATAAATTTACTGTTTGATATTGAAATTAGAGTCAATATATAAATTCTGTCAGGTTTTCCATTTCTATTACCTGATTATTTTGAACAATGGAAATCAATTTACTTTCTTTTTTATTCATTTCAGAATAGAATTTTGCTAAACTGTTCTCTATTGTCACTAGGGACATTAGATGCTTTAAATTTAATTATAAATGATTATTTTCGAAATGTCAGGGATTTACCGCATCAAATTCTACTGGTGATCGTCGACATTCAAAAACCTTTGACGGAGGCCGGCGAAATAACATGCCAATCGCGTCCTTATCAGTTACGTTTTTAAGTTTTTACAAAAGTTGTTAAATTAAACGTGCACACACACACACACACGCCCTCACGTACACACGTACACACACCCACACACGTACACAGACGCACACACACACACAGATATATATATATATATATATATATATATATATATATATATATATTTAAATATGTCATATTATGTGAAAGTGCATTTATAGATTGGGTACTTACGAATCAACACTGCATGGTGAGTGTCAATTTCATGTTTTAAGTTGGTCAATGAAACTAATGCAGTGTTGATTCCTATGTTCAGACTATATTTATAGGCGTATGCGAGTGTGTCTCATATTAATCTAAAGCACATCGAGCCTACGTCAAAACATCGATGAAAGCTCTAATTCTCAGTTCTTTGACGAATGACTCTCGATACTCTAAACAATTTATAACCTTGTGCCAGACTAAACAAAGTATAGTAACTTAGTCTTAATAATTTGAAACGATTACTGTGTCCAATCGAAAGCAGATTATTTGTATAGGAGAACAAGAGAAGCTCTCCTCTTACCTGATTCCGTTCACTATGATGTAAATATCCAGTAGTGAAATTTAAAGCCTGAGAATTGGCGACACGAACTGTTAATCAAGACTGCGTATCAATTTGCTTTATGCTACCTACATAACTACCTACATAGCTACCTGCATAGCTACCTACATAGCTATGGTATGCATAAGGTTCTAAGTATATCGACTTCTCACCATCACAAGCAAACACACTCTCTTAACTTGAAATAAAAGTCAAAATCAAAGCAAGAATAGTTCAGACTATTTGGAGATTATCCTTTTGTTTTTAATGTAACTAGAACGTCTTTTGACATCTGGCCAAAAACGGTTTCATTTTCTTTTCGAGTAGTCTCTACTGATCTTGTCTTTTTACTGTTGAATGATTTCCTGTTAAACCATCAATGACAATCGATCACACTATCTTACGTGGCGAAGCAAAAATAACGAGATCAATTGTCCGATCAAATTGACAACGATAAGAATTCACCTGAAAATTAAACCCAACAACAGTATTTAGCCACAAACAACTTTTTGTTGCTTTTTCCAAATCATCACCAATGCAAAATACATGCGAGTGAATCACAGTCTGTAACCTATAACAATTACATTATGAATTTAGATCTAAACTTTATTGTTAATGATTAAACCTGTCATAATTCATCCTATAAATGTCAGAATATGTCGATGTTGTGTTCCAAATACGCGATGTAAATTTTCCATCATTCCTAATCATAGTTCTGGTTAAAAACAGAAAAGGTCGGTTTTTATTAGTTGACAGTATTACCCTCAGTACTCAGAATACTAGACCACAAGTTGAATCAATTCCAACCTATTCAAATAGTCCTGCCGAAGATCTTAAGTACTCATTAATTCTTGGATAAATCAAATTTGGCTTGTTATGAAGTAAGGAGTTTACGTGAATCGTCTTTGTTTCTAATTTTTTTCCGGATGTTTTTTTTTTAATTTTCATAAAAGCACTGACTGCAGTGAAGCAGTTCAAATTTAGCTCGGATTTTAACAAATCATTAATCGGAAAAGTTTCAATTCTAAACGAAAGAGTTGATCTGTGTAATAGTGTAGATGGAGTAGTTTTTCCCTCTTTGTAATATTTCACATTTTGGGGAAGCCAATAAATATACTGATTAAAATCAAGCAATGATTTGTCTACGAGAGGCCCCCCTCCATTTCATGTTTCCTGATCATTTAAAAGCATTTCAAAACGATTTCTCTAATTAATTGGCTGTTCATCTCTTTTTTTATAGATGAAATTAGGCGGGTAAACAATTGAATAATCGATTCTCCCAAAAAACGACATTACTTGCCCAGACAGTGGCAACAAGAAACTATTAGCGCAATTTGCATCCTTGACATTGACTACAGACATATTAACGGGATTTGCACATTTCATTAGCCAGACTAAACTTCTTATTCTTGGTTTCTTACACTTTGACCATTTCCAATCATTCTGTTTCCGCCAACGTAAGCATCAATTGTTGGTTAATGAGTGCCATTGATGTGCGACCTTCCTTACGAGTTCACAAGCTTTTCTATAAACATTCCACGTTTCAATTAAGCATGACTTTTACTTTAAATTGTCCATCATTTAAGAAATACTAAAATTGTCTACATAAAGTCCATCTGCTAATCATTGATAAAAATACTTATGTGACAGAACCAGAGACATCAGCAGAGGGACTAAATACTTTCAGCAACAGAAGGATCTATTTTTTCAAGATAGCGATATTATGAGACTCTTTGATCTGTGTTTTATGAATCTGTCTTTCTCTTAAATATTTTACTTTACCCAATAATTTTAATTCATCGGACTTTAACTGAAAGGTAAAATCAAAATTTGTCAGAATGTTTACATTATTGTCCAAATTATTATGGCGTACGAACAAGTGGAAATTTTGTCAAATTGTAAATTTGTACATGTTTACAATTGTTACAATAAGAGAGTGATTCGGTATCAATGAAATGTATTCATGTGCATAGTTTAAATTAAAAACATTTCGTTCAAATTTTTAGCTTAAAAACAGCTGTTGTCGAAAGTTCAAACCAAATTTTTTCCATGACATAACTGCGTAGATTTTTATTTCATTCTGTTCGGCTTATTTAAGCAAGTAATATTTTATTTTATTAAATTCTCAATCCATATTCCATATCAGAGATTTTATTATTAGTATTATTATTATTATTATTTATTATCTGGAAAAGAGAAAAAAAAGTAATTTTAGCAGAAGAGAGAATCGTACTTACATGTGAAAAAATAGCAGTAAAATACAAAATTCGAAAAAGATCGGAGCTTTTGGTATTATCTAACGAGTGCCATCCTGCAATGAACTTAGAATAACGCTAAGTTAAAAATAGATCTTATAAACAATAAACTGATGAGTTAAAACACAACTACTTGTCTAATAAAGTGTTAGTCTTCCATGTGCACATTAAACAGCTTTTGCTCGATCAAATATGGACTATACATGGAGATATTGCAGATTTTACTTGTTCGTACAACATAATTTCATTTTATAATAGGATCTGAGTGATTTAGGGCAGCACAAATGAAGTCTTCTCCATGTTCCGGAAATCATTCCTGTGACTCGTGAAGTGTGGCAGATTGTATTGTCCTGATGAAAGATGCCACTACCAATGTCGATGAGTTTTATAATCAAGCATTGTACTTGTTCTTTAATGATATCAAGGGAGTTGGTACGCGATAACTTATCTTCCACATAAATAATAGGACTGAATATTTATTAGTAGAACGTTGTACAAACCATCACACTGCCGCCGCTTGTTTTCCTACAATACGTTCTGCTACCTTCGTTCTCTTCAAGATAATGGCGCTCACATGTCATGCCGTTTACTTTATTCATGAGAAAATTAAACTCATCAGATCAGGTGACCTGCCAGTAATACACGATCTAGTTCCAACACTGCGTAACTAATGAAAACTCTTTCAGCGATAGACATCGTTTCGTCTGGGTATTCTGACGCAGCCCTATACGCACAAGAATTAACGTACTGTGCGTTGTGACGCAGTGCTTCCTCCACTTTTATTAAAGCTATCTGCAGTTTGTGCCACAGTAGTTGTTCTCCCCTACTAATGTCTTGATTGACCGTTGTCTTCTCAACCGGAAATAATTTCTCTATTCTAGAATCACTGATGATTGTCGTTACAACTGAACATGCAATGCGTACCATTTTGGAAATTAGCTGATCTAGTCTTCTCCGCATAATAATTTAAGCATTATCAAAAGCATTCAACTATTTCTTTTTGACTATAACTTTTGTATTCAAATGAATTTTTCTCCCGAAATTCCTGTGACGAGGAGTTATTTGTTAAGGTAACAATAGTAGCAGCAGCAGCGGTAGCATGGAGCAGGAATAAAAACAAGTTCTAGTTTCAGGATTGTCGCGTTAGTTCGTGAATTTAGTGGCATAATAATTGTGGGTTCAATCCCTTGGTCGGGTAGTTTATGCTCAGGCTTAGTATAAAACGAACGATCAAAAGTTGAGAAATACTAAAACAACAGACGAGATATGCGTAGACATGAACAAAATGAACGAGAAAAACCTGCCTCCAAGGATTAAATAAATGAATCAGTTCGAAATTCTCTGACGCACCTGAAAACAGCTGAAAAATTGTGATAACGATTAAAAAATGAGGATATTAGTCCTAATGCAAAATGAAGTAATCGAAACTGACTTGAGTCGTAAGCGCATTAGTTACGAGACAATAGCTATCATTCTTGCCAGATATGGATAGTAATAATGTTTTAGTTCATCATTATAGAACTAAATTTTGACCAGACATTTGTTTATTTAGCTCCAAAACTAAGTAGAGATATAATCAGTCTTATTGATTTTAACAATTTAAAATGTTTTCTGTGTACAAAAAACTGTTTCAAACAATTCTAATAACAATAAAAACAGCAACAATGCTTTCTTTCATTGACCATTCAAGAAATACAATTCTTGGCAACAAAACCTAATCTTTATTCATCTATTCGGCTTCGGAAAACGTCGCTATACAGACGAATATTTCAAGATGCTTCTCTGGAATTTCGCAAAATTTTAAATAATACAAATGTTCTATTAATGACTCATTATTTAATGATTTTTTAATTAATCACTACTAATTGATTAATTAACCCAATTTGTTTTTGTTATTTGAAAGATATCATTTCTTTTTTTCCTCTTGCCTTAAGCGGAGAAGGATGTTTTATTTTGAATTGCAATTTCTACTATTTTTCCTTCTTGATTTTGTAAAGATATTGAGTAAAATTTTAGTCTGAAATGATCAGGAAAAAATTTCGATTGAAAGCAAATCTCAAATTAAGGTCTTCAGGCATGTCGAAGACACAAAAGAGACAAGCATAGGAAATTTACTTGAGATCCGACATTGCGTGAATCTAAGACGAATTGGTAAGTCTTGCGTGAAATTCATCATCATAAAACAAGTTTGACTTCTCTCTCTCTCTCTCTCTTTCTCTCCTGCTCCTCTCTCTTTCTCATACACACACACGCGCGCACGAACGCATGCACACACATTTTTTTTAATTGATGATATTGAAGATATTATTTTGAACAGTTTACTGAATATAGCTGAACATAAATTCAAGGATTATGTAATTGATTGTTATCGATTCTCCCAAGACGGTTTATATTTGTCCTGTTCAGTCTTAGCCACAAAATACACAGTGATAAAGTTAATTCCCAGACTTCAGTCTCTAATTGATTCTAGTTCGTTTTCAGGCTGACCACTCTGATGAGCAGACAGAAGAAGTCCTAAAACCAGACACAACCGCCATCTTGATTTTGTATCTTTGTTTCCGTTGCATTCTGAAAAACTGTCTAGTTTTGGCGTTTAGATCTTCGTTAGACGTTTTAATAAGCGAAGACACCTCTTCATTGTACAAATACGTTTTGTCTCTGTCTATTTAGACGACTTGTACAAAGTTGGAGGATGTGAGCGAACAACAATAGTTCTTATTGGCAGCGACATCCCGTCCTTTTCTTTATTTACTTATTAGGCCAAATCTCGGGAAATGTTCCAAATCCAAACGGTAATCTCGTTATCTCAGAGTAGGATATTTGAACTGCAGGGTGACGAACGGATGTAGTTAAAACAGCTAGATAGAGAGACAGTCAGACGGTTTTTAGAATATAATTTTGGACGGTTAGAGATAATGCGGAAAAGAAAATAGAAAAGTAAACGCCGGCCTATATTCTTTTGGACATCAGAGAAAGTGGAAACATATTAGTGAGAATTGTTATGGAATTTCACATGACATATTTCACTGTGGATTTTGGGTGTTGACGAAATAAGTCTACTTAATATTTTTGTCCTGGTTATGTGAATATCGTAGTTATGATTTATCCGTGGGATGGGATATCAGTGTTTTATTGCTGAGTGGGGTTCTACATGAGAGGCAGAGAGATTCGACATGCTAGCCATGAAGAAAAGGCCAGAAGCACAAAGCCAAAGTTTGTTATTGGACCAGAAACTAAAGTTAAAAAGAATGTCATAATGAATTAGATTATAAAAGCCCCCCCCACACACACACATATCTATATCTATCTATCTATATATATATATATATATATATATATATATATATATATATATATATATATATATATATATATGAGTGGACACTGAGGTACACATTGAATGAAGTCTGTTTTATGCTTGGACGTAATATTCAAGTCTTGTATGCTGGATGGTAGCTTAACTATTTTTTATATATGCTGACCAATGGAACATTATGGGTAGCAATGCCAGATTTTTCCAGTTTATTGTCTTATCCTAACGGTTATTGCATAGGTAGGGACGGTTACATTTAAAATGATTTTAAAGGTTCTTAAACAGAAATAATTATGGGCTAGAATGTGGTTATTTTACAGTAATAATATAGGGTTGTTTGCTAACTTTTAAATTTTTAACTCATTATTTATTATTGATTACGTAGGGTATTTTGTATTTATTCATTTATTCACTGTTGATTATTATTATTATCAAATTTAACCAGTTGTGTTTACACGTGCATCAGTACAGTTTTTTTAATTTCTTTATTCTTTATTTACTTTTTTTTTTCTAAGCGTTTCACCCAAAGCAAGGCGGTTACAGAAAATTTGGAGCCAGATCAGATAGGAGTGATAGAAGAAAGGATGAGGAGAAGGGTAGTGGATAGATCAAGGCAACTGGAGATGTCGACTGACATTACATTTGAATAGCTGGAGATTATAGCTCTCAGGGAAACTAGAATAGGGAAGGGAGTTCCACAGGCGAGAGGTGCGAGACATGAAGCTATTGGAGTAGAAGAGACGGCTACATTTAGGAGTTTCGACAGTGAAGGGGTGAGAGCGGGATGCCAGCCTCGTGGGGCGCTTGAACTCATGAAGTCTGGGAACCAGCGAATGCAGCTCCTCGGAGCAATTGCCATGAAAGTATTTGTAAAACAGACAGAGAAAGGCGATGGCGGGCCTGTGAGAAAGTGTCTGTAGACGAGATGCCAGATCAAAGCTATATTGCATATCCGCCTCTGGAGCCTATCAAGAACCCCGAGGCAAACAGAAAGGGCTCCAGACCATATATGGCAGCAATGCTCCATGCAAGGGCGAATTGTTGATTTGTAGATCTGGAGGATCGATTCCGGGGAGAAAAATTTCCTGGCACGGCACAGGGAGCCAACTTTCCTTGCGGTGGACGAAGCAATTGACTCAATGTATTTGTTCCATCTCAGGTCAGCCGTCTACGTGAGACCGAGCAGCCTCAGAGAGGTGCTCTCATGCAGTTGAGCGTCAAACATTTTAATGGAGGGCAGAGAAGGATCTCTGTGGTGATTAATAGAGAGCAGTTTTGTTTTTGAAGCATTAAAGTTGACCAACCAATTCCTGCCCCAGTTCACAACCTATTCCTTTTTGAGACGCACGGCCAGGTTATTTTTGTCACTGACACTAGATTTGTTTTTGAGGCAGGAATAAATTGTGGTGTCATCCGCGTAGATGCCAATTTGAGAATTTATGGCGTCAGGAAGGTCATTTATGTAGATAAGGAATAGAGTGGGACCTAGGATGGAGCCTTGAGGAACACCTGCGTTCGTGGGATAGGAACTGGAGGAGAATCCGTTGAGAACGACCTTCAATTCACGGTTTGTCAGGAATGATTGTACAGTGTAACCCGGATATAAGACAGTTGTCGGGGCCGGAGAAAAAGTATCTTATATTCGGGTTTCTCTTATATACGGGGTTTCTCTTATATCCGGGTTTGGTCTAATTTTTTTAGGTAAGTATAGAAATAATTTGGGGACAGAGAAAATGTCTCTTATATCCGGGTTTCTCTTATATCAGGGTATCTTATATCCGGGTTACACTGTATTAGGCCAAACAATCGACGCATAATGCCATAACCCTGGAGCTTGCGAAGAAGGCCCGTATGCCAAACCCTATCAAATGCCTATCAACATTGCATCAGATGGAGCTACTGCTGCCATGACAGGAAAAATGAAAGGCTTTGTTTCTAGAATGAAATTAGTTGTTCCTCACATCTGTTATATCCATTGCATTATCCACAGACAGCATTTGGTTGCTAAGAATATTGGATATGCAAGAAGCACTCAACACTGCCATACATGCAATCAAACTCAACATCTCAAATCAAACTCAATGAATGATAGTTTTGTGCAATTCTGTGAAGATGAAAATTTTAAAATCCTATTGCTTCACAAAGAAGTAAGATTGTTGTCAAAATGTTTGAGCCTTGAAAGATTAATGAATTTGTGGGAAGCATTGATTAAATTTCTCATGCTCAAGTCCCAAATGATTCAATGCAACTCCAAGAAGCAAAGCTGATACAGCTAAAGAAATTTTGGAAAGACTTCCTTAGTTTAAATCAAAAATATTCTACCTGAGTGATATTTTTAAAACAGTGAATCTGCTTAACTTGGAGATGCAAGGTAGAAGATCAGATTTAGTCACCTGTGCTCAGAAGATAAAACGCTATATGGAGAAATTGAAATTTTGGAAAAAACAGTTTTAAAAAAAAAATTTGGTATCATTTCAAAATTTCAACACCACTGCCCCTACATCAAAATTCAATACTGCATGCATTTCCCATCTGAAAGGTCGTCATATAGACTTTGAGAAAAGATACAATGATCTCTTAGAGATGGATTATCCACTCTGGTTTGTAGAGCTAGAAAATTTTCAGCCAGGAGATGAATATGTTGAGTTAGGCTGAAATGTTGCTGGTCTTGAAAGAGAATGCGAAACTGAGAAGAGTTGACAAAGAAGGTGTCTTTGCCTACATATCGATAAAGGACACGCACCCAAATATTTTTCAACATGTAGAAGCAAGCATCATTTCTTTCCCTACCACATGGAGGGTGGAATCTGGATTTTTGGCTGTTGTGGATGTTTTCAGAAGAAAAAGAAAGAAATTAGATCTCAACAGAAATACTATCAGACTAAGACTGAATGACATCATCAAAATTGATTATATCTTGTTTTAGAATCACCAAGATCAAGGTCGTCACTAATTGAATGGACTAATACTGAATGACGCCATCAAAATTGATTTTGATATATTTATCCTTTCAATTTCAAAGTGTAAACTACTTTGTCTTTTCATTGAATATTTTGGTGTGAAAACTGAACAGCCTAAAATTAAAAGTAGGAGTGGTCCATTTTATTTTTTTAAGAAAAAAAGATGGTCCATGGGATGAAAAATGTTGAGAAGCACTGGTTTAGAGTATTGGTTTTGTTAAAAGTATATTACATAATATGCCCTTTATATAGTGAATATATTTGCATTTTTCTTGACCATGTTTTATATGCTATTCGTTTTTAGTTTTCCATTCTTAATTAGCGCAGTAAAAATTGTTTTCGTGTTCGAATTTTAAGATAAGTTCTGATCGTCTATTTAGTAATTTATATTGGTCTGGGAAGGTGATTATAGCACCAGACAAAGTTGAACGTTTTGGAATTTATTGTTGCCAGTTGCTGCTGTTTTCCTTATTATTTTGGGTTTGGCTTTTAAGTTCTCATATATGATTAAAAAGAAATGTGCTGTTCGCGCATTTACTACTGATAAAGCATGTTTTTATGCATAGTTTTTTTCTGTTTCAAGGATCCTTCAATTACTCATATATATATATATATATATATATATACATATATATATATATATATATATATATATATATATATATATATATATTCATTACATGCTGGTTTTATAGTGGCTTGTATGTTTTTTGTTTTTTTTCATATTTTTTAACACCGTATGTGTTGTGAAGACATGAACAAAAGTTAATCTGGAATCTTCATGCATTCTATGTTAAAAAGATCGTTTTTCAATGGTATTTTTGTCCACTCTTCTACAACGCGTAATCGTAATGTACCAGTAGTCGGCCAGTAGTAGACAGTGTTGAACACTTGTTATTGTAATATAGATACTCTCAGTCTTAGACGATTTAGGTATCGATAAGATTACTGAAATCATAATTGAAATATTATAACCGCGGCGAAATACTGGAAGATCTCGGTAGCTCTTCCTCTTCTTCTTCTACTACTACTACTACTACTACTACTATGTTCCGTGACCCTTCATGACGTTGACGATCATGGCTTTCTAAAATTTCCTGTCTTTTGTAGCTCTTAATAAATTTTGTCTTTTTGTTATCTCTCCTAAACTTTGCTCTGATATCCATTTACTCAAGCTCGCTTGATAGGTTTTGCGTCGTTTTTCTCTGTTCCGCTTGCCTTCAATCTGTCCTGTAAGTATCAAATTTCCTAAGCCCTCTTTCCTCATTATGTGCTCTAGTAATTTCAACTGTTTCTTTTCCTGATGTTATGTCTAACTGTCCTTTTTGTTTCCATTTTCCCTAAAACATCGTCGTTGCTCACATATTCAGTCCATGCTATTCTCAGCATCCTTCTGTAAAAGCACATTTCTGTTGCTTCAAATCTCTTCTTCAGTTTTCACTGTCACATAGCAGAACTGATATTAACTAATAGTTCAGTACTTTTTTCTTTGTAACGATTTTTTCTGTTACTTAATACTTTGCTTAGCTTTTGAAAGGTCTCTTTCGCTACCCCAATGAGCCTTCGGATTTCCGTGTCGCACTTTCCCCCATCTGTTAAAATATTTGCCAGATATTTAAATATTTTTTGAATTCGGTATCTCTAATTTATAATTTGCATGTTGGGCTAACATCTGTATTGCCTAGAGAGTGTAAAAACTGCGCGGTGTTGTTCAAGAAATTGGAACAAGAAATCGATTTACGCCATACATTGAGACAAGTCTAAGGGAACTAGAATCTTTATCAGGGTTTATTGTCGGTGGATGCAATGTTACTAACATAAGATACACGGGGGATAATGGTACAGAAATGTAAGTGTTTAGTGGAGTGTGACGACGGAAAATATAAGAAAGAAATCCGAAGGCACATAGGAATAGCGAAAGATGTCTTCCAGAAAATTAGCAACGTATTAAGAAAAAGAAATTTGTTGTTAAAATCAAAGAAAATTTATATGTTCTCTCAAATATGGCAGTGATTGCTGTGTGATCTCTTTATAGAAGAGACTTGAAACAACAAAGACGTGGTTCTACTGACGAATGCTGAAAATACCATAGAGACAAATGCGGAAGTTTTAAGTAAAATAAGAACTAAAAGGAAATTTATTAATGAAAGAATGTAGTTGAAATTTCCGGAACACATAATGAGGAAAGAATGTCTGGAAAATTAAACACTCATAAGACATACTGGAGAAAATATAATTGTTGGAAATAGCCAATAACCTGATTAACGAATTTGTGTGAATAGATGGGAGTACAAGAAGATAGAGGGATGGTGAAAAGACAAGAATTAAAAAAGAGAGAAATTCGTGGAGATCCATAACATCTCACGTCCTGAAAACACGTGACACAAAAAAAATATGAAGTATAAGGCCAAGAGAAGGCAGCAGAGTTAGAAAGATTTTGAAATTTTCGATTTAAATGAGCTACTCGCCTTAAAATTACGGTTAGAAACCCTAGATTTTACCAGGGCTCCAATACCGACCATTGGCAACTATCTCAGCCACTGAGCAGTCCACATTTGTATTGAATCTTTTAATAATTTCATGCAAAGATGCTCACTTTATTTTCGGTAAGAAAGGTTAAAAGTAATGACTATTATATCATTTCTGAAGCAATGTGTGTGTGTGTGTGTGTGTGTGTGTGTGTGTGTGTGTGTGTGTGACATATATCTATTATTAAATATGAAAAATTAACTGATTTAAATAAAATTTAAATTCTGATACTGACCCACCTGAAATGTTTCTAAAGTTTCATGCTAAGCACAACTAAATCACTGAAAGACTTTCCTTCTGTCGGACAAAGAGCTTGACAACTGAGCAGTAAATATTATATCGTTATCACATTAAGAGAAAATACAATTTCATGGCTTTCACATTCAGTCATCAAAGAAGGAATCACTTTCATAAAGTGATTTTTCTCTCAAAATCTATTAAAACACTACTTTTGAAGCACAGCAGGAAATATAACATGACAATTTAAAAAGAGATGTTCATGAAAACTCATTAACATTTGTTGATTAAAAAGATTGTTTTACTTTAATAGGGAGCCTAATTATTTAATAAAAGAAGTAGTTGAAATAAAGTTAATATTTCTTTTGTTTCTAATTTAATCATTTTCTCTCTCTCTCTCTCTCTCTCTCTCTATATATATATATATATATATATATATATATATATATATATATCATAAAGAAGTAATTATAGAAATGATTAATTAGTAATGATTATGTGATTAATGGCGAAATCAGTTCGCTAACGAGGCTCAGTGATGCATTAACTTTCTATCAATTCCTTGAATAACGTGATACTTATAAATGAGTTGTTTTCAGATGGAACTGATGATACTGAGCCAAGTACTTTCGATAATTTCAAATTGTCATCTTCAGGGCGTAATATTTCCATTTCCAGGTAAACAGCAAGACAAAATAAATGCAATATATATACTGTACACTCTAATTTGTATATATATATATATATATATATATATATATATATATATATATATATATATAATGGAATATATATACTGAACACTCTAATATGTCTATACATTCTTTTTATAGATACAAATATTTAAGTAAATTCTCTGTTTTATAATAAATAGTATTAATAACATTTACCGGCCTGAATATCCGAGAAATTCTCAAAGAAAATATTCGCCCTCCGACAGAGGACATTCAGGCCGGTAAATGTTATTAATACTGTTTATTATAAAACAGAGCATTTACTTAAATATTTGTATCTATAAAAAGAATGTATAAACATAAAAATGTCTTTAAATAATTGTCGGACTTTGTCCATTTCATAATGTGTGACGACACTCTAATATATATATATATATATATATATATATATATATATATATAATATTGGAAATGAGTGAGACAAAGTGGAAAAAGTTTTCTTGTGACGAGTTTGGTCCTTTAGGATCTCATCGGACCAAAGGGTGAAACGCCTCACAAGAAAATTGTTTTCACTTTGTCATACTTCTTTCACTTAAACTTTTTCTTGATATATAAAAAAATTAGATATCGTTTTGATATATATATATATATATATATATATATATATATATATATATATATATCTTTCTCACTCTTTTTCTCTCTTTATCGATCTCTATCTCTTTCTCTCCAGTAGACGTATTATCTTAATATACTATTTGATCACATCGGCTGTCAGGGAATTTTGTCCAAGATGGCTGTAAAAAAATAACATTGTCCAATAATTCGCAGTGCAAATAAGATTGCTGGTTTTAATGCCGGTCGACTGAGGCCGAGAATAAAAGACTTTAACAGATATCTGATTGCTTTAATCGGAACTATCGATTTCCGATACAGTATTCTTTTGATTTTAACTTATTGTTTAACCAAATTATTAGTTCAGTTTTGTTTTTGTTTTTTTGTTGTTGTTTTTTTTTTTTGGTTTTTTGTTTTGTTTTGTTTTGTTTTGTTTTTTTATTTTTTACGGCTGTCAACAAAATTTGATGATTTCCGTTTGTTGGAGAGCAGAAAACACTCAATAATTATTAATTAATTTTTACATATTAAGTTTAAATGTATTAATACAATAAAGCTAATGATGGCATACATTTAAATATATTAGGCAATAAGCTTAAACTTAAATCGTAAATTAATCTTAGTTCATCTGGGGAGAGAGAAATACAAACAGACAGACACAGGCACCCTAAACATAGGAATCAACAATGCATAGCCACCGTCGGTTTCACTCTTCAAGATCTCAATCACGCCTGAAACTGCAGTGACCATACAGAGTTGTTTCCTATGTACGCACTACCTATATCTACATATGCTCGATCTTCGACATTGAGCTCTCGTTTCTTATAAATATACCAAAGTGCAAACAATATATATATATATATATATATATATATATATATATATATATATATATATATATATATATTATAAAAGATTATAATAAAAACATATTGAAAGGCTTTCGTGCTTCAATACTTTGATCGCCAGTATAGAAGCATGAAAGCTGTTGTGTAGCGATTTCAATATGTTTTATTGTAATCTTTTATAATAAAAAATAATAATAATATATTGCTCTACTTTATATTGACCCCTTTTTAAAAGTAAATGCTACGAACAGTGGAATTTTACTCCATCAGTCCTTTCTCTCGTTTGGATATATATATATATATATATATATATATATATATATATATATATATATATATATATATATATATGACCTTGGTGTAGATCGAATTTCAAATCACCAGGTAACTATGATAACAAGTGGAATCCCCAGAAGTGATATATGTAAATGATTACAACAAGCAGAAATAATTTTACTATGAATAATTACATTTTTAACATTAACTTCTACATGAAAGATTTTCTAAATATTCTTGGTCATGTCGAATGGCGTGTAATGGTTTAGTCGATGATGGCTGTGTTCCCTTCGAATGAAATGACCTCCTCTCAGATTTGGGTAAATAGCAGGGTATACTCATTCTTCTAATTTTGCTTAACAAACAAAAAAGACGGAAACTATTATTCCGAACAAGACAAAGATGAGACCTCTAAAGGCAAATCGGTGGTCAACACTAGTTGCTTTCTACTAACTCAGGCAGCTAAAAACTCCGCCAGTTGGTGATCGAGAGAGTAGAATCGTATTTGTGAAATGACTGCCCCACCTTAACAAATTTCATGCACATGTCTCTATTCGAATTTCTTTTTGCACAGCTACAGATTTCGTAGAAAGAAAATTCGCCATGATTTCCTACGGCTTTAAAAAGTACAACATTCGATGCATTATTTTTCTTTTCAAATCTAAAGCTTGGTTTTCCATTCATAAGATGGCGATGACAATGCAACAGTTGTCTGTGTCCAAATACTGGCTGCAATTAACCTATTGACACGTTGTTGATACTCTTATGTTCAGACATTTTTTCATTACTACTGAATGGCATCAAGTTTTCTCCATTCAACTCGAATTAATGTGTCCATGGGTAATAATGTAGCATAAATTATAACCACAATATATGTGTGATGAGTCTCGAATCTACCATAGGTAAATAGGTAAATAATGGAGTAGAGAGTGGGGTAGACATATTAAGCTTTTCTTAACACATTCCCGATGGAAATTTTATTTTAATTCTTTTCTATTTTAAAAATATCTTAAAATCTTTTTGTCGTTTGGCCCGTTAAGCACACCGTATCGTTTTTCTCAAGAAGGTCACACTTGATAACACACGCACACATACTCTCTCTCTCTCTCTCTCTCTCTCTCTCTCATTATGTGATATAGTCTATAAAAATATCAAATTTGTCTTTTTTCTGAAATAGGTTTAATTTAAATGCTACATTTAGTAAAAGGTGAATAGATTTAGAACAGACAGTTAATCGAACAACTGTGGCAGGAATCGATTCTAAGTCGAAAGAGTGCATAATGAAGAGCGCGCTTTCATTGCAGGTACAGAAAATGTCATAATAATGATAAAAGTTATAAAATGAATTTCATTTTTATTATTTACAAGGAACGCCATAAAATGATTTTAGATATTTAACAGCAGAGGCCAAGAATTTCATTTCATATTCTGTTCGATCAATTCCAGTGAAATGCATTTTTCAAATTCATGTGAAAACAATTTCTATAAATTACATTGAAATAAAATTTTGTCAATTCTATTAGATGAAGTTCTCCCAAATCATGTAAATTGAGTTTTTTTGTCAATTCCTATAATGTTCAATCAGTTTTTGTATAATAAATTTCTAGGATTTTATTTGAAATTGATATGTACCAACTTAAGTTCTATGTATTTCTTTGAAATGACGTTCTACCAATAAACACCAAATTAATTTTTGGAATTCATATGAAATTTGCCATTTACTTGATATAAATTTCTAACATTTAATGTTGAATGAATTTCTAAAGTTTTTGAAATACCTATCCCTTTAAAATCAAGTTCTACAAATTCAAATGAAATTTTGAGAATTCTTTCAAGTGAAATTCTTTGAAAAAAAGTTCTCTTCGTTCACCTGAAATAAATATCTATTAATTCTTCTGAAAATTCTATTCTACTGAAATGAAATTCTTTCAGTTCCTTTCAAATTAAATTCTATTTTAAAATAGATTCCGTATATTCCTGTTAAATTCCAATTTCCTTGAAATTAAAATGTGTTTTTCTATTATTTCTATCCGAAATGAAGAAGCCAACTGTCGATATTGGTAGATATTTTGTTTTCCCGCAATAAAAAATCGATATGAAATGTTAAAGTTTTATATTCATTACATCACGTAATCCATAGCTTAACTAGTGTGACCCGTTTTTAGCCAGATAATAAAATGACTGCTGTTTTATTACTATTCAGAAATTAACATCGAATGACACAACTTGATATCACTCTGAGAGATAAGTTAATCCTATGGCATTATATCCGATGTATAAACAGGATGAACGTAGATGTTTTGGACGCAGGGCAATCAGGTCGGCTGCAATATGTAAATGAAAGTAATTATGGCGGTGATTCAGCAAAGTAGTAGAAATATCAACAGGTACTAAAACATGGCGATACGAATACTAAAAAAGCGGAATGAACTTGTAGAGAAATTAAGGTAGATGAAAAAGAAAAGACAATCAGGGAATGCATTTTCCCAAACGAAGTAAGGAGTACCGATGGCATTGATGGATGGAACGGTGAGCAAGAAAATCAAGTCAAAATGAAATTTTAGTTAATGTAGCATATGATCTGCTACTCCATATTTGCAAATCACAAGAGGCATAGTGTCAGATAGAATTTATTACCTACAAACTATGCGAAGAATGAATATCCTAGGAGTCTATCCTTACAGGATGCAAGTCTGGTGTCAGCGGAAGTTGTCAGGAAGCAGAAGAAATTGAAGAGATTACAATAAGGTAAAATAAATCTGTGCAAAGTGTCTCGATAAACTATCGGTAATCGTTCTGTTAGAAAGAATCATTCGAACAGATCTTGGAGATTTTCAGTGCATATTAAAAACTCGCAGCCGAACATTACTCTTCGACTGGACAAACTTAAAAAGGTCAACTTTTCAGCATTAACTGTGACTAGAATAGATAAACAAGCGTAAGCGAATTATTCTGACATAGAGAAGGTGAAATGTCCGGCTGTGGAAACCGAATTAAAATTAGTTATCGGAAATTCATTGGTCGATTGTGCATCGACTCTTGAAAGAATTTATACTCTTGGGCTTTAGACGACCAGAAGAATTAAAGACAATGCTTTAAAGAAAGAAATTCTTACTCAACTGTCAATCAACCCGACTAAATCTTTCTTATTATTCTTTTCTACGCATTCAGCAACACATGCAAATTTAATTCTTTTACTTTCTTTGTCATGTATCTTCGTTTGAACTTTACTATATTCGTTTACCTTTGCATGTGTGGCAATATTTTACATTGGTCTGAAACTAATTTCTCCCTGTTTTTAATTATTATGAAATGACAAATTTCATGACAGACGATACCTAAGGTAGAATTTAGCTGTCTTTGGGATGTAAGGTTCTAGAAACAATAGGTAAATACCCCAAGAATTAGTCTGGTATAAGGCCACGTTTATGCAGTTCTAAGTGATGATCGAATTCACTAACATGATCTGTGACATTAACCTACTATCGATCTACAACTGGCGCTCAATAAACCACAATGATATTGCAACAATTGGTGAACAATGAATTCAGTGTCAATGGTTTGCGATATGAGTACACAGTATCAGTGGGAGAGGGTATCACTTTATTTTCTTCCGTTTCGAATGCTGGGAAAGTTCAAGAAATAAACTTTATGCGATTTATTATTCCGCATATGCTTCGGACTTGATTCTTTTTCTTGGTGGATTTTATATTAAAACTTTATCGACGAAATGTTATTCAGCCTTGGTGTTATCTTTCATTAAATGCACACGTGAATGCGGAAAATGTTTAGAATATTGAAAAGGAATTATCTGCGAACTTAAAAACAGCATATATGGAATGCAATTGAAGAATCTAATTTTATTTATTAGTCTTAAGCCATTGGCTCTATAAATAGCAAGACATTGAATCAATAATTAAAACGTTGGCTGACCCTTACAAGTGTTTGCTAGGAACTCGATCCCCTCAAGGTAATCATTGTTGTAGCTTTGTTCTCTGACACAACTCGTATTAGTAAATACGGAGATAGAGTGATTGTTTAAAAAGCAATTCTCACTTATCTATTATCCGGAGAGTTCAATTCCCACCACTAATGTGGTCTTGTGCCAAACTAGACGAAGCCAATAATCTAGGTGATAATTCGTCGATGAAATGTGTTTTTCCCACGACAGCCCAAACTTGTGTTCCAGTTCAGATAAAAATCTTGATTTCGATTTAATAAGCTTGTCTGGAAAATAAATTCTCAAGTCTAGTGAGTTTGAACCTCACCAAGTGCTTCCCTGCTATAGTGTTGTTTCAGATTATGCTAAACTGAGTAAATTACTCTATTATATCAGGTTTTTTTCATCTGAACTCATAACACCTGATGCGTGCTGACGTAGAAACGTCTAACTCTCTTCACTGAACTATGTGGGCGAATGAAGGAAACAGCTAAGCATTAGCGAGAAATAGTGAATTGTATTAGATAAAAGGGTGCCTGATGTAAAGATGAAGAGAAGGAAGAAGACGGCTGCTGACTGTTCAGAAAAATATTCAAAAATGTAAATGAATAGATATTAATGCTCAACTATGAAGGGAAAATGTTCTCTATATTTAGATTGTACTCAAATATCCCGTCCACAAATAGCGAAATCTGAGATGTTATTGTTGAACTGATTAATATGTCCGCCACAGATTTGGCGGGAAAGCGGACGGCTGCGAGTTACAAACATCGTCGACTTTTATCTGCTTTCAATTGCAGCGCAGTCGAAACTTTTTGTCATTCGTCATCATTATTTTCTTTTCTTTCTATGAATCAAGTAAATTAGAAAATTTCAGAGAACAGAATGAAGAATAATCATTTACAGATGCAATTTGCACTCCAGATGTAGAGCAGTGGTTAGCAAAGTAGATCAGGATACTAATGCTGCTTGTTCGATTCCCTGCAACTGTGACCATGCACTCTAAGATATTTATATACGCATCTTCCTGCCTTCCAAATTTTCATCATTCTTTCTTTTTCTTCTTTTCATAATTATGTGATGTTCGGTGCATACACACATGCACACACACACACACACACACACGCAATATATATATATATATATATATATATATATATATATTCAGTTGGATGGATATTAGTTCGTAACCCTGGGTTTGACTAACTGGTTTATTTTTTTTTTTAAGTGGATCTATTTATACTTATTTGTGTTTGGTTGTTTGTATGTGATCGAGGGGAAGTTTTTTGTTTCTGGGCTTGTTTGGGATGACACTCTCACATACATAGACACACATAGAGTCGTAACCATTTTAGTTCCTATAAGCACATAAATAGATCCACTTTTTAAAAAAAATAAAAGTTTGTCTGATGATCGCAAAATCGTGAAACCCAGGGTCACAAACTAATATCTTTACAAGTGAATATGTTAGCTCTATCACAGATATTGAGAACTTTTCACTAAGTACCGCGCATATCAAATTATATATATATATATATATATATATATATATATATATATATATATATATATATATAGGTAAGATGGGAACAAGTAGAATACAATTCCAACGTTTGTAACATTTGATTTAAAAGAGGGCTCAATACAAAGTAGAACAATATTCTTTATTTTAGGATATTACCTCGAAAACATGTCAAAATTGATACACAATTGCAGTCGTGTCTCGATGCGCATACAACGCATCCCATGACGCGATTTTAAATTACTGGCGAGTGAACGATTTAATCAGATTTAAAACCAAACTATAGCTTCTTTTTACGAAAATAGAAAAGAGGGGGTCATTATAAGGCTTGTGGGCTTTGTTAGATTACAAATATAACTGCATGGTAAAGTAAAAGGTTGACTGTGTTTACAATTTTGCGTTAAATCGGATCTTTTGCAATTTTCATGTTCATGTTTTCATTTATCTTTGTTCTGTCTCTACAGTGGAAAATCCGACGGTTGAAAAATTCTATAGTGGTAGTACTAAGAATTCTTTCAAGACTAGGTGGTATCAGCATATATTGTCTTTTATTAATAATATTTATAGAAATAATGCATCACTTTCAAAATATTTATAATAAGACTCCTAAGGTGAAATGGAATTTTTTTTAAATGGCAAGGACATATAGAACCTTATATGAACCCTGTTTCCTGCGTTTACCAAAAAAACTCCTTGTAACACCTAAAATGAACTGAAAGAAAGGACTATGGCAGTATTGATCAACTTAAACGAGGAGAAGGTCCAGAAGAGTTGCAGAAGATTCCGAAGTTGTCCGAAGGTACTTTTGTGCAATTTTGGTAAATATATCTGTTAAAATAGGACGTAATTTAGACGACAATTTATTTTTCCTTTTTTAGCTTCTCTTTTTAGCTTCCATTTAAGTTCATTTGGTTGATGTCACTCACAATTTGCGTTACCGTCTCTTCTTTGCCTCCACACAGACGGAATTTACTGATTTGGCAAATTTTACCCATTTTCCCTCGATATAATTAGTCCTGATGCATTTATTGTAAAGGATAACCATTTCTTTTTTCATGTATCCTCAGCGTAACCCTGCCCATGACTATGTATCTAACATAGTTTATAGCTACGTTTTAAATTCTTCAGGGAAATTTTTAATTCCCATTTTTTTTCTTTCTTTGTTACCTTCCTCTCTAATTGTTTCATCCCACGTCGTGTTGTTTTCCAGCAGGTGCCATGATATTTTCACTGATCCTTGTTTGCATTTCTGTTTACAGCTATTTTTAGATTATTTATCAATAAATATTATTATATAATGTTTATGTTATTATATATTATTATATAGTAATATATATATATATATATATATATATATATATATATATATATCACTTCTTGAACTGGCTTCTAATGCTACGGATGGAGTGGCTTGTGGATAGAAGGCGTGACTCATGGGGGCACAGTCCGTTGGTAGAAGTAGACTAGCACGACGGTCATTTAAGAAGTCACACGACGGAATTTAAGAAGAACTGGCGCTATATCGGGTCTGGTTTGTTACCTCTCCGTGAGCGAAACCCGTTGATCCAGTGGGTATGACGGTTGCGTCATATCGTAACGGTTCAGGTTCGATTGTCGATAGTGGATGAGCACTGCTGATTAGTCCCAGAATAGTACAAAACGGCCGCCCAGTGCTTTCTGCATCTTGTTGAGGATTCTTCTAGAATTAATTAATTATGATTATATAGTATTTATATATCATATATTATTTGTATACTATTTATATACTATTGTGCATTATTGATTTATTATTATATACTATATATTATTTGTATGTATAGTAACATATAAATAATACATAATAATATATTAATAACATATAGCATGTAAATAATATATGATATTTATATACAATTCCGTATTATTGATATCCTATTTATAATATATATTTATTAATTAGGATGTGCGTAGCGTATCATCTATCGACGAGGAAAGTAGAATATGTTCGAATTCTGACCGAAATCATTGCATTCACTTTCACACAAATATTCTTTGGAAAGATATGAATTCACTCAAGTGAAGGTTGAAATCATAAAACAGAGAAAACTCTTTAGCTTGGGTTGACAAACAGTCAGATACAAATCTGAATCCGAAACCAGTTGGGCGTGGAAAACATTATTGCTATAGAAATCATAGCAGCAACAGGAATCGACTGAGAGTAAGGTGGGGGAGGAAGTGGGGGAGATGATATATTATTAAATATTATACATTCAATATTAATATAAGATTATATATTATATTTTTGATATATTAGAATATATTATTTCTGTCTGAATTTCTGTCATGAGAAGTTATCATTGTTAACCCGATTTACATTCGGACTAATGTCCTCATCTTTGTTAACGGCTTTCATCGGCTTTCATCGTGTGTATATCGATCTGGGTATCTTACAGGGAATTTCGAACTGAATATCATTGCTCGCCTTGTTTCTATTCGGTTCAAGTACACACTGCCCCACCCAGGGATTGAACTCATAATTAATGTGTCACCAAATTCACGAACCAGCGCTTTAATACACTAGTCCAGTAGGACAACTATCAACGAAGAACTTGGAGCCTTAAATCTAGCCTACCCGCCTGCTAATCAGTGCTACCACTCACCGATACTTTTCTCTCTCGTTAAACCTACTGCTGCTTTTGAAGACTTGCTATCATTTGTATTTATTTCTTTATTAGCGGCTCTCATGTTGTATTTATTTCTATGGTAGGTCTACTAATGAGGTCCTCATAGCCTAGAATATGAATTTCAGACAT
Source organism: Acanthosepion lycidas (assembly GCA_963932145.1). Taxonomy (NCBI): domain Eukaryota; kingdom Metazoa; phylum Mollusca; class Cephalopoda; order Sepiida; family Sepiidae; genus Acanthosepion; species Acanthosepion lycidas. Next base: position 159,458,054 of record OZ010571.1, read on the forward strand.
CTAAATCCACAGAGTTCTTCTTTGTCCTGTATTTTCACTTCATTCTACAAGAGCTGATGATTACACTTTTCCCGTCATACATGATCAGCCATGCCCGATTTCACTATCTCATCCCTCACTGCGGTTTTTCAATGTTCCTCCAGCCTTATATTTAGAGGAGAGCTAGTTTCATCTTCATATTCTTTACCACAGCTGCAAGGAATTAAGTACACACAGTTCTTGGTCATGTTCTCCCCCGTGGTAAGCTTTGCTCGGCAATGATTTCTTCATAGAGTGAATTTGCTTCTGAATATTGACTTGATTTTGTATGGACAACATGTCTTCTGAATCTTTTCCGATAAGCCCTTGACGTAAGGCAGACAGACCGTAACAATTTTCTGGGCCTCTTCCTTGATCCTTCTGTTTCCACCTGCAGACGCTGATGTTATATTTTCAAGGTAGTAGTTTTTCTGAAGGGTATTTCCTGTTGGTATGTCTTGGTCACCACTTATGATTTTTTCCTTACACACTATGGTTGGTGCGAATTGAAGTTGAGTTATTGTCCGGTGAAGATTGCCTTGTGATATACGAATGTATTAAACCCATTTTTCATGAAAGTTATTAGTATATCCAGGAAGGCAACATCATTATTATATTTCCTTCTATTGGGAACTGGCCAATTATGAAGGTCTCATCTACGTATCTCGACCATCCTATTAGCTTTAGTGGTACCATTTTTATAGATATTTCATCAAAGTATTCAATGTATATATTCGCCATCATTGGTGACAACAGTGAACTCATGTCCATGCCTTTCTCCTACTGGTATATATCAGACTGTAGTTAGAAGAATGTTGTCTGTATACAGAACGCCAACATTTCCATCGGATTATCTACTGGAATGCTACTACGTTCTCCCAGAGAGGGGTCTGATTCCAGTTCGTTTCGAACTACTGTTAGGGCCTCATCTATAAGAACTCTGGTGAACAGGCTCACTGCATCCAAGCTTACCATTCAATTACTATGGATGGGGACCACTCGGATCAATTCCACAAAGTTTAGTTTCTAAAATAGGACGATGAATTCTCCGTCAGTGGGTTGACTATATCCATCACAATTCTGCTCAGCGAGTGGCATACTGAGCCCCTGCAGCTGACTATAGGAATACTAAGTTTTGTGAATCTTGTGAAGACCATACATGTGCGTAGCTTGATGTAATGTTGAGCCAGGTGTCTGTACTTATTCAGTGAGAAGTTTTACTTGTTCTTATTTACCAAGGTGGAAAAGGATCCGACTGAGTGGAAGCTCACACATATCTTAAATGTATATATATGTATACGTGTGTGTGTGTGTGTAAATATATATTGTTTATAGTTTACTATATAGCATTATATATATATAACTGTAATATTATTTATAGGAGGCAATGGATAGTGGCTTGGATTGAGTAATCGGAGAGCCGAGTTCGAATTCTAGTCGAATCCATTACATTCACTTACTTGCTAATACCCTTGGGAAAGGTGTGAATTTCTTCTTCTCCCTCCAGCAGGACAGACTGGGTTCTATAGCCTTGGATGGCAACTGGTCTAGGAGAAGGACAACTCTGATTTCAAAATATGCGGAGGGTCGTTTGGGGACCTTGTGGCATTTAGTGTACCAGGTCTCTGTATTCGGCCCTTCAAAATTGTGGATGGTCCTGCACGAAACCTTCACCACTATAATCAAATCTCATGTGCTGTTGTCGGACAGACGGTTTCCTGGGAACTGATCTGCTTGACCCTCATACGTCGAATTCGACGGTAGAGTCGAGTAATATTATTTATATGAAATATATTTTAAATTATTATAACATTCATATAAATTATCTTTAAAATTATTATTTAACTTACGTATATAGTATCATATATAAATATTTTATATATTATTGACACAGTATCATACATTTTATTATTTTTAAATTATATTTTATTTGCATATTATTTAGGTGATATATCAAATATCTGTCATTTTATTATTCATATTTTTGTGTATTATTTTTATGTAAATATTATGTATTTAAAAATATAGTGATTATTGAGATATCATTAAATATCACTATATAATTATAATTTACTGGAATTTTTATTTATTATATTCTAATAAGAGTTTTTAAAAGTTTCGTAAATGAATCTGTTGCCAGTTTTTGTTTATATTCTCATTTGTGAAAACAGAATAAAATTGAAATATTTTTATGATATACATGTGAACCACTTTTGCATGGGAACGAAACATACAAGAAAAGAAAACCAAAGAATATTTTCAAGTTTTCCCATTCATGCTCCTAATCAGACTCCCTAATAAATCCAAATTAATATGAAGTAAATGGATAACCAACCAAAAAGGTCATGGGCGGTGCCTGAAAATAGTTCCCATGAGCAGAATTGGTCGTTGTTTAAACCCAGATAAAAATGAGAATTTCAAATTCTGTATGAATTCAGTAGGCAAGAGCTTCTAATTTGGAAGATTGGTTCTCCATCGCCTTTACAGTACTTAACATCTCCATTTGATCTAGTAAGTCAATATGTGCGCGTGTGAGTTAGAAAGAAAATATTTTATCCGGCCAGTGCGCTCACGAATAAAATGAAAGTTGGCAACAATTCGAAAGTGTGCAGTCGAGAATGCCAACCATAAAGAAACTTGAATAAGCAACAATCAGAAAGAATTTTTTTCCTGTTTATACTCAGACGCCAATGAAGAGGCCTTGTTGTGTTTTAACAAAACTTTCTATCTTCGTTTTTTTCTTGTAGAAAAAATATTTTCATTAAAGGTAAAAATAATTTCAAATCCTGTTTCTCACGTGATGCATAATGGATCAATATTCCCGACCAATGATTGTTTGAAAATGAATTTTCATACATCGTATTTACAGGCATCCGAGTATTGTTAATGTTAACCATTAATAACGTTGATAAATTTTGACATTAAAAATGAATTCACAACGTTCATGTGCGTATGTGTCAGTTTATGCGATTGTATAAATGTGTCTGCTATAATGCATCTATGTTTGTATGTATGTGTGTTTACAAACATTAAATATAGACTATATATAGGCTGTCAAAAGGCTACAATAGAAGAGCGCTTAATCAAAATCGAATATCTCCTTTGTGTTGAAGTTTGAAACTATTTACACATGCTTACTTTTTCTTGACATTGAAGTTCTGTTTTTTTTTTCCATTTACTTCTGAGTTTAATTTATTTGTGGATAGTTAAGCAATAAAATTCGAAACTTTCTATTAAAGTTAAAGAGTGTGACATTAATAGCAGCAGCAGCGGCGGCGGTCATTCTTAAAAGTTTTGATAACTTACACATTTGGATTCTCGCAAAGAAAAAATAGCAGGCATCAAATGTGTACTGTCGATTCGTTTCCTAAGCTAAACAAAGAATTAAGTTGCAGATCGCAATAAGGATTTTAAGGTAAAAATCGAAATTCCGAAAAATTGAAAAGAGAAAATAATTCATATCTTCCTTCATGCAAAGCCAACGTGTATAGTCTCACAATTTTACATGTTATTTTTCTTGTGGATTATCAACGACTGGCTCCACTGCTGTATTTTGGTGTGGAGGAAGAGGGATGGTTCAAAAGTAAAAGGAAGAAAAATAAGACTTATCAAAAATAAATAAAAATTCAATGGTCAACAACTAACTAGAGGTGACATCACGATAAAATCATTGTGCAGAAGAGAACAGAAAATCACTGTCCCTCTTTCAAACAATCATAACAAAAAATATATTAAAAAAATATGATAAAATGGAATGAAGCGTGTCAGCTCACAAAAAAAATATAAGAAAACTTTTGCGACATTAATTTTATCAACGTATCAATGCGGAAAATTATAAAAATTAAACAGGAAATGAAAAGACTGAATATTAACATTTTAGGTGTATGTGAAACTAAATGACAATAAGAATGGTATTTTATAAGAATCATATATGTAAGAGGAAATAAAATCGAGGAGTCTGACTAATAATAGATAAAGACACGAAGACGTGCTATTGACGTATTGCTAATTTTCAAAAAGAGTTCTGGTAAAGCTGAAAGAGGTTTTTCAATATAACGATCATAATATGCTCACACGGAGAGAATATCCATTAACAAACCAGTGACATCGTTCATTCGTTGTGTTGTGAGTTTAATTATCACTGAGTTAAACTAAGATAACAATTGTGCTTGACTAAGATAACAAATACGTGCGTTTGTAATTTATCGAATTGTAAGACATTTATTTTAAGTTAGGTACCATCCATTTTTTTCTAAATTTCAATATAAAACATACAGATTGAGTGCCGAAACTTTCTAAAACAAATTTTAGGTTAAAAATAGGCAAAATTTGTGTTTAATCAATAATTTTTCCCTTATGCCAGAAATAACGAGAAAATTAGAGAAACAAGAGAGTTGCCAGCGATAAATAAAGTTTAAACTTCAAGTTGGGATTACGCCGCAAAAACTATGCCATTTTTTTAGATTAACTCTGTCCGAGATTACAGTTTTTAATTTGAAGATTGCAATTCACCGCTTAATTAAATATAACCCCGAAGACAAACCTCCGATGTGCGCCATTTGAGGAGGGCGGCTGTCTGTTCAAAACGGCTGAACTAATATTGAAATTTCACTTTAAAGAAAGTTTTCAGTTGGAAATTACTGGGACTGATAAAATTCATATTTGAGGTGATCAGTTAAATACTAAAAGCACAAAAATGCATATTGAACGCATTTGTCCATTTTCTCTTTTTGACGTTCTGGTCGCCTAGTAGTTCCATGACAGTTAACTACTCTGCCCATTTTGTTACAATTATAAAGTTCCAACTGTAGGCGCGTCTGCACTGATGCTAGTGTTTTATTCATGGAGTAGATTCTGAATTCATCCCCTCCCTCCACCCATGCCTTTTCAATCAATTGAATCTGTTTGACCAATCACGAATACATGTATATTTGTAGTATTTACAGTTACAATATTCTTTTAAGAAACCTTTTAACATTTCCATTGAATAGTAGTAGGGGTAAGAGGAGTGGCGTTGGTACCAAGTCGGTGTGTCACTATTGCGCTACGAGTTTAATTTTTTTAAATACGAAGGCAATTTCAGACTGAAAAATGTTTGAATAAAATTGATGGATTTATTTCTATGACGATGAATTTAGAAACATTTTTAGCCGTAATAAAATTTTTACAGGTCTGTCATTGTAGTGAAACATATTCAACATTTCTTTCATTTTTTTTTTTTTTTCGCCGTTTACAGTTTCTGATTTGCATTTCCTCTTCCTTTCCCTTCTCCTCTCTTTTCACCCTCGCCTCAATCTCTCCTTTCCTTTACCTTTCTCTGTCTCACCCCTTTTTTCTTTTCTTCTTTTTTCTTCATCTTTCCTACTCCAGCTGTCTATCGCTCCTTTCCTCTCTCTTTCTCCTTTCTCTTCCCTTCCACGATGAAGTAGACTACTCTCACCATTATCCCTATAAAAAAGATATTCCACGATTGAAATATGTTTGTAATTTTCTAAGAACATTGATTTATCGATTCACATTGCATTACCAAAGGTAAATGACACTCCGACTGGTCAGTACCAGATGGAAAGGTAAGAGTGAAGAAAAGAATTCCTGTCTGTAATATTCATTGCAGGACATTTTCCCTTAGGAAATTATATCAGGTGTATGGTCTCACTTCTTATAAATTGGGAAAGGTCGCTAAAAGATTTGGTTTTCTTATGAAGAGAATATAAGTTCTGATGGCGTATAATGTATTTTTAGAGTCAAGTTGATTGCTTCTAATGTTTGACCTTTTGATAAGCGAAGCGAAATATCGATAAAGTTTGGATGTTTTTATTTGGTTAAGAGTTTGGAGTTTGGAGCAACAACACTAAAATGGAATCGACGAGGAAGAAATGGCCGTGTTGTCTTGTGAAGCCCGGTGCGTTTAAATACGTACTTTGTTTAAACACACGCACACACACACGCATACATACCTATGTATGTGTCTGTGTGTATGAAACTATGAAAGTAGATAGATATAGATAATGCAATTGCTTTGATGTTGCTTCCAGTCGAAGATTTAATGATTTGATGGGTGTGTCAGCTTGAGCGTTATGCGTGTTTACTTTCTAAAAAATATGTGTAACTATTTATTAAGATTACATTCATCCAGCACAATGCTATCATAGTCAGGCACCCGGTGAGGATCAAAATCATTAGAGCAATAGTCTAAAAGACTGGTTTACTATCACTCAACATTCAGTTTCAATACTCACTGTATTTTACCTATATCTGCATGTGAATAGTGTTTCCTTTCTGCATAGATAAGGATTTATATATGTGTGAATCTATTTCCATATATATATACTGAAAGCCTGGATTAAATCTGAAAAAATATTAAGGTATAAATAGGAAAAACTTTATAAATTCTTACATGTTTCACTCGTTTGATTTTAGTTTCATCAGAAACCTTTTAGGAATGTGCATGCAAGTTTCCAACAACAAAGCATTATTTTTACATCTCGTCGCCGCCATTGGCGATGCATCTTTAACAGCTATAAACGAGAACCGGCATATTGCGCTTGTAAAACTCTGACGCGATAGAAACGAACCCTGTTTGTTTCACACATCGTTGTCATCACTGCTTCGTACACACTTTCATGTCATGTAATTTTGCTGGACTGCCTCTCAACTGATATCTATAATAAATCAAAAATTATTATGGGTTATTGATGAAGATATTAAGATTTAACTCTTATATTACTGACATCTGCCTCTAACATCATCGGACAACATGTTAGGAAACATCACTTTCTGAGCAACTTTCATGTGTGTCTATATTTGAGGGGAGCTACCCAAACTACTTTCCAAAATTAGTATTCTAATGTTTGGTCATTGAAATGTTTAAATATTTATTTGAGCAACATATTTTGTTGAATGTGGTTAGATTGAGAAACCTCATGGTTTCAAGGATTTTTCACTTCAAAACCTAATTCCCGTTTGATTTGTGCTTCTCTTTCTAGTCAGCGAACATTTAACAATGAGCTGCACCAACCTGGTACTAGGAATAGGTAGACACGTTCTATAGCAGTTCATAACTGTAATATACTTGTTGGGTGCAACTGCATGAAATTTAGTGTGATCTGTAACATATTCAATATATCCTACATGGTGCTTACATTTGGCGGGCACGGGACCAATGGTGTCCTGGAAAGGATTTCGTTGTTCTTGAAACCAGAGTTTCATGTCATTAACACGCACGATGGAGGTAGGCATTATTCTACAGGAAGAAAACATTACCACCAGGAAATACGAAGGGTATAAGAGAGGGCGAATAATCGACAACAAGACACATCTGTCAAAAGAGACTTCAGTTTTATTAATACTCCTTTGCGGACAGAACATAATCCATACGATTAGAGAGCCTCTGCCAACTTGCACAACGCACAGCTGACAAGCTGCATTCACAACCTCATGATGTCTCTTCCACACACGAACTAGAACCTCATGTTCATGGAGCTAGAAATATGAATTGTCTAACCAGCAACTTTTGCATGGTTAAATAGCAGCGACTTCTGCCCCCGGCGATTCTTTACTGTCGTTATTGATATAATGACTTCGGAACTCTATGAAGTAAGCTGACTGATGGGTTGAGCAGCATCGGCGTTAAACTGAAATGAGACTTAATAGAATGCTCTCCTAAGTTCATACCAGCTTGTCGCCATTATCCCTTTCTTGCATCGTCACTGATGTCTGTCTGGAATTTACATATTACTTGTATACACTTGCCAATGTAGCTCAAGAAAAACTTAAAGCAGTTGCACCCTCAGAAATAAACTGATCCATCTTTCTGTAGGCAGTGTTAACTTCTGTTCGCGTCCCTCGGTTGATAAAGTTACACTGTCATATATATATATATAAGCTCTTTACCTATTACATCCCATTACAACTGAGTCCAGTTCTAGATTTGAGGAAGAATGAAACTATTCAGTGTATTGTTTAATCTTATTCTTTGTACTTTATCTATACGGTAAAGCTAACAATAAACGCTGGACAACAGCCGCTGCAGGTTCTCCTGCTGCTCCTGGTGCTGGTCTTCGTTGAAAATTTTCTTTCAACGCTTTCTTTCTCATCAGGCAAAAACAGAAAATAATTTCCTACTGTTTTCTTCTTTGCTTTCTCCTACTCCTCATCCTTTCTTCTTCATCCTTCATTTTCCTTCCTAATTTTTCTTCTTCGTTTTTTCTCATTTGTTAACCTTCCTCGCTTTTGCCTTCTTCTATTCTTACTGATCCTTTTTTATTGCTTCCATTTTCTCTTCTTTCTTCTTCCTCTTCATAACCTTCCTCGCTTTTTCTTCTTCTATTTGACCTTCCTAATACATTTTGTCTTTTTCTTTCCGTTTTTCTTCTTTCTATCTTCTTTCTCCTCTTCTTTCTGCTCTGACTCTTTTTACTTTTTCTATTTTTCATCTGTTTCTCGTTTTACATCTTCTTCCACTATTTCTTCTCCCTCTCCTCCCTCCAATTGTTTCATCACACCTCATACTGCTTCCCCCTCCTCCACCTTCTACACTTTCTCCTTCATCTTGTAACTTTTTTACTTTTCTCTCGTATCTTTTGGTCAGTTCTTTTGCCACATCAGCTTACTACCTCAATTCATCAAACTACAAGTATAAAAAAAACTCGAAAAATCTATTATTGCTTTTAAGTACGATTTGGAGCGACAAGCGGTAAAATATCAAATCTTTTTACATATATTGCCTATTATTTATATCATTCATATCACTGATCATTTAGAGTGATTTATCATTTATAATGATTACTTTATGGTCGGTATTCTCATCGACCCTCGAAATGTCACGAAATAAATTTTAATTGTCTGCTCATTCAAGTTGGAAATTGATTTTATTTCGATTAGCACAAAAGTTTGGCAGACTTTTAAAGAATTTCCGAAAAATGATTCTTAAAGATCAGAAATATTAAATCAATTTCCACGGATCTTAAAATGATAGAACAGTGAAAATATGTTTAAAACCTTCACCTATACGATGATGTTTTGAAGTCTCTACTAGGAACAAATTAATATAAATTAGCTTTTAAAAGAAAACTCAAACTCAGAAAGCTTTGATTCACACGCAGGACCCAAAGTGGAGCACTTCAAGGATTAAACATGTGAAAATAAGTAGATTGAGAACTCATGAAAAACAGATCAACTGTTAAATTCTCTCGATCGTCTGTTCATATCTATCTATTTATCCATATATATATATATATATATATATTCGCTATATTAACCACCTAAAGAGACCTTGGCGATCGAAACCGCGGTCGTGTTTTTATTACCTATATATTTATTAATAGCTGTACAGGTTAGTGTTTCTACCTTGTTATTGAGCTCTTTTTATATATATATATATATATATATATATATATATATATATATATATATATATATATATATATATATATATATATATGTGTGTGTGTGTGTGTGTGTGTGTGTGTGTGAAAATATTGTGGAAAATAGGAAAGAAACTGGTTTGGCAAATAATCCAAAGTTCCTTAGTATTTTTGTAATTATTTTTTAAAAAAAGTGCTCGATACGAAAGTAGAGCATAAATTAAATATAACAATAATATGATATACATTGGGTCCACGAAAAATGCCTTTAAAACCAGATGGAGGCAGCATAAATGCTCCTTCAACAACATAAACTTTAGACATCAGACCTCTCTAATATTTTTGCCACCTGAAAGAAAAAAATAGGACACCTAAAGTAAAATGGAAAATCATTAACAGGACTAGAACTTGCAAAACTTGGGATGACCCATGCCCTTCTTTGTGCCTCCATGAGAAACTACAGTACACATTATTAAGCTTCTAAACAATAAAAATCTATTAAACAACCGGCAAGAATTAACGGTTTTCTGCCGACACAACCGAACTTACGCTCTGAATAACTAGCTAAAAACACGCATACAAAAAAATAAATTTTAAAATCCATAGCCCATATACATAGTTTTAATAACCTACAAAAATTGATAACCCTTTATGAAGTCGTCAAATAACAAACGTTACGGCCTTCTCATATACACAAATCCCTTTCATAAAGAGATATAATAAAAGAATAAAATAAAAATAAATAAATAAATCTCCGTTGACACTCAAGCCAGACTATGCGAAAACTTCCTCCGTCGTAAATTTAGCCACCCCCACCTTACCGTGACCCGGCATCTATGAAAGTAACTCTATACTGATACAAATTATTAACACCCCACCCCTGCCGATTCTAAACAATCCGCCCTTGATGTTACCATGGAAATTTTTTATTTCAATTCTGACCATACTATTAATATTAAAACTCGTAAATTTCAGAAATAAGTCATTCCCAAAAAATTTCGCTTGAAGATGGAACAGAGCCTACTTTAACTCAAGTTAATTCAAATATTATTTTGAAGTTTTCGGCTCTTGTTTTGAAACATGAGACCTCTTATGTAGCAAGTTGGAATCATATTTTTAAATAAATAATTATATATATATATATATATATATATATATATATATATATATATATATATATATATATTCAGTCGACGAAAACTGGTAGTCTGCCGTGTAATTATTAGCTGAATTATGATCTGGAATTTTTCTAGTATAATATTCGATCTATGCGTTTAATAGTTACCACTGAAATAAGTGATGTGAATGATATTGCGTTGAGAAATATATAATTGCTTTATAAAATACATGCTTTTTTTCATCCTATTAATAAGCTTCAAACTGGGCTGGACTTATCTTTCGAGTTAAAGTATTTTAACATTATTGCCCAAACAAAAATCTCTGTAGATTCAATGTAGATGTGTACTAGTAATTATTAATTAATTAGTTTGAATAAAAACTGCTTCGAACTTTGTAGACACCAAATATATCAGCTTACATTTTTACTCATATATACATACATATGTGTGTGTGAGCGTACATTTTTTTCAAAAACCTTTGACATAATTATGACGGACATTCCGAAAGTGATTTTCTTGATGCCTCGATGTTTAAAAGTCACTTGCATTTGTAAACATTTGACTTGCTTTTTTTTTCTTTTTCTTTGTAAAACTGATTCAAAGTAACTTGCGTTAGATTTGGGGCCATCGTTTGAAGGTGTGTGTCGACGAACAAATAAAAAAAAAATTGCTTAAGGGTCATTCCTGATAGAAAGTGTAAATTCAAGGAATGTTCTCATGATAGTCCACATCTACATTGAAATGAACCGTTTTTTTCTTGTGTTATTTTTATTTTTTAAATGTATTTTTTTTTTTTACCATAACACAACAAAAACTACATATTACACTTAGATTTTCATTTGGCCAAAATACTGTTAAATGCTTTAACGAGAAAAATAAATCAATAACCGGTCCAGGTTGAAGCTTAATAATATGATGAAAAAAGCATATATTTTATAAAGCAATATAAAAAAATAAAAAATCGTTGAACTTACTCTGTTGAAGAGCGAGTTGTTTAAGGTATGTACATCAGTTCTGCAGCGTTAAGTTTAGCATTCCTACCTCGACCCCAGCATGAAGTGAAAAAAGAGCTAGCCTTTGAGATTCGTGCTGGGCATGGTCCCAGATTTTTATGCATGTCCCAAAACTGAACAAAGATTGCTGCAGCTAATAGGGGTTTTAATACATGTGTGTCTGTCGAAAAGGTGTAACGTCTGATAAAAACTAACCCGACCCCACAAATTAGACCCTCAACGGTCCTTGTCGTTGCCCCGATGTGTGGATAGGCGCTTAAAAGTATCACCCTTAGTCATGTACCAGCTTGGACAAATAAAACAGCTCGATTAACAAAGGAAAATATACCGCTGATACACATGAGATACTTTAAATAATTTATGGGAACGATATAAAAAAATGAAGGTTATTAACTAAAAAATTAAATATCTAAGATTTTTATTATGAAGTGCTTATACTTAAGTTTTACTTTAAAGTTAACACCGATTCTCAGAATAGCCATTTGCATGAAGATCAAAAATATGAAACTACTAAAGTGAAACAATTACCGGGAGTGATTGGCTAATTTTCAAAAATATTGTTAATTATAAGAATTAACAATATATTAAAATTTGTCAATGTTACCATTCTCAGTGAAACAACCATTGTTTTCTATGATTTAACGCTTTCTTTGTAAGATGATCAAACTAGATTTCCAGCTTGTAGCATGGTGCAAGAATACTCAGCTTCTCTTTCGTCTTTGGACTAATGTTGCGCGTGCGTAAAAATAAATTATTGAAAATTAAAGCGTACTTTCCCTTGTTTTAGATTTATGCTAATTTGTCCCAAAAATGTGCTGTTCTTTGGAACGCTTGTAAATATGGACCACGTGTATTTCTTGTGGTAATATTTATCATGACATAAAAGGTTCTATTTAAACATTAATGGATTTTGTCTGGCTATTACCCTTGCCATCATTTTGATGTTTTATTGCTTTTTCTTTATTCGTCCAAAATACGACTTGGTAAGATACATAAAATGTGTTATCTTCCCCCCATAAATATGGAATCGGCTATTGCTCAACACTTAGAATATAACCTGTGCTAAGTCATATAGAAAAGAGTGGTTTAAAATCATTCATACAGCTGGTTCCAACAATCGACATCTGTTGAACTCTCTGCATTAGCAGAGAGGAACCCGGACGAGGCTTTGCCGAAGGGCAAGGTTTCGTCCGGGGAGGTTGACAGGGCCTGAACCCGTCTAGGCAGGTTCAAAAAGGCTATATTTTTGATCCGAGCCTACGGGCTCGGAGATACCCACATTAAACCGGCCTTGTGCCACATTCTATCCTCGTGGGTGGATCGATAAATATTGGCTGGTTCCAACAATCATTTGAAGATTTTTGAATCAGTTTGTATAGGATTAAGAAACCTTCTCTCTGCCGGCAGAAAGAATTTGTAAAGTCCCTTAATCTGTTGGGGGATATTTTATTTTAATTGTCCCTCGCTAATTTATTTACACGTTATTTCCCCTCCCCTCGTTACAAGTATATACACTTGTTTATTATTTTAGCGTGTTTCCCCCCTTTTTTTTTGCTCTTTATTTTCGTTACTGTTCTTTTCGTTAATTAATGATCCAACGATTGTCTCCTGATGAGATGTTGGTTGAAAGGGCCTTAGAGACTAATAAAATTAAAATCAATAAATTCCTAGTTTTTAAAACTGTATGTATATATATATATATATATATATATATATATATATATATATATATATATATCTTTTTATTCATAATTGAATGTTGTATTCCTTCTCATTCATTAATTCCTAAGTATTTGTATGTACCATCTTGGTCGAGTTCCTTAATCTTGTTTTCGATATTATTATTATTATTATTATTATTATTATTATTATTATTATTATTATTATTATTATTAATAAGAGATTTCATTCAATCCTGCAGAAATTTCTCTTTGGATCTTTATTTTGTCTTTGAGAAATCTCAAGATCAGTCTAAAACATTATCATTGTTGCTATCTTTCCGCTTATTGAAATTGACACGAATTAAAGGTCAAATGATATCCGAATGTTCAAAAGGCGCTGCTACTTTTCCGCTATTTTTACGCTTCATTAACTGACTCTCGTGTTTTCCCGTCATTCAAATTCTGTTCACTTTTAATGGATTGCCTTTACGATCAGTACATTTCATTTCTCAACGTTTTGCCGACTCATTCACACGCGGTAATCGGCTCATTCATATTTTCCCATTCTCCATCAAGTTCAGTCGTGCATAAATATTAATTTACGATTCTTTTTTCCTGATGTTTCACCCTTTCTAAAAGAGATCGTTTTGTCCACTGATTTATTCATTTTTTAACTTATTTATTTTTTATTATCTACCGAAATCGATCCCACGTGTGGAAATCTGCAGCAAGTAACTACAGGACATCCCAAAAGTTTTTATACGGCATTACTGTTACAATTTGCAGTCTCTGGACAGACATAATATAAAAACACTTTGCTTGTAAGTATCGGTCTTTTTCATAAAGCAAAACCACAAACTTCAATTTTCTCTTACTTTCCTCTGCACTGTAATAAGCGAAATCTCTTTAGATTTTAGAAACGAATTTATATCAGTTATAAGGTCAGTTTGGTTCAGTACAATGTTGAAATTATATATATATATTTCGATATTTTGATATATGTGTAGAGGGATTATTTCTGTCTCGCCTTTCTTTCCTTTTTTAGCATACTCGAGGACAATATTCAAAAACCCAATTCTCTCAGTTACTCCTCTGAAAATGGCGTGTGTTTAATAAGCAGAAGTTAAGTCAAGTGAACACTATTCTTCAAGTCAAGTAAGAAGCAAACTTAGCCTCGTTTTGGTTTCAGTATGTCTTTCGATAAACTCACGCCCAAAGGCTTATTTCACTTGACTGATGGCTTCATCAGAAATTTCGGTTTCTCATGTTTTTGTTTTTATTTTTATTTTTTACCCCTTTCATTCATTTTTCCTTTATTTCTTTACTTTCAATTTTTCTCATAAGATTACTTGATTGCTTTCTGACATTTTACAATTCTTATTTGCATTTTATTTCTTTATTTCGGCTTTTGTAATATCCTTGTCTCTTTACAGTCACTTCTCTCTTTTTTTTTCTTTCCTTCTTTCTTTTCCTGTGTTTCATGCGATACTTTGTGCTCCCCTTCTTCTCTGCTTTGCCTTCATATTTCCTATTCTACTTTTTATGTTCTGTTATGATCTGCCGATCTTAAAATGGCTGTTCTTTCTCCCTAAATATCACTTTGTTTTTGTTTGAAGTGTGAAGACGAGTTTTTGACAATTTCTTTCTTTTTTTTCTTTTTTGTCTTTGTTATTATTTTTGCAACACTGATGTGGCAAAACAAAGGACGTTAAATAGACTGGCTAAAACATAAGGCGAATTTCTTACTGTTTGCGGAACATATTCAACCCCACGAGCTGCTTCCTTCTTTCTCTTATTCTTCTTTCCTTTTTCATCATAAATATTTCCGATACAAAGCCAAAAGAAAGAAAAGGAAATGGGAAGAGTATGTTGCGCCAATATTCCAAAAGAGATAGGCCTGACTGACTTGGAAGCCAATATTCTTCCTTTCCTCTAATATCTAATTCTGATACCGAAGTCGGAAGGATGCAACTCAGACACGAGACAAATCAACATAATTTCCCATAGTATATACATTTTTAATGCAAAAATAAACAGAACCATTTTGGATAATGTTAGAGAAATCTTTGAAATGTCGTTCAAATTGACTCAACCTTTGACGGTTACTGTGTGTATACTTTTTATAAAGAGGTTCGCCTATCGCCCAGTTTACACTCCTTGCCTTTCTTTTGAACAGGAATAGAGTTTCATCCCTTGTTTCCTGTTTAGAATTGGGTTTCCGGTTCCTTCTAAATTCTTATTCTGTTTAACTCCTAGTAACCTATTGTGCCTCACGGAAAAAAAAAGTCGTCATTTTCATGTGCGATTCTCTGCTGAATGGCACCAAAACAGTCCATTTTTCTAATGAACAAATGCAGGCGATAACAAAATGGATTGTTTACAACAATGTGAACCGAAAAGATTCTTGAGGAAAGCGAAAATGCGTAACCATTTGTTATTATACCAAAAGCTGGTCTGCATCCGAAGAAGGTGAGATTCTATGAACTCTGCTGGGATTGGAAGGGCATTGTACATTATGAATTATTTCCACAAAATCAGGCGTTGAATTCAAACAAGTACTTTTCCGAACTGAACCTCAGCTAAAAACAGCAATTGATAAAAAAAAAAACCGTCCGAAATTAGCCATCAGGAGAACGCTAGACTTCATGTCTAGCGTTCTAGACTTTGAAAACCTATCAGAAACAGATACAGTTTTGCTGTGACATCAGACGACACCGGCTGCACTCTCCTGATTTTATACCTTTCGATCCCTACAAAATTGTCTTAATGGGAATATGTTCGATTCTCTGAAAACCTGTAAAAACCACTTAGACTACCTCATCATCCAGAAAGATGCCACCTTCTGGTCAGATGGAATCATGAGACTGCTTCAAATATGGTGAAATGTAATGGAACAAAATGGCACATATGTGGGTGATTAAATCTTTGTACAGAAATCGAAATATTGTCTTTGAAATTCACTTTAAAAAAAGCTGAGAACTTAAGTTCCGTCGCAATTCATTCCCATTTTGATAAATACATAAAAAAATCGTTTTGTAATAATATTAAGGGAAAATAATATGCATGAAAATCATTTAAGAATAACAGTATGAGTGGTGTACCAGAAATGTCTCAGTGATCTGAATTTATGATGCATCGAATTAGGATGAACGTTAGAAAAGATTCAGCAGAAATAACGCATCAAGATTCATGAGAATTAGACGTGAATTAGTCATAACCGTTTTACAAGAAAAAGGTCGAAAAATTGGTTTCATGAATTTTCGGAAAGGAAAAGCGATCAAACATTTGTGTTTCTCTTTTTGCTCAAAACAATCAAAAATTATTTGGGGACAAGATGGCCATCGATAAGATTGGAATTGACGTGCGTGTCATTAACAGGGCGTTGGGGACAAGATGACCATCGATAAGAAAGGAATTGACATCGGTGTCATAAACAAGACTTGACAAGACAATTAACAAGATTGAAATTGACCAGAAAGTTTTTTCCAATCATTTCACCCGAAGAAAGGCGATAATGACCTTAAGACGCAAGGGGTTAGTGAAAGAAAATAAAAAAAAGCCTTAGTGAGGCAAAAAAACAATGAGAGAACAATATTCGGGAATGGAAGATGACGATTGATGTTGCATGCAAATTTTTGAAGATCATAGATGACAGGACAGCAAGAAGCCAGAAGAGAGATTCTCACATGCGAGAAGTGCGAGAAAAGAAACTACTACATTAGAGCATTTTTCTACAATTACATTATTTTCAAGACCCAAGAGCCACTCGATGTAGAGGATTACATAAGAAAAAGGCTTTAGAAAGAATACGGCTACATCTAGTTATTTCAGAAGTAAAATGCTGTGAGCATGTTGCCTATTGAGTAGTGCGCTTAAATTCATGCGCGGTCGATGTGCCAAGGAACAATTGCCATGAAAATATTTGCAAAAAGGGCATAGAGAAGCCACGTTATAACAGTGGGAAGTGATTGAAGTCGAGATGCCAGGTTAAGACCGATAACACTACAGACCCTTCTTTGAAGTTTGTCAAAAATCTCGAGATATATATCAGGAGCACCAGACCAGATGTGACAGCAATATCCAATATTTTACAGATTTGTAAACGTGTAGGATGGATTCTGGTTAGAAAATTGTCTGGCACGTCGTAGTGTACCAACTTTCCTAGCAACAGATGAAGCAATTGATTCAATAGAATCTTTTCACTTCATGTCGACAGAGAACGTTAGCCCGAAAAGAGAGCATTGAGTTGCTCTCCTGGAGCTCCGCTAGGTGTTAGCGTTAATCATGTTGGCGGAAGTCAAAAAGGGTTCGCCAAGATAACTAAAAAATAGCGGTTTTGTTTTGGAGGTGTTAAAATTCACATTTATTACTCCAATTAAAAAAATGATTGAAGGTTTTACTATAACAGACCAATCGAATTTACTGTTAAGACAGGAGAGAAAATATTTGTGTCAAAGCATAAATACCGAACTGCTGACATCTGATTCACTGATGAAGATAAGAAATAAAATTGGCCTAAGGATAGGCGACCAGGGGAACAGCAGCATTAATGTGAAACGATCGTTCCATACGACTTTCTCAACAAGATTTAAATTAACTAGAGAGCCAACAGCAAGATGGGAATCGATCGCTGATTATGTTGTATGCTCCGGCCTTCTTCAGGTGGTTGGAATGTCGAACTGAACCCTTTATTTCGCTCACTGTGCCATATGTCCTCAAGGACACATGGTACAGTGGATAGAGGCGTTAGTTAGATCCAGTAACAGTTCAATACCCGGTTAAGGCAATGGAAAACTTGGAGAGGGGAATTAACAGCAGATAACTGATTACTGACATCCATTAAACATGGCACATGGAACTAGAACAGTCTACCCCAGTGAGCGAAATAAAGGGTTCAGTTCGACATTCCAACCACCTGAAGAAGACCGGAGTGTACAACGGCCGAAACGTTGTAATAAATATGGCGACAAAGATGGGGACAATAGTCCGAATAATGTACATAATACCTCATCTCAGAAATATAGACAGATACTGTAGAATGCTCATCTTTTTCATATCTGTCACCGTCAGACTATTCCAGATCTGTCGTCATGGTGGTTTCCATTCAATACTCTTTGCATGATCGGTGATTCCAACAAGTTGAGAAATATTTTATTTTTTAAATTCCGAGAAAATCTGAACAACTGAAAAAATGGAATATTTCTCTTATGATAACTTTAGCCATTTTTACTGAAAGATGACACAAGATAACAGGGAACCAGGGAAAATGATCTGATGATTGAATAAGGATGAATAAATAATGAATTTTTATTAATAAAATATTTTGTTAAAACATTGTGCAAATTTTTATATCGGTGTGTGTGTGAGAGAGAGAGAGAGAGAGGGAGAGAGAGAGAGAGAATGAATACAAAAGTGCTTTATCTGCTCGGGCAGTAGCAGCAAAAAGCTTCTACCTCCATAATCAACTTTGATAGGAATCAATCATAATATGATGTTCTATGATATAGCTATTTTCCACGTTTAATCTGATACATTATAGGAAGAAGCTGATTGTGTTACATGAATCTTTCAAGTACAGAGCTCGAATCAAATAACAACAAAGATAATAATATATTTTTGAAAGCGTTCACCTTTTTCGTAAGATAAACCCCATCCGCTCAAGATTCTACCCCCGCCCCTTTATAGCTGATAGAGAGAACATAGAACAGAGGTCTGGGTGAAGAAGTGAACAGCTATGTCGAGAAGAGGAAGGGTAATTCCGATCAAGTTCATACAATACAGGCGATCGCCCATTCCGATACATATTGCTATTATTGGCATAAAATGACCACCAGTTGCCAACACCCATAAAAGCTCTATGTGTAGGCAGCTGGCGTCGAGCCCCACCCATATCAGTTTAGTATCGTTGGCGAATATTCACAAGAAACGCTCAAATTATTCACATGGACAATCATCGTTCTCTGTGATGATGGACACCAGGGGATGGAGGCTTCTCGCTCCTCCTTGTCTCTGTCACTGCTGATACCACCCACTCCTCTGACCGCCCCAGAACAAGTTTCTCCCATTATTCCATTTCAACTTCACTCCCGCCCATTCAACTGTGTTATGGATTCTTCTTCTCTTCGAGCAGATCAGTCAAATAGAAAGGATTTGTGAGATACAAAGAGAAGGGTACACAGCAAGAGGGAGGAATGATTAAAGGTGGAGGGAGTGGGGGAGCTATACTTCTTCCATAATTCAACCCACACCCCTGTCCAGACGCACCTCTTACTGAAGAACTTCCTCGCTTACTTTCTGGTCACTTCCAAAAGAAAAGAGTAAAAACGTGTAAACAATGTGGCCGTCGCAAAAACCTCTCCAAGATCTTTTCTATTCTGGTCAATAAAGCCACAATGATATTCAGATCAATAAAAACAAAAGCCACAATGATATTCCTTCTCGCCGAGTGAGACACCCCCAAAAAAGCGAGTAAAGAGTTGGGCCCGGGCGGTCAATAAGACACCTAGTTTTTATCCTTTCACGCTTTTCTTATCTGAACTACAAAATACGCAATGTACGTATTTATGCACATGTTATATTTGGAAAGGCTCAGTGGCAGAGTATCAAGATGAGTGGCGAAAGGATGAGGTTCGATTTCTATCGATGATTGAATAAAAAGATAGTCTCACAGAGCAATTTTAGTTTGTTCAATCCTCAGGGGATAGCTTTAGACCAGACAAAACTAAATTTATGAGAATATTTAGGACCCTCTGCAGTAATATAGCGCCAGTGATCGTTGTTCGATACCAAGCAAGAGTTAGCATTAATGTTGATTTTCAGAGAGGACAAGTTCTCCTCAGGTGCAACAAAATGTGCAAAACTAAATGTTTCCAATTCAACTTATGACCAATCAAATTGTTAATAGGCAATATTGAATAACTTCGTGGCATTCTCTGAGTAATGGGATTACTTGGAAGTGCCCATCTCCTCTCCAAATAACAAGCGACAGGTTATACTGGGTTACATGGTACCACCAGCAAGGATTGACCCCCTGATGTGATCTGCTGAATAAAGAGGAATCAGTCTGTTTTCGAGGATCCATTCTTGGTTTGAAATCAGTTGTTCGTCGCCTAGAATGATTGCCAACCACGACTGGAGATCCTAGTCTAGCTGATTTATTTTGACCAATTGAGGTTCGAATTTACTACACGAATTAGCTATTGATCACCCTACTAGAGATTTGCACCAATCAAGGGATTCTCTAAAACCAGATGTTAGAATTTATGTTTTCGCTTCAAACGGAGTAAAACTATATGATTGTTACAGTGTTAGGTTAGCAAAAGTAATTTTGTTAATTTAAATGGATACTTAAATCTGTGGTTTGAAAAAATGCTTAGGAGTTGGTATTCTCTCTCTCACACACTCTCTGTCACACACACAGAGAGAGGGGGCACCTTCACAACGAGATCGGGACTGACATTTAATTTCCCTTGGTTCTATCAATTTGAACAAATGTCCATCTGGTCTCTCTGCACAGATTTGTTTTTCAGCCATTTACGCCATCTTCTTTATGAACTTCTAGCCTTAGATCTTAGGACACACAGTTGGACTTACATGCTATGGGTTCTCTGCCTTGTAAACTTACCCGCTATTCTATCCATTACCTCAAAGAAATAACATCATTTCTGACGTCATTCGACAAGAAGAAGACTCTAAAATAAAACAATGGTTATTCTTTAAAATTCGAACAAGAATTAATAAAAAGATAACGATAAGTTGAAAATTCGACTTTGCAAGTGAAAACCAATTTGAATTGCGTTTTCTTCTTTTAAAAGCAGAAAAATCTTTCAGGTTGCGATAGTTTTATATTTTTGAGTGAATAATACGAGATGACAGGTTGAAACTAATTCTTCTTACTTCTTTTTTTCCGTGTTCATTATTCATTTGTGGAATTAGTATTTTTCTTTTTCATTTACGTTTAGTGTCAGCGCTTAACCCGCAGTTCCAGCGTGTACGTACGCACATACACATACACGCATATATACCTCAAAGTATTACTTGAATCCGAAAAGATTTTGTCACTAGTTGAAATAAATTTGTAGGGAATCCAGCATTAATATTTAGGGTAACCACAAACAAAATTTAAAATGAAATTTTTATTTTCAGTTTCCTGTCATATCAAGAAAGAATGAGAAAATGCATATAAATAACAACTCTTATACATCAAAGAAAATAAAATACGCACACAAATGTGTATTTACAAAACTGTATGAAAAAGTCCTGGAGAAATGTTGCTTAAAGTTCACAGTTTTTAAGATCATATGACACTGACAGATTTTTGCTAAACTATTACAATTTAGAAACAGAATATAATGAATGATCTTACAATTATTGTCATAAAAGTTTGCTTGTCTCGAACTGCCAATTATATTCCGATATTTAAATATTTAGTGGGTGAAGTAATTGCATCTTTTCTACCAACGATAATGATTAATTCTCGAGACCAGGATTTCGAAAAGTGATTTTAAAAACAGACAAACAGACCCGCCCTCGCATGCACAACTGATACAACACAATCTTCTTAATGGAGCGCATTTTCCTACTTTGAATCTATGCAATACATTGCAATAAATATTCATCTATTTTGTCATCTTTGTTGTTTTACAAAAAAAATCTACTCGTTAAAGACATTCATTTCTTTCTTTCTCAATAAATTTCTCGATTAATTATCTTTAATCAATTAAATTGAAAACTACATTTTACGACTTCATATTCATATATCCGTTTTATAACGTTTAGAGTTTATAACTGTTCTCTGTTACTCGACTTTCATGCGAGTTTTCTCCTATTAGTTTTGTTTTTTGTTTAACCAACACGCGTCACTGAAACTGGGTCTACTTTATTTAGCGCTACACAAAACTTCTGCATTGATGTTATTATTTTAGCTGCTATTTTTTCCCGGCACTGACAATCTTCTTCGGAGAGACATGCATCGCTACTGTTTGCATGAGCCAAAGGGTCGTTGCTATTATTGTTAGACGCATTGTTGGTTCGTGTTTAGTTTTTGGCAAATGGCCCAGTAGACCTCAGGCATCTCAGGTTTGTGCAATTGCGAAGTGTTGAACCCAAAATTAATACTTCTTAGTTAATTAGCTTTTCCTATAGTTTCGTGTTTTTATAACAAATATTACAAAAACACGTTTGAATTGAAAGCATATTTATTAGTGCGAATAGATATTTGTTAGATGAAACTATTTTGGCATTGAGCCACAGTCAAGTATCGTGAACTTTTTTCTTCAGTAAGAGTAATTAGAATGCTAGCCACTACACTAATCTTTTTTATTGATTTAAACAATCTGTTCAATGTCGTCAGATGAATAAAAAAAATGCTCAATATATACATACGGAATATAAAATTACAATCAACTGAAAGATGATGACGATTTTGACAAAAAAGTAAAAAATACACTACGATTGCTATTGATACTATGTAACCTAATACTACCTGTTATGTGATCGTGTGTCAGCAACTAAACCTGTTCTCCCAGCAGAGGCTTTTCTGGCGTGAAAGGTGATGAGAAACAGAACAGGATTCAAAAGTGTGAATGAACCTTCTTGTAGAGTCAACGGCTATCAAGGACAATGGGCGGAAGTTATATATTCAGCTAGTGCACAGCGATGACACTGAATCGCGTTGAGCGAAGGACGTCCTAGATTCAAGTCAATAAATTGTTACCTGTCCGAGGCGAGACATTGGAGAACATCGGCTGTGGTCTGACCTAGAGAGAGATGGGTTCCGCCAGGCTGCTTGTCCAAAATGAATGAATACCTCGTCAGCTTTCAATTCAAATACATGGTGGGAACTGGTCAGGTGTTCATGGGACTGATGATGATGATGATGATGATGATGATGATGATGATGATGATGATAAAGGACAGTAAATAATCTAATAAAATTTAGTTTTAGGTAACCTTATGAAATACTAACGCTCATACAGATGCATCCATTGTGTCGTATTGTTAAATGGTGCTGCATGCTGTGATACGGTTCATTGTGATGAAAGTATCGAGTACAAAGAGGGGTGCCATGTCATAGAGACATAGACGGGCTCGTTTTGTTCAATTACAGTCGTTTGAGAAGGATCTCGTGTTGTTCTTCTTTGACGGATAGAATTATCATTTTGAAGAATTGTAGCATATGATGAATCTGATGTGTCAGTTATGCTTCGATGTTGGTGGTTGTAGTCAAATGAATTATTCCTACACCTGTAGACCAAGTTCTGGATGATCACACATTACGATACAGTGTAAAAGCCAAAGTGACAGTACCTGACAGCATCCACAGCACAAATCAGAACAAATGATCTCTGGGAATCGTTCGCTTGCATCATGACTATAGGCACCCATGCCTCTAAGCAGACTTCTACTCATAGCACAATACAATCAAGCATATCACCAATGTCAAAGTACCATTTATTATCATTATGGTATCCAATGGCGCTATGCAGAGTTCAGTGATAAAAGCAGGTTCTGATTTCAGACAAGTGATGGTCGTTTGTATGTGCTACACAAACCTAGGAAGATAGATATTGTATTCACTCACGACACAGGCCCAACACCTGGCATCATAGCGTAGTGCTGGTATCTCACGCTCGCCTTTGGAGCGGAAAATATCTGATCCATCCTTATTAGCTTTATGGCAAACATGCACAAAAACTAAAACACATTTTTTTAAAATGTGCTCAGTCCTGTCCCACTTGCATATTTTATAAGGTCACAAAAGTACCTTCAGGAGAATCAATGGTTTATATGCGAAATAAATTAGATTTTCTCATTTTTTTAATCGAACCCGAAAAATATTGAGTAAATTAAGAAAGGTTCAAGGTTTCGTAAGCATATTTTCCGTTTGTGTATAAGTAAAATATTGTGTGCGTGTGTGTGTGCGTGTGTGTGTGCGTGTGTGCTTGTGTGAAGAGTAAATCCAACTTTGTCCCTACACACATAAACCTACCCTACCCACTGCTTGAGAGAATTACCTGACCACTCCTGAAATGTACTCCTTGTTCAACCCTTACTGAACCTGGCAGCTGATTTCTGTTCTGAACTTGCTCTCTTATCTCAATGGGGGAAGCAACTGGCTAGTAACAGTCAATACCTCCAAAACCAAGCTAGTAACGTGTCATCATCATCCAACCGACTCTGAATTTTCGCCTCTCATGATGAACGGTTACACCCTCAAGATGGCTCCTTTCTTCGAACGACTATTAGGATCTAAGTTCTCTCCAGTTATTGATGCCTTGCGCCATTCTACAAAGTACCTGTGCTGGAGTTACCCAGACATCATTCTCCAACCTTGATAGAGTTCAGAAGCGTCTATGTGGCCTTGTGGGTGATGAATTATTTTCTCCTCTACAACAATATTTAGCTGTCAGTGGTCAGTTAATTCTCTCAATCAGTGGGTAGGGTTACGTGGGTAGGGACAAAGTTGGATTTACTCTTTACAACGTTTGGAAAACCTTCAGCATATTTCACAGAGAGAGAGAGAGAGAGAGAGAGAGAGAGACGCACACACAGATGAATCGTGTCAAGTCTTACGCTACTCTATTACTATTTCCATAGAAAATGTTCTGACGAACTACATTCCTTGCTTCCTTCATGCCTTCACAACTCAAACCAGCCATGTCACATACATATGGTCGAATCATCCACATTTCCTTCGTATTCCATTAATAAGAAGAGAGTTCTGTTGAGACAGCTTCTTTCCAAGAACCGCTTCAGCCGTTAACGCCTCCGCCTCCTCTTCATACAACAAAACCTCATTCAGTAACCATGTACTTTAATTGACTCTTCTTGAGCCTTGTATTGGGTGATCAATTAGCAAGACCAAACCACAAATCTCAACCCACTCGTTAGTTAAAATATGTGCCCACTTCTTACTTGAGATCCCTACCCACAACTTTACAGAATTACCCGCCTACAGCTTAACTACTGCTAAGTGAAATCTCTGCCATCATCTTAACAGGAGTCGTTGCCTACTCCTAAGTTGTAGACACTACTAATTCATTAACTGGGACTCATACACACTCCTTTACAAAATAACCTGCCTATTCCTTAGCATATGACATTAAACACTACATAGCTGAGATCCCTGTCCACTTCTTAATAGAATTAACTACTGCTGGGGTCCTTGTCAGTTTCTTACCTCAGATAAATTAGCTAAGATCCCTCTCCTTACATTACTTACTCCTTGGCTGGATTCGCTGTCAACTATTTAGTTAAAATACCTGTTTGGTCCTTACATAAGAATCCTGCCCACACCTTATAACATAAGTTTATAATATCATAAACATGTTTAACCATTTTTTCAGTAATGATAAAAAAAACATTGTTATGTCTATAATTTTTAAACCATTCTTTAACCATCCAAGAAACTGAGATTGCTTTTGCTTGCTTGCTTTTTTTTTTTTTTCTCTCTCTCTCTCTCTCTCTCTCTCTCTCTCTCTCACACCGAAAGTACTACATTCCTGGAATAAACTTAATTTCCAATCGAAAATCCTAGAACGAACTTAATTTCCAGGCGAAAATTCTAGAAGAATATGTCAGAATTCGAAGATAGTAAAATATTTCTTAATTTTAGATTTTGATCGTTAAAAAAGTGTTAATAAATCATGTTTCAAATGGGGAAAACATAAATTTCGTAAAACGCAACAAAAAATTACAGGTGACTTTTTGATTTTTTTTTTTTTTTTTTTTTTTTTTTTTTTTAATTGTTATTTAAAATAAAAAAAATGATGTAGATTAAAAGTTTTTGTTGGAAATGTTTTCTGAATTTTTCAAGTTGCTTTGTTTGGATGACCGAATTTTCTCCAAATAAATCTAGAAACGCATTTCATTGTTGTTTGTTTTCTTCTTGACACGAAAATAAACAAAAAATTGATTCATCCAACTGTTGTGGCACGAATCTTAAATTCTAACATTTTACAAATGAACTTTCTCACGGCAATTGATTTTGAAAATCAAGGAATTGGATTACTGGGATTGCAATGAAAGAATTGAAGCGGGAACAAGTAATTAATTTGAATCCACATTAAATAGGTGAAAATACGAATGAAACATAATAATAAACAATGTTATAATTCCAATATTTAACGTCAGTGAGCAGGGATGTGTATAAGGTCCACACACACACACACACACACATACCCATACACTTACACAGACGCGCGTGCACGCAGATACACTATATAGGAATGCAAAGTAAATACTGTGTGGTTAAACACCCATCCATAAAAATCGCCTTCATGCTGCAAAAATGGCAGTAGAATAGAGTTTCACACTGTTTTCGATGCACATAGTGTTGTTCTAGGTTCCCTCCACAAGCCCCAAAGGCAAGTGAGACTTGTAATGTATCGTCAGTTGTCGATGTTCAAGCCAGGATTTTAAAAGATAATTTTTAAGGCAGGCATCCTTTATTCGGTGCAACACAATCATCCTGCTTTAGCTTTCCCATTTGATGTGCCACCAGTGGCCGATGTTCAAGCCAGTAATTCTGATTTTCAAGACAGATGCACACCCATGTCGATGTTTTTTACAGTCCCCCTACGCTTTAGTTTTTTTTTTTTTTTTACCCTTTGTTTTTTAACCCAACTTAAATTTACTATCACAGCATTCAATTATTTGAAGTTCTTTGAACATTTTTGATTTTTGTAAATTTCTTCATTTTTGCCATTTCAATACAAATGTACAGTGTAACCCGGATATAAGAGACTCGGATATAAGAGAAACCCTGATATAAGAGAGATTTTCTCTGGTCCCAAATTAGAGCCTGTGTTAATGTATATATAATAGACCAAACCCGGATATAAAAGAAACCCGGATATAAAAGAAACCCGGATATAAAAGAAACCCGGATATAAGAGACTGCTTCTCCTGTCCCGCCAACTCTCTTATATCCGGGTTACACTGTATTTTTATTCTTTCTTTTCTTGATACAAACTACGTCAAAAAGCATTCCAGTCGATATAATTGCAAAGGGACATAATTAGATAAAACCTAAAACATGAGTAACGTCCTCTTGTGACTTCTAAAAAAAAATCCCATTTAAAATTTCAATGAGTCACGTTTCATTTATTCAGCAGGGAAAAGGCTAAAGTTATTCTGAAGAAAATATTTGTCAATAACCAACATTTTATTAACGAAAAATATTTAAAGTTCAATGTTGTTCAATAAAATCACTTCGGCTGTTCTGAAGACGTAAACATAGAAATATCTTTCATCAATTATTCACAATTTCTCCTACATTTTTCTAAAATTTATTATGTGACAATATAATTTTTTTCGAATTAATTTCCTTTTTCTGTGCACGCAAACACAGAGACCTACAGTCATTATATCGTGTGCACATTGACCATAACCCGATAATTAACATCATCACAATAATCTTATAGCAGATATGAGAAAAATTTTACCACCCGGCGCAGCAACAGTCCGTTTCATGCTTAATCGTAATCTTAAGTCAGCAAGGTCAGTACGGCAGCATGCCTTAAATTTAAATGTCTCCTTTTTAGTCAAATTTTGGGTTTATTTATAAGATAATAAAAGATAATAGCCTAAAGCTGATATATAAAAAAAGAAAAATAGTTTTTTTTACATGTTTCAACGAGGTCTTAAAATATTTTTTTTAATACTGTTCAACGGTCAGCTAATCACATAAAATTTTATTTATTTATAACACTTTAAAAAATTTGAAATTCAAATATCTCTCCGAGATATTTGTTTTAAAAAAAAAATAGTCAAAATTTTTCTTAAAGAGGTTAAGATTGTAGCAATCCGAAAAGCATCCTCTCGAGTGTTCCACGAAGCAACAGTTATTGGAAAGAATCTGCCTGAAATAGAACTTCTTTCTAACAAAAACAGAATGCGAAAGAAATGGGCAGGATTCGTTCCGGTGTATCTGACAATAGCGAATCTTAGATGATAAGGTCAAGGCTGGTGCAACTAAAGGCTGTAGCTTATCAGAACATTTGCTATAGAAATAGCGATAGCGTAGCGGTAAGCTTGCGACGTTTCGTTCGTGGGAAGGCAGGAGGGTTGTAGAGTAATTCTCCATGACTGTGCAGCTCCAGGTCAGATAGAACAATATTCGATTTGTGGTCTGATCTGGCTCTTGTTAAAGGCATCGCATAGCAGGCGGAGTCAGATACTTACTGGAGCGGTACAAGGAATCCAGACCATTTTTCCACCATCTTTAGCTATGGATCCTATATATGATACTGCGATGGGCATGAATGTTCACCCGCATTCTTGAAAACAAGGAAACATTTCTCCTCTAGACAGCAGTTAAACAAATGAATTAACTACATTGCATCTGTTAACAAGTTCATATGTCAAACAATTCACTCTGCAAACCCAACTTTTAAAAAAGCCTCAAATTCAATTACAAATCATTAAAACTACCAAATTAAAAACACTGGTTTCGTTTAAGTTTTAAAATGATAATTTTATATAATAAATATGTCAGGATGTTTTTATTTCAACCCAAGCAATGCACTAAATTCACTAAGACGCAAAGGGCAATACTTTGTGTGAGAGACTATGAGAAAAAAAGACTATTAAGGAGAATGAACAATAAAAGAACAAGAAGACAGAAGATAACGATTGACATTGCATTTAAACTTTTGAAAATCAAAGTTGACTTGGAAGTACAAAGCCGGAAGAAAGTTCCACAAGCGAGAAGTGCAATAGAAGAAACTGTTAACATAAGACTTACGGTTACAGCTAGCCATTTCAACTGTAAAATGATGAGACCTTGCCGCCAAGCTAGTACTGAGCTTAAATTCATAAAGTCTAGGTACCATAGATGAAAAACTGAATCAAAACAATTCCCATGAAAGTATTTATAGAAAAAGCACAGGGAAGCTACATTACGGCGGTGAGGAAAGTAACTGAGACCGAAATGCCAGGTCAGGACCAATAACATTGGAGATTTTTCTTTTTTGGATTTTATCAAGAATCTTTAAATATACAGCAGGGGCACCAGACCAGATGTGGCAGCAATATTCAAAACAAGGACGATTGGTAGACTTGTAAATATGTAACATAGATTCTGGCGAAAAAAATTGTCTACCACGTGACAGTAAACAAACATTCCTATCAGCAAATCTAGCAATTAATTCGCTATAATCTTTCCACTTCATGTCAGCAGACAACGTTAATCCAAGAAGGCGCAATTAATCACGCACTCTTGCTATACTGATGGAAAGCAGAAAGACTTGTCTCAGACGATTGAGAGAGTAAATTCGTTTTGAAGACATTAAAATTAACAAAACATTCTTTACCCAATTAATAAGAGATTATTTACATTATTCGGACTATTGTCCTCATCTTTTTCGCCATATTTATTACAACGTTTCGACCGTTGTACGCTCCGGCTTTCTTCAAATGGTTGGAATGTCGAACTGAACCCTTTATTTCGTTCACTGGGGTAGACTGCTCTAATCCCACGTGCCATGTCTAATGGATGTCAGTTATCAGTTATCTCCTGTTAATTCCCCTCTCCAAGTTCTCTACCGCCTTAACTCACACTCTTTGGGTCCTGTCAATGGATTTAACCAACGCCTTTATCCACTCTGCTATGTGTCCATGAGGACATCTGTGTATGAATTTCTGGGTCTTCAGTAAATCATTTTTTTACCAGTACTCATATTTCAATTTTTGTTGTTATTATTACTTTTCACTGGCACTCCTTATTACTGGTTCCCATATCGTATTCATTTCTATGCTTGGTGGGTTCAGGTGATTTTTGTGGCCTAGCATATGTGTTGATTCCTTAAGTTTACGAATTTGTAATAAATATGGCGACAAAGATGAGGACAATAGTCCGAATAATGTAAATAGTGTACATAATACCTCATTTCAGAAATATAGACGGATACTAACAATAGATTGTAGGTCATTTTTTATATCAGTTGCCAATTTGCCCTTATCGAATTGATCAGATTTAGTATTAAGATAGGAATAAATGGTTGTGTCATCAGGATAGATACCAAGTTGAAAACTGATGACATCAAAAAGGTAATTGATGAAAATTAGGAACAACGTAGGTGTCGAAGAATAGTACCCTGGGGAACACCTGCATTAATGCAAAAAGATCTAGAAGAGTAGCCATTCAAGCAACTTTCATTTTGTGATTTGATAAGATTGAATCAGTTCAAAAATTCATCCAGAAATACCATAACCTTTCAAATCTTTCAACAATAATCGTTAATACATAAGCAGTTGACCTAGAGAAGCGAAGACGATATTGCTTATCTGAAAGAAGACCTTGCGAGGTGAGATGCTCAACCAGTTAGGAGTTAATTAGAGCCTCTACTACTTTAGCAAAAAGCTGGCAGAAGACTAATCGGACGATAGTTAGAAGGATCATATAGTTCGACTGACATTTTAATGATTGAAACTACAGAAGAGCATTTCCAACAAGCCGGTAAGTCTAGAAACAGCAAGGTATTTACCGTAGAGTTTAGAGAGAACAGGAGCCAGTTCAGGAGCACGTTTCTTAAGGAAGGCCTATTCCAGGGATACCACGTGTTTTGTGAGAATCCAGTTTAGAGATGATAGCAGAAACCATGGACGGAGTTATATGCATATCACTCAATAGAGACTCATGTTCTGACTTGATATTTCATTTTTTTTTTTTTACTGAAATATCTTCACGGTTTTTTCTTTATAAAACAATGTAAAATATTAGATTGGTGCAAAAATAATATCGTTTTTTGGCGTATTTTTTAACGTCAAAAAACGATATTATTTTTGCACCAACCTAATATATATTTGTCATCAAGACCTAATTTTAAACAAGTTTTAAACAAATTTTAAAAATGATCTACCGATTTTGTAGGCGTAACTGAACAAAAATGAACTTCCACCTATGGTTCCAATAAAATAACACATTAATACATTAATGAATAAATGTTCAAGATTTCATTTAAATCAGATAATTTCCTGATTTTTTGTAATTTTTTAAAAACAGGGTTTGCGCCTTTTTCCCCTCCCCTCCCCCATTTAGGAAAAAGCACATGTACTTTGACGATACATTATATATATATAAACATATATTAGCGCACAGTAAGTACTAGTGGTTCTAAAACTGCCCGATATATAATACCAGAGCTAAAATTTATACTCCGTTCCTGGCGATTACCTGTGCATGAAAGTCTAAAGGGTGAGATGTGTGTGTGTGTGTGTGTGTGTGTGAAAATATCTGCGTAACATGACACAGTTATTACTTGGACTTTGATCTGAATTTTTATTGTAAAATGTTTGATTTACGTTAATATTTACCACTGTACAAGGAAAGTGAAAAATAAATATTTGTTTTGTAAAACAAATACTTTACAATAGGGTCCTCCATTAGGTCACTTAAAAAAGCAGCATATCACAATGAATAAAGGTCCATAAATCAACGGAAAAAAATTGTCTCGATATGTTTATGTTGTTATGAAGAGGAAAGACCAAAGTATTTTTTAAATATTTTTTGAAATTTTTTACTCCTTTCTAGCACGTAGAACATTTTGGTTAAAAATTTTTTTTTTTTTTTTTTTTTTGCGACAGCGCAAGAAAAGTAAAAAAAGGTTGGTTTCATTTTGCGCTTTTCCCCGAGGAAAACACACATTAATTAGGAAATTCTTGCAAAAATCAAGTAATTGTCGGATTTTAATGTAAGTTTCAGGACTTATTCAGAAATGAATTAAATTATTTTTGAATTTTTTTTCTTTCAGAAAATCTTGTTAAAAAGAGGGGTTTTTTTTAACATGTTTCCACCCACTTACATATTTTCATGAAATTTCGAGAAATTAAATCTTCATGCGCGGGATTTGTTTTATTAGTTATAACCAGGACTCTTTGTAGAAAGTAAATCAGTTTTTGTTTTTGTTTTTTTGTAAAACAGTACCCGGTTTCATAGAAAATCTGCTTTGAATTATAAAAAAAAAATGTTAAAAAGTATGACATTAATTAATTAGAAAAGCTTTCACCTGTTTTTGTAAATACGTTATATTAAGGACATTATTTTGTGAAGAAATAAAAAAAAATTTAAATTTAAGAAAATGTCCGCTTTTAAGAAAATTAAACAAAAATCGAGCATATATTTGACATTCCAATCTATATAATTTCTATCTGAAAGACACCATATGTTACTTACTGTAAGTAATAAATTTAATGCTTTCAATTAATAACAACATATTGAGACAAAACTTTGTTTTTGTTGATTTGAGCCTTTCTTTAATCGTGATATGCTGCTTTTTTACGTAACCTAATGGAGGACC
This sequence comes from Acanthosepion lycidas, assembly GCA_963932145.1. Taxonomy (NCBI): domain Eukaryota; kingdom Metazoa; phylum Mollusca; class Cephalopoda; order Sepiida; family Sepiidae; genus Acanthosepion; species Acanthosepion lycidas. The sequence continues at coordinate 159,490,530 of OZ010571.1, forward strand.
CTACCCTACAAATTTTGCAATAAAATTTTCGAATTCAATTTTCGGAATTTTTGCAAATGGAAATAGGGACGTAAATCTGTCCTTCTTGGTGAATTTGTAATATGCGAATATAGATTTCTGTATATGGAACATCTTGCAGTCAAACAGTTTTTCTTGCAGAACCTTTCACATAACTTTTTGGTTAGAAACCAATATCTTTTATGTAAAGTTACCAGCATTTCGTGGAAATTTCAGTATTAATACAAGGGAGAGAAATAATGCATTACTTCGATAAAAATATTCTAATATTAGTTTCCTCCCTTTATTTGTAATAAAGCGAAAACAAAGTTACCTTAACAAATTGTTCATTTATTCATTTAAATTCAGCAAACTCTACCTAAAAATTCCTTGCAGGTAATATCCACCATTATTTTTCGGACGCTCAAATCTATTCTTTGTATATTTTTATCCATTTTTTAAATTTCTTTAGGTGCAATCAATGTGAAAAGAGAAACCTCAATAAATATTTATTTTTTTTTTGTAAATAAAACATTATTACGCAAGGTCTAGGCCCTAGGGGAATGTAATGATTTTCCACTATCCTGTTGTTAATTTAACAAGCCATATTGCGCTTGGAACCAATTATATCGCACAGCCCCACTTGCTAAATGATTGATAACGCCTTTTCACACTTGCTTCATTGAGGCCAGAATTTACGAGATAGAAATACGCTCAGAGCGTGTCGATATTCATGATAAAAGATTAAAAGAAATACTCAGGCGGAGAAAAACGCGTACATTTTTCAAAGCCAAAAACAACAGTGTTTTTTGACTTCTGATAATTTCTATCTAGAATGTGACGTGATCGTCAACTTGTGCACAAATCCAACCTAGGAATATACCAACAGATGTCAGTATTTGATTTGAATTTGATATTCCTCCGTCCTCAGAAGGATTTGAAGGCAACAGTCTCGCAATGCACCATGCGATCCCAATGACCAATAAATGATTTTATAGTACTCTATTTCAGATAGTTTGAAACACAGGAACGGAAGCATTGACAGTAAAAAATGAATGTGTAGATAAACACACATCTCGGCCCTCTCTTCAAGGAAAGAAGCCTTTGACAATAAATTACTGCAGTTAATCCTTTTCCAATATCTCCAGTCTATTATTCTCCAAATGGAAGTTGGGAACGCACCTAACGCCGAGTGTCTGTCTATCCAACTCAAGAATCAAGAGATGTGATAACTTCATTGCGAGTTCAATCTCGAACCAATATGGTAGAAAATCATCATGGTTAATTTTGCCCTCACCATTATTATCTTACACAATATGAGTTATTTGCTGCCTTCCTCAATCTCAGAATTGATCGTTACATGTAGATGGGATTGGCGGACAATACTTTGGTAATGTGACAGGAGTAGGTAATGTAATTTTGCGAAAGAGCGAGGTTCACATTCAACTTGCTAAGACAACCCACAGGCCGTTATTGACGCTTTCTGCTTCCATATTCCTAATGCTTTTTATCAATCTAAATTATAATACAAAATATATTCGTTTATAAGTTAAGGTTTTTAAATTATTTTTAAGCAAAAAAGTGAGGAACGAGAAGAGCTAATAACAAGATTGAGACGTAAGAAATATTCCCCAGTTCAAAATACAAGGAAAAGTTGGTGAATCTGATGACCAGAAATTTTACTAAGACAGAACTCCACTTTTTTCAGTTAAATGTAAAATTTTGTATTAAATTAAAACACCCAGACTCTTCTTTGGCAAAATTGGATAATGAGAGAAAATTCAGTCTTTAAATTAAACCAAGAATTCAAAGATCAAGACCAACATATTTACAAACTTTTTACTTTAAATTGATTTTTAGTTTTATATTCTGCTACTGGAGATTTATACAATATTAGCTTTGTTCTGACAAGTATGTGTAATAGCTTCGGTTTTAAGCAAACTTGACTAAAGATGCATCAATAATTCTGTAGTCTAGTGACAAAAGTATTTTACAAAAAAAAAAAAAAAAATAATAATAATAATAATATAACCTAAAGCTTCTCTAATGATACACATTAAGAACAGTAGACAGCAAAAATGACAGAACTTATCAGTATTCAATTGTATCAGACTGACTAGTCCACTTATTGAGATCATGATATAAAACCATGATTTTTATTTTCAGTTAATCTATTAGGTTGGTGCAAAAATAATATCGTTTTTGACGTATTTTTTAACGTCAAAAAACGATTTTATTTTTGCACCAACCTAATAATTCACTTTTACCATCTTCCATTTATTAGTTCTTTGTTTAATCACATAAATATATCCAACAAAGCCCTTATATTTACAGAATATTGTGAATCAATGCCTAAATAAAAATTGCTATTGCTTAGCTGAACTGTGAGACATTTTCCTGTAAAAGCTATAGCAGAATTTACAATAAATGACAACAAGCCTCCACTTGGATGGGAGGTTGACCCAAAGATGATAACAACCAAGAGATTAATTTCATTCTCAGGCAAAATTCCCAAACTCAAATTTGACTGTTGACCTTTTCCAATTGAGGAAGGAGAAAAGGGGATGGTGTGAAAACTGACAAGAAATGTGCCAAAAGCTTTCAGGGCTGGAACTTTAAAAGCTTGGGAAAGTGAAGAGGAAAAAAACAGACAGAAAGAAGGTTAAATGTTTGTGTATAATTGTGAAATAACTTTCTTCCACTTTTATAAGCAAAAAAATAATGTGGTAAAAAATTATCAATGTCAGAGATTTGAAAAGAAATGCTGTGGCAGTTGGAAAGTTTGTTTCACTGTTTTCACGAGGAAAATGTAAAGTTCAACTTGACTATAGTCATAAAAGTTTGGTCATGTGTCATGACTATTATAATTACTCCATACCTTTGGCCAATTATGTCCATCATCGTTTGTAATCTTATTTGTCAATATGACCTTTGGCCTTCCTTATACATGTTAACAAAGTCAAAGATTGAAGATTGATAAACACAAGTTACATAAACCATTTAAAAATCTAATCAAATGTTGAGCAATTACACACACACACACACACACACACAACCTTTGTTTTGTTTTTTAAGTTACTTGAGTAAAACTATTTTCATCATACAAGTTTTTCTTCAAATAATGTCACAGAGTAAAAATGATCTTTTTCTTCTATATGAATATTTTTCTGATAATTTTCCTTTTTTCAAATAAAAATCTAGTTATAAAAATTAAATTTAATCCAAGGAAGATGTTAAATTAATCAAATTGTCTAATGACATGAAAATCTTTTCTTCATTGAAATCAATTTTATTCAATCTACAAGTGAAAACAAATATTTGTATTATTGACAAAAGTCAATATTTATCTAACATTTCAAGTAAATATGATCTGATATTTTTTGTCTGATTCATATCAGACCAAACATTCCTTTCTACAGACAATTCTATAATCAATCCTTTACAATGGAATAAACTGCCAGTATTTAAGCCCTTTGCTAAAAGGAATGAGTGTCTTTAAAAAGTCATTTTTGCAATATGATTTATTTGAAGACTAATTGAAATAAAAACAAAAGCACCAAAGAAAACTTATGAGTAGAATTTGAGTTGATTTTATAATTCACATTAACCACAAACAACAAACTGACAATTTTATGCTGGTAGTTTATAAAAAAATACTTTGCTGGAATGACAATGATACTATCATAAATAGTTCTGTTAAAAATAAAACTGAAAAATTGAAATATAATAGGAGGCAGCTAAAATATACATAAATGAAATGAAATAAAAAAATCTGAGCTACCATATAAGATGGTCAGCGATTTGTCATCAAATAAAAAAAAAATAAAAATAAAATCAACAGCACAAAAAGTTGAGAAGAGGTTAAAAGTGATGCTGATAATGATACCTGCAATGACAATTTGTTTCTGCTTTTAAAAAACCAAAACAAAAAAACTGTTGTTTGCAGGGTTTGTTATCCAGAGAATTTGCAATAGTCTTAGCCCAGTCTCAAAATTCTTCACTTGTAAATTAGGAAAAGTACAAAATTTTGAGTGATGAACCATTTGGCTCCAAATTTTCTCACAATTCAAAACCAGTAACAATCTTGATTTAGATACAACACACACACAGTGAAGAGGAAATATTGCATTTCCCATGAGAGATTTATTTTCAAACTGCTTACTCTATTCACAAAGTTTATTTTGACCATTTTCATTTATTCATTGGTTAATATGGTTTTTGATGATTAAATTCAGATGGTTCAGTTGATCCGTTTTAATTGGTTGACCATTTAAAAGAAAATATTGTGTACTATTGGGAAAACTGTATTTAGTTGCAAATGAATTGCTTTAGGCAGCCTTGTCTGCCACAAATTGTTCATCTGCCATTGATCCTAGTAAATTGTTTATTGCTTTTGTGTCAAAAAAAAAAAAAAAAAAAAAAAAAATTACAATTAAAATGTTTTGAATAAATCAATATTTCAGCTTTAAACTGTATTTTTGTAACTTTTTATGCCGTAAAATTATAATAATCAAAAATTTTGTAATTTTTTCAAATGTCATATTTAAAGGATTTTTTTTTAGCAAAAAATGTCATTTTACCCTGCAAATATCTAAAACATTACACAATTTAATTAAAGCAAAATATATATATATATATATATATATATATATATATATCAGGGTTGCCATCAATATTGGTTTAACAAAGAAAAATATTTCAAATACAGCTTTTCTTGTTTGTTAATCACATGTTTTTCCAGTTTCACTTATCTTAAGCTTGTTTGATGAGCAAAATGTTATCATATACGCAGTTGTTTGACCTATATAGTTAACAATAAGCCAAAATATTATTATCTAACAAAAAAAGATATTTTTAAGGTTATTTGATTTACAATTTTATTTTTATTTTCATGACAAATTATATTTTTAAAATGTTGTCATTTTTTATCTAAATCAATCTGCAAGCCCTGAAAATGACCAAGAAATGATTTGACATTTTGTCTATCTCTACAAAACCTTTGAGAAAAAATGTTCAATGAAAGCAAAGATTTTTGGGTCAGCTGTAAATTTAGTTTAGCAGTCAACAAAAAGTTTGATTCATTTGTAGGCTACAAGAAACCTTCTGAAAAAAAACTATTATTAAAATCAGAAGATAGCCTTTTAATCCAATAAGAATGAATTATCTGTAGCTTCATAAAACTGTTTGAAAGAAAAATACAATTCTTACTTTTTCACTAACTGATAATAAATGAAAAAGTTTTTGAAAGGTTACAAAAAATAAAATATGCTACCATGGTAATTCTACCCTGGAATTCTGCAGAAGAAACTACATTAGTGACATCAACATTTTGCAAGGGAAATGTTTTGGCTGATTCAACTAAAGATATTTCATTATAAATGGTTGTAATGTAAACTTTATCCAAACCAGAGGACAATTACAACTATTTTCAGAAATGTGACATTTACCAAACTCGGCAGAATTTTAACAAACAAACAATTCTCTCATAACAAGATAAAGCTGTTCAATTTAAAAAGTTGAACAACAATGACTTTTTTTTTTTTTTTTTTGTAGAGTTCATAGAACTTGATAAAAAAAAAAAGGTTTTCTAAAGTTCAAATTGCAACACTTTTAACCCCTAGGACAAAAGAAAGTTTTTTCTTCCATTTTAGTCACATGGATAAATTTTGGCCTCAAAAGAAACCAAATAAGAAAAAAAATTTCCTAAACAAAGATTCTTTTTTTTTTAACATAAAAGTAACTTGCATATTTTTTTTATATTTTTCATACATTTTACATTCAATATACTGAGGTGCAAAAATCATAGACACATATTTCACACATGCTTATGTTATAGTGCAATTACTAGAGATCCACTCTTTCTTAACAATAATTTCATCAAGTGGAACCAAGTAGGATTGACAATAAGAAAGAAACAAAATTAAACAGAAAAATAAAATCAATAGAAAAATATCCATAAATTAAAAGTTTTCATTAAAAATATTACATCAAACAATGTCCTTGGTTTAAAACAACTTTAGAGTCAAAAACCAGGTCTATTTAAAACTTTGTTTTAAAAAGGTACAGAAAATAATGAGAACTAACATCATTCTTTGATTTTTTACGTGAAAAGCCAAAACAAAAATGGGTGTTTTTTTTTAAATTGAAGCAATTTAAAAAAGAAAGCAATTTTTATTGACAAACACAGCAACAAGAGAGAGTGACCTTTGTTTAGCTTTCATGTAGATTGACCAAAGGATCCTAACTATATGTTGCAAAGAGTAAACAGATTTGCAAAACTAAATGAAGATGATATCTTTAATAAGATTCATCAAGTAGTTTAAAAATAGAAAGCACAATTATAAAAAAGTTTTTCATTAAAAATTGTTAAAATTAAAAAATGGAATTTTAAATTTTTTTTTTTTTTTTTTTTTTTAAACAAAATAAAAATTTACAAAAACTGGATGAAAATAGAATTATTCTAGAAAATAAATTTTTAGAAAGAATATGTATTTTAATGAAAATAATCAATTATTAAAACTTAAGAAGCTTTAATGAACTAACTTACTCCATGTCGTCGAGCAAGAGAATATCGACAGAATAAATACGATTAAAAATAGATGGGGAGAATGCAATATTACTGATTAAAAAGCCTTAAGGAACTCCCTTGTGGCAGTTATATTGTCAAGTTAAGGAAAGGTGTGTCTTAACACTTGTTCTTGGATAAGTTTGTCCATTTCCTATTGAAAGACAGTAACACCTTTCATCACACTGAATGGCAGTCTACAGTACTAATATAGCCTTCCTATTAGCTACCAAAGCAGTAAAAAAAAAAAAAAAAAAAAAGAATTTAGCAGTAGATGTTTTACAGATCAAAGGTAGAAAAGACAGTGTACTTAGCTAGTTTACAATCTCTTCAATTGGTGGGAGAGGGTAAGCATATTTATTTAGGAAAATATTCTCCTTAATATGTTTTATTGAACTTATCCGACAGAATCCAACCACTAATTAAAAACAATAAAGTTTTAGAATGGTGAATTGAGCTGTCTGCTTTTGGCTATTACATAAGATATCAGCCTGAAAAAGACAATGTTTAAATCACCAAAACTGGACCTTGACCCCAAACTCCACTATGGCAACAAAGGAATGGAAACACTGAATTAAAATGTTAAACAATTTCTTTAAAGAATGTGATGACACTACTCCAAACAAATTAAAATTGCTTGTTAGCTGCATTTCAATTTGAATTTACAAATACATAGAGTACTGTACTGCATATGAGATTGCTATTAACCTCCTAGAACAAGTATATGTTAAGTCAAATTTTTGCCAGCCACATTTTAGTTACCTATAACAGAAACCAGGCAAATCTCTGGAAGAATTCCTGTGAGAACTCCACAGACTGAATAAAAACTGTTTTTAAAATGGTGACTGCTGAACAGTACCAAGAACTTGTAAGGGGCGCATTTACTAATGGTTTAGTATCCTATATAATATGCCAGAGACTATTTTTAAGCTTAAAATATCGCAAAAATGCATTTCTTAACATGGCAGTAGCTGTTTATTTAAGGTGTTGACAGAAATATCATTTTTTTCTATGGTGGACATATCTGTAAAATTTACTTGAGGAATATAACATGAGTGCCTTTTTTATATAATTTTTAACTATCCAGTAATCTTAAAAATTTTGGAAAATATTCTCCTTAATATGTTTTATTGAACTTTAGGTACTCTGGCTTTAAATTTACTATACTCTTATTTTCTGATAATGTCATGTACGGACATCCATATTTACAAAAATTAACATGTTTATACACACAAAACAAACTTCAAATTTTTTTAAATATTAAGGGTCAATGAATTTTAGCAAGCTTTTCTATTTATGATTAATAAATAAGGTTTTTACTTAATAATGATATCACTTAACCAGTACAAATTAATACAGAAATTTAAAATATTTAAAACTTTATAAACTATTCTAATTAAAATTTTTAAAAATAAAAACAATTCTTGTAAAAATTCCTTATTCATAAAAAAGTTTTTTTTGTAAGACTGTACATATATCTTTATTTATAAAAACAATTAAAAGCTTTTCTAATTAAATAATGTGTTAGTCTTCTTATTGCATTTTTTATTTTACAATTCAGAGCAGATTTTCAGTAACTGGGCATCTAAAAAGGAATTGACGATTTAAATTCTCCAAGGATAACTAAATATGATCATTAAGTGGTACAAAAATTAATTTCCCAAAATTTTCAAAAAATTAAATAAGTTGGGGTCTAACATGTAAAAAAAAGAAAGGTTTTCAAAAGAAAGCATTTCTGAAATAATTTCATTCATTTCTGAATAAGTCCTGAAATTAAAACCTGACAATTATTTGATTTTTGCGGGAATTTCGAAATGAATGTTTTTCACCCCCCCAAAAAAATAGACACTGAAATTTCCTCTACTAATCTTTGGTCCCCACCCTGCTGATGCGAGAAAAAACAAGATTTCTAACCAAAATTTTGAATGTTCTAAAATAAAAAGGATAAAAAAATATAATAATCAAAATGTCTTTTGGTCCTTCAACTCAATAATACCAATCAATTTTGATGATAAAACTTTTTTATTAAGTTTGGAGTATGTTTTCATCATTGTGTGCTCATTTGCTTTTAGCAAATCTGTGGAGGTGCCTATGTATATTGATATCAATAATAGAATTGCCTGAAAAATGGAGTGATTTTTTTTTTTTTTTTGTAGATGGGGAGTTTTAACGTTACAATTCCTTCTTTCTGCCAAGTCACCCAGAAAATATTTTATTTTTACAAAAGTAAAACAAGGACAGTACAATCATGGTAGCCTAAAAAAAAAGTGATAAAAGAAGAATTGTGACAAGCACAAGAAGAATGATGACATTTTTAGTTGTATGAGAAAATACCTTTCACCAGAATGAATAACAATTTGGAGAACAAAATTAGACCACACTCCACAGGTTCTTGTGTGTATGCATTCCTAAACATTTCATTTATGGGTATTTTTAAACAAGTAATTTTGTATAAACAGAAACTACTAAATAAATAACTACACTACAGTGCTTGATTCCCCAAATTTGAGAGATAATAAATGTCTATTCACAAGGATCAAAAAAATATTTATTAGTTTAATTACTCTGCAATATCTTATTTTTACAAGATTAAATTTCAGAAAATGTAGCCATAATAAAATAAAAAAAAAAGAAACTAAGTATGCGTGTGTGTTATGTTTGCAAATCTCACTGTGACTGTGTATTTGGTAGATTTTCCAATGAAGAACCCTCTCTTGCATATCAAACAGAAATTATTTAAAACAAAAAAAAAACAAAACAAAAAAAAATAGCAATTTAAGAGAGAAATAGATATTTTTCGAAAAGGAATCACTTAGACAAGCTCAAAATATCAAACTTGGTTAAAACTTTTAACATTTTGACCAATTTCTTTTAAAAGAAATTGGTCAAAATGTTAATTGAAAATCAAAATTGTTTCCCTCCAAAAATCAAAGGAAAAAAAACACATTCAAAAAAAAAAAAAAAAAAAAAAAAAATGTTTTTTATACTTGGATTCATATTCTGACCGTTACAGAAAGAAACGAAAAAGTTTAATTTTTTACATCAACAGGAAGACAATTTCCTATTGTTTTTGTTTGATCAAAAATTATACAAGATAACGTGACCAAACACACCACCCTGCCAATAATGAGATACAATTTTTTTTAAATCATTATAGAACTTCTTAAAAATCAGTGTTTGCTTTTCTTAAAGAAATTCAGCATATGTGACGATATCTGTTTTGTAAGTGCAAAAAAAAAAAAAGAAAGAATGTACTGTCTGTCTGTAGTAATAATAGGAAGTCAAATAAAAAAAGATAAAAATGATTTTTCTACAAGAACAGAATAAAGTTAAAAGTAAAACCCAAAAAAACTTCTAGGAAATAAAAAGATAATTTACAAACATCCAGTTCTATTAATTATTTGAGATTTTTAACAGAAATTTAAAAAGAAATCACCAAGTAATGATTCAACGCAGAAGAGAAAAATTCAAAAATCTGATTAAATAAAATTTAAAATGAGAAAATTCTTGTGAAGACTGGAAATCAAACCGTTTGAAACACTGACAAAAACTTATTTTCTACCCAAATCTTTGAAAATTTGAATAATATTTGTTGTGTAGATTAAAAAAAAAAGATGGTAGTAATTTTAATAATTTGTTTGTACGATTACTAAATGTTTGTTCATTGAATTACTAATAAATGAATTTATTAGTTGATTTACAAGAAAAACTAGCAACTTGGAGAATTTAAATAAAAGATTCTTTTCGTTCGCTTATTAAAGAAAGAAATGTTTATGACAAGAAAAATTAATTTTCAATTTTCATAAAGTAAAAATATAATTTCATATCCTATGACTACCCAACTAGGAGAGGAAAAAAGTCAATATTACAAAATAACTAAACGATAGCTAAATGCAAAACACCTAATCGTTTTACACTACAGTATTTTTAGTTTGGTGCAGGTCTGTTCCACTTTTTTGTATTTTATTTAATTTTGAGGTTTTTGGTTGAATTAAATAAATTTTAGTTTTTACTTCTTTTTTTTTTTTTTTTTTTTTTTTTTTACAGAAAAAAATCCGATGTAAGGGAGATAAATCATTGTTTGTCACGTAAAAATCGTTTGAAATGCTAAAAACAGACTGTTCCCCCCCTCTACAAAAAATAGTTTTATTCCCCCATCAACAGAATTATTGAAAAGTATTGATTTTTTATCAGATTTTTGTATTGTGAAAGTCAACAAAAAATTCGTAAAATAATAATTTCCATTAAAATTTTAACTTTAAATAATTTTCAAATTTCTAAAATAAAATGAAATTTTAAAGACTGAGATTTCCTGACAAAATTTCATTTTATTTAGAATCAAATTTATTCAAAAACAAAAAAAAACGTCCGTGATTTTAAAAAGTTAAACGAAATTTTTTTTAGTCTCCACATAAAAACAAAATAAAAATTAAAAATATAATTAAAAAACTAATTTTTTGTTCATTTAACAACTTCTCTTTCTTTACACAAAAAAAAAAATGAAAAAAACAATGTTTTTGTAGTTCCAATTATTAATTAAAGTAAAAAAACTGTTTATTTTTGTGCCCAAACCATTTTTCATTTATTTTTTAAGCTTCAATATTTTTAACAGCCCAATATTTGTAATAACATTGAAACGGTGGAATTGTTTAATTTAGAAAAAATTGTAGTACTTACACTGAAAAAAAAAAAAAAAAAAAAAGGTTATTTTTTATTGTTGTCGATTTTTTTTTTTTTAATATAATCACTAAGTTATTTATTTATTTATTTTATTATTAGCTTTGCTTCTTGCTTTTCTTAGACGAGATTGTCGTTGTTGGAGGATGTTTACGCCATAAATAACTGGTCAAACTATTTCCAAGGATATAAATACTGACCACAAACATCCAAAGAACTCCAATAAAGAAGAATCTTTGTTTCAATTCAAGCACTTCTAACACAGGGTAGACCCAGATGCCTTTGTTGAATGCCAACCAGAGAATCCAGATGGTGTAGACTGAGGTAAAGAAAAGGGCCCCAAGTAAACCACGACGCTTTGAAGGATAACAATGATAGACAGACCATTTGTCTAAGAAGAGAAATAGCAAAGGGAAAGTGTGCATGATATGATTCAACCAAGCTGGAATTATATTGTCAAGATAACTGGGAAAGATCAGTTCACGATCAAAGAGGTAGATAGCCCAAAATGTAGTCACCACAAACATTCCGATCGGAAAAACAAACATCGCATGTGCATGGTCGATAACTTTCTGTAAAGTTTTCAACTCTTCGTTCCGACCCGGTGACTTCATCCAGTCAATAATATCTCTGGACAAACATATTCCAAAGTAAAGGGTCTGCAACCAGAGATCCCAATACGTTAGATATTTCCACTTGCCAGCATAGGAATTCCAACCGAACTGGATAACCTGAGTATCCGTCCAGGTACCAAGGGCCATCACAAAGAAAGCGACCAGATGAACGAAAACACTGAGCATGTTAAGTGCAGCCATGTTCGAATTATGAATGTTAGGTGTTTTGTGAAAACCGGAAGTTGAAACATCACGTGGCCACCTAACCAAGGGAAATAATTTGAATTCGTAATTTTCGAAACCGAAATAACTGTTGTCCTAAAATTAAATTAATTACAACTCTAATGAATTTCTGATGGCCTTAAAACGCTTTAATTATGATATATGATAAACTGAAATTAGAGATTACTTTAAATACTTGATCTCTGAAATTCAACAATTTTTATTGATTTTTTAAAAAAATGCTGATTTGGCTCAGGCATGGGTTTAGCAGCTAAACCCATGCCTGAGCCAAATCTGGCTCACACCTCCTAATGTTTTGTTTCTTGTTGTTTACTTCAGCTACAATCAAATTCTGCCTCTCCAAAATATGATGAGCTTTTCACAGCTGTATTTTGTAGTAAATGTAAAATAATAATAACTCTCTTCACCCACTCCCTTAAAATTCGGGTGAGCTGAGGAAAAAGAAGGAAAGAAATTTGTGAGCCTATGTGAGATTTTTGTCTTTCACAAGAATTAACCAGTGAGCTAAGGAAGATGGAAAGACATTTGCAAGCTTATATGAACTTGTTTTGGACCAATGAAAACCTTGCCATCACAGAAATTAGACACTACAGAATTCCCTATTTTTACTTGATATCATGAGTTTTTTCTTTAATTCTTTCTTTATAGTTGTACATCATATAATCCTTATGCTTAATGTCAGTAACTATCACTTCATTCATGAAAAATTATAAAAATGTGGTGTTTGGCTGTTGTGCACATATCTGAGGAAAGAAGTTGAATGCTTGTTACAGGGAGCACTGTCATTCACACAGTGCCAACCCTGTTGTCCAAATATAAGGTAGTGTTCATTTTTGACTCAGTGTGTATTGTTCTTAAAAACTGTATACCATATTCTTGAATGTGATAAACTCTAGATGATTATCATGCTTCGAGCTATTCTATTTAATTATTTTTTTCAGTTGTTTTATTGTACAGAAAATTTTAATAATTTAAACATAACCTCCATGAATACCCACAAAATAAGTTCTGTGACAGTATGTGAACTTCAACAGCTTATGTTTTCATAATTGTCTCTCCATGAGAAAGTTACCGTTAAAAAAAAGAGGCCATTCAAAACTTGATATCTCAGCCAGGAATAAGAGGTATACAACAAGAGGTATATTTGTAGCTTCAATTCTGAATGGTACCAATGGAAAAGTAGGCTCTGCAGCTCTAAAGTGAAAAATCTATTATTTTACTTCCTGTGTCTGCTGTTTGGAGGTGATGTAATGTAGACAAAAGACAGTTTTAAAAAATATAAACAAAATGAAAGAAAAAACTGAAAAACATGAAGTCAATGAAGCATATTGAAAATATGATTTCACTATCACATTTAGGAAACAGAAATGTTAAGGAGAAACTTAGTCAAGCAATATTATCAGAGGTCATGTGGAAGGTTTCAAAGTGAAAATGCATTTGAGGTTAGTTAAGAATTTTGAAAACAAAAACAGAAATTGATTTATGTCCGCTTACTTAAAGTGGAAGTTATGAAAACATATCTCCTGATTGCCAGACAAAAGAAGGGATCAATTAAGTTATAATATTTGGTAATTTTGAACACAAAGGCATAATCAAGAAACTGATTCATGCCTACCTGTCAAAGAGTGGAAATAGTTTCACTGGCATTAGAAATGTAAACAAATCGAGAAATAGGATTTTTATCCTTTGCTCAAAGAAATTGAGATAAGAAACAGACCTATTCAATATGATTAAGCCAAAAGATATGGAGACTAATAGCAGGTCAGAGGAAACAGCTGCTAATCCTTAATTTCATAAACAAGATCAGGGGCTGAGAAAATTCATTGTTGAAAATTAAGATAATTACAATTAATGACTAAAAGTAAAGATGACTCTTTTGCCTACTCAGTTTAAAATTCAGATTTGTCAAAGAGACAGCTGAAGCAGCAGGCTTAGATGAGATACTAAGAGAGGAGGAGGAAGAAAGAGGAATTACCTCCACCTATCTGGAAGTAATGGTGCATGGCATAAATTAGAGAAGGAATGCCAACTGCCACCAGTAAAGTGAGTGGCTCTCCAAAATTTGGAGAGATAATATTGTGAATAAGCAAAAAAGAATTCTTCTTCAAATCAATACTGAAACTTAGAGAACCACCTGATTCCTAAATACTATCAACCCCCACTCTGGTCTGAGTCAAAGTCAATATAAGCAGAGTGCTTAGGCAACCCAGTGCAGAGAAAGAGACAACAGCAAAGAAAAGATGAAGGTGCTACTGAGATCCACATGACATGCTGCCAAGAGAACTCCCGACTTTGAGTCCTGTTCCAAGAATTAGCACCAATAGGCAACTATAGAGATTTTAGTGAGAAGGGTTAATTTTGCTATACAAAGAACTATATAAACCAAATCAAAAATTAATCCGAAGGATTTTTATTTTTATTTCATCTGTAAGAACATTTCTATTTTCTTCCTTCATAACACAGCTTCACCATGGTTCAAACCAGTGCTATGATGACTGATAATACTCAATCCCCACCAGCTCTGTGATCAAGAAACACAACATGGATGGAGCAAAGTGTGAACTGGGGTGGACAGCGACCAACAAGCCAATTAGTGTGTTTAAAGTCAATGAATATATAACAGATTTCAAAACTGCTATTTTAGCAATAAAACCTTGAAGTACTGTAAGAATCCTTTAAAGACACTGATGGCAGAAGCAAATGAAGTGTATGACTGTGTATGTGTTGGTAAACACTTAGTAGCTGCTAAATTGTTCAACAAGAAAAGCTTCATTAGTTTTAAGAATGAACTGCCTACATAAGATATAGTACTGACCACTGAAGCATATCCCATGATTGACAAAGAAAAGTTTCAAACTGAACAAAAAGTATTTTATTATAGATCAGATATGCATGAATATTGAAAATTAATTGAGCTGCTGAAACTTATCTTGGAAAATAATCTAGATGCAGTTTTTAGAGAAATTACAAAACTGATAAAAATCCACTTGACAATTCCCATGATTGCATTAAAGCCAGAACACTGCTTTTCAACATTGAAAAGAATAAAAACTTTTCTAACGAGCACTATGAATCCTGATAGACTAAATGTACTTGCAGTGATTTCAATGGAGAAAAACTTTCTCAGTCATCCATGGATGAAGGAGAATATTATTAACCTTTTTGCTCAAAGTAAAACAAGAAGAATGGATTTCATTTTTTAAATGAATGGATCAAGATTGAACTTTAACAATTTATAAGTAAGTAAAAAATAATATTTTGTTATAGATTTTGTCAAGTTTATGCATAATTTTTTCTTTTTATGTGTTTGTTTCAGTTTACATAATATTAAAACAATGGCTAAAAATTTTCTGAAGCATCAGCAGACACACTAATTTTAGCCATGAATCACCGCTGCTTGATAATTTCTTCTATTTTCTTTGTATTAATTAATCTGGAAGTAGAATATCTGGTAGGGGCCTCAGTAAGATACAGTGTTCATTACTTATTAAGAGTTTGCCTGTATGTTTGCAAAGAACTAAGATTTTGTATAGCAAACAAATTAAACATACTCAAACATTATTAGAAAAAAAGTTATCAACTCTCAACCATGACCATTTTTTATAGAGTTGCAAGGTTCAAGATGTCAAAAACAAAATGAAATAAGACACTTTCTCACCTCTGTTATAATGAGTGTTTGCAAACGAAGTGAACAAACAAGGATTAAAATTTCAACAGTGTGTACTCATCAAATTTCAGAATATATACATAGTTGTTTGAAAGGTGGCACAAATTGTTAATATGTGGTTCTTCAGTTTCTGTTGGTAAGGAAAGTGATTAGGTATCAGAGCGTCTTCAGCAGGGTCAGGAGTTGACCAATTTCTTGGGTTGGCATCAGACTATAGGTCTGGACAGAGTTTGTACAGGTCCTGGAAATCTTGAAAAGTCCTGGAAAATTAGCAGGGCTTTTTCCAGGGCTTGAAAAGTCCTGGAAAAATCAGCAATAAGCCAAAAGCTCCTTGAAAATACTGGAATTTTCTAAATTGAACTGCCCACACATCCTTTTTCTCAATTCATGAAAGTCAAAATCCCAGAAATTTGGCTTTTTTACAAGCTAAAATTGTCCTTTAAGAAAAGTGCTTTTTTAGTCATCAGTAAAATTTGACAATTATTGCGAACAGTGGTTTGTTTCCTTGATTAGAACAAGTTCATGACCTTGTAGTTACTTCTTGTCTAGGTGGCAAGAAAAGCAGAAAGAATATGAAGGTATGTCTTTTCCTTTTACTGCTACCCTCACTCAACACTAAAAGAGGAAAAACAAAGATAAAAAACATCACAGACAAGTAAACATCTCCATCAAAGATAAATTAAATTGATACTCATTGAATTTGTAGTTGAAAGGAAAATAATACATTATTTTACATTAATAAGATACATTTTAGTAGAATCTCAAAAAATTTATCAGTGTTTTTTAAAATTTGAACAATTGAATAAATGTTATTTACATGTCAATTACAAAAGTAAAAAGTCCTTTTAATCTCAAGTCAGCAGTGGGTGAGTTCATGCTGAAAAAATACATATTTTACATGTCCAGTATCAATGTGTATTTATGTGTAAACTATATCTAAATTGTTGCCAAAAGTAACAAGTTTAAGAATCAAATTTAACTCAAAGAAAATGTAGATGGGAAGGATGACAGAATAATAAATTTGCCTTTGATGTGTTTTAGGATAGGACAGAAAATGTGTCTTTGAAAAAATAAGAATGTTATTTTTAAAGTTTGCAGGCTAATAATGACCTGTATCTACTTTTTGTTGTAAATATAAAAAATTTATGAAATATATTAAAACTTATTTGTTTTTTGTTGCTTGGCTTGCTACTAAAAGTTCAATCTGACAATCTCTGTCCCTTTACTTTTTCATATTTCTGCCATAGATGGCTAGAAAATGGAGAAACATATGAACAACTCCTAGACATTTGACCAGATGTCATCAAATTTATGAACTTAATTAAAAAAACAGAAAAATGTCCCTAGACTAAGTCCTTCTCCATGGTGTTGTCAAGCATGAATGACATTTTATTTCCAGTGAAACTGCAAATTTTTGTGTCTGTTTCAAAAACACTAAACCATTTCTGATAAAATATCAGAGCAATAAACTGTTGTTCCTTGCAGATGATCTTTTTAACATGATCATGAAACTGTTAAGAAGATTTGCAAAGAAAGAGCACATTAAAAAGATAATTATATTTTCCAAACTGAAGGAACTTGTAAGAATTTTGTCAAACCCAAACATTCATAAAGATGCTCTAAAGATCGAGTGTGAATTTCTGGCAGATAGGTCTATGTAAGATTTATTCAAAAAAAGGAAATGTGTCAACAAAAGTTTTCTTTGCATACAGAATTGCAAAAAAGACAATGTTCATTGCCATAATTGAGAAACTTCTGGTAAATTCCCCCCTTAGACACTGCTATGAATAATCAAGAGTGGTCTCACCTTGTTTTGTTACACTCCTCTTTTAGAGAGCTATTTCTGTTTACTGGGACTATAAAAGGACACTATACACAAACCTTGTATTCTCAGTTGAATAAAGCTTTCTTAAAGCTTAAACCTGCATACTTTTGTCATTACAAATATCATCTTGTAAGGTCACCTGCATGGCTGAACACTGGATCCATTTGTGAAAAAAATTTGCCACAGAAGACTGTCTAAAAGATGTCTTTCCCACATGATGGACAGAAAACAAGTCAGCAAGTCTGATTGTGATGACATCATCAGTTACTACAAAGAGTTTGAAGAGGAGGCTGTTGGAAATATTGCTTTCAAGAATTTCAGCAAACATGAAGGCCCTCTGGACACTTTGTTCTACTCTTCTTTGTCTAGCAACAAAGTATATTAAAAACTGTGGAAAGTTGTTTGCACATTGGTGATACTCTTTTGTGGAGAGAAGTTTCTCATTCACTGACAATATGAAACAGCAGGCTGTGGTTGCACAGCGCATTATCATGGACTATTTGGACACATTTGGAAGTGCTGGGAATGTTTCCATGACTAAGGCTCTTCTCTGCAGTGCTTCCGATGCCAGAAGAGCATACAACCAATACCTTGAGAAGAAAAAAGGGCAGACGAAGCAGCTGGACGGAAATCCATGCTTATGGAAATTGATGAACTGAAGACCAAAAACACCAACTTGAAAATTACAGACTAGATTTGCTCATGTTAGCTGACAGAACTTCACATTTATCACTAAGTCTAATTCCATGTGAAGATCTGCAAAGGATAAATCCATAGCAATATCAAAATTGGAAGAAGAGCTGAATGCTAAACTGGATGAACTGAAAAAATGTTATCATTGTGTTCTATACCATGAGTAACAAAAGCCTTGAGTACTAGAGTTAAAATGTGTAGTCATTTTGTGAAAATTTCTTTTTGTAGTTCTGTTCATTAAAATCACTATACACAACTTCACAGGAAATGTGCAGCAGTCAAGAATTTTTGTGACCTTCACAAACCATGTGTAGTTTAGATAGCTAAAATGTGTAGCAGTAAGAATTAAAGTGTGTAATTCAACATTTTCAAGTGTAGTAGAACTCCAAACTGAGTAGAATGCTACATAAAATGTGAAATATAACCAGGTCTGTATTCAGTTATGTTTTAGCCTTCAATACTTTGATTTCATCATTGCTTTCAACAGATCCATGTGACATGAATTATTGGAACCATTTGTAGCCTTTCCTCATCTGTGAAACTATTAAAAGATAAATCACAAAATTTGTGTTTATGAAATCAATGACCATTCACTCTGTGTGTGTGTGTGTGTGTGTGTGTGTGCACCCATATGTGTGTGTCAGTTTCAGTCTATGAAACTTCTTAACATAATTCTGGAAAAGTCCTTGAAAAGTCCTGGATTTTTTCTTACTTAAATCTGTGGGTACCCAGCATGGCGTTCTATACTCCAGGCCAAGTCATGGCACAACTGAGAGCCAGAACTGAGGCCTATTGAAAAATGTAGGATTTTCAGAAATTTTAGAAGAAAATGAAGTCAACCACTTTATGAAATACTTAGAATAACATTTTTATTCACACCTGAGGATAATAGGATGTGTTGAAAGATAAATAAATGAAAGTATGTATTTTTGCTATGAACACTGATAATTATTAAACAACACAAAGGGGTAATTATGATTTCTGGTAAAAGATATATTGAATCAGAAATGTATATTATTTACAGGTGTCACTGAATCCTTTATTCAATCTATTCCCTGTGAGTGAATAAAGACTTTGGTTTAAATTTACATTACAGTTACTGGGTTCCAGAATCCGAGAAGGCTGGAAGACATCAGCCGAAGTGTGTATATAACAATCAATCATCGCAGAAATATAGACAAATAAAACAAAATCATTCTAGGAAAGTTTCAAAACTTTTAGAGCTGGTTCTTCTTCTGATCTAGGTGTGCCATGTTTGCAAAAATTTTTCAAAACTATATTTGCAAAAATAGAAGCATGCTTTTTCTCCATGTTGAAAAAATTAAACTCAGAAATAAGCATAAAAATGTTACTTAATGATTTATAGCAAACCTTTTCCTTTATTTTATGGAAAAGGATGAAACAAAAAAATAACCATTGACAAGTGTGGTCAGAAGGAACTTTTAGTTTTCCATGGTCAATTAAATTGGTATATTTTCCATACTTTTCATAATAAAAATGGGTTTCACATTCACTGGGTTGATTATCATTTCTTGTAATATATCCAGCTATGTACACAAGAGCCATTTTTATTTCATTGGAAAAAGATGGTTCTAAATTTTCCAGATTGTCAAATATTTCTGAACCTTCCTCACAAAGTTTATAATCACAAGATGTACATTGGTGACCTGGATTAACATCAAATTCATCAATATTTACGTTTTGATTTAAAAGTAAAGACGTCTGCTTAATATGCAGCTTTTCAATACATTGTTGAACATTTATAAAATAAGTGCCAATTCTTTTTCTAATGGATCAGTTAAAAATTGCCCAAGTAATACATATTTATGACTTGTAGCTAAAAGGTGTCGACATAGACTAACGATTCCATTGCAATTATGATGTATGGCAGTAGCAGTGTTTTGGGATAATTGTTTTTTACAATATCTTGACTGCCAGCCATATTTTGAGCCATTTTACCAAATTCAAAGATAAAATCATGTCAGGTGTCATTTGGAGATTTGATTTCAGCTTGTAGAGGATCATTATGTAATTTATCAATTTGAAGGCATTTAACATTTAAAATTTTCCACCATGTCAAAACCTTGTTTATGAAGAGGGCAGTATCATTCTTACCTGCACTTATTTCAGAGTGAGTGAGAAGTGCATTATATGTTTTTTCAGAAAACACTCTGAGGCAAGTAGAAACCCGTTGTCTTTCTATTGGCTTTGGAGCAATGGAAATTTCATTTAAATCTGAAAGTTTGACTAGCCTTTCAGATTCAAAACGATATAAGTGTTTAAGATGTGTCCATTTTGCAACTCTACTTACTCCATCATCATCAAAGATTAGTTCTCCTGTTTTTTCTCTCAGCCACAAATTGCGAATATTTTTCAACAGATGAACCTAATCAAAAAGCAACTGTTTATTATCTTCAGTTAACCAAGGTTTTTCAGGAAGTGTAGGATATAATTTAAAAAAAGCTTGATTTATGCGGTTGCCATCACATATAATAGCCTTTACATCAGCTGGTGCAGATGTGATGGCTTGGACTGTTAATTCAATTTGTTCAAATAAAAAGGCGGATGTTAATTTTGAAATTGGAATCAATTTTATAAGAAAATTTGGACCCCTATTGAGACATATCAACATTATACCAAGTACTGTTTGAGCAAGTACAGATGGATTGTCAACTGATTTACCAAATAGTTGTTTGCCATGATATAGCAACATCTTTTTGATATATACTTCATCATGGAGAAATATGCACCCTTTTTGACTGGTATTAAGAGTATTAAATATAGATAGGAAAAAAGATTTTTCATTAAGTTTTGAAACTTTTGATGTCATCCTTCATAATGTTGCTAATGAGGGTAATTGAAAATCATATCTTAATTCATTATACAATGTCCGTGATCTTGGATAGTACCCAAAAGCATGCACAACTATATCTGAGCTGTATTTTATTCCAACCATTTTGGGAGTCATTGCTAAAAATTGTTGACTCAGGATATTATTCTTGTGATCAAAAGCCATAGAATTTAAATATCGAATGATTTCTTCCAGTTTTGACCAAGTATCAACTGTATTTATGATTTTTGGACAGGCTGCTAATATAACACTTAACTCCATAATGAAATGTTTCAAAGCGCAAATTGTTATAAAAGAGGAATACCATCAATAGATTTTAATAATTGAACAGTTAAAATATTTTCATCCAAAAATGCTACAACTGGACATATAAAGTTTTTTTTGTTGTTAAGCAGACTTTCAAATTTGTATAATTTTATCTAATTATAAAAAAGCATCAAGTTCATCAGCAATTTGATTTCTAACAGTACTGGAGGTTTTTTTTATTCCTTTGAACAGCTAAGGGTGTTGGTATTTGACTACTTGGCACACCTGGCCATACAGATGATGGATTTTTGGAACGTATTTTTCCATTAACTTATGGTATAAAAATTTGAAGGCCAAAAAAAAAGTTATTCCTATTTATTGTTTAAAGCGTATTAAAATAACCAAACTAAAGGAAAGGCTACTTATGAATGTTTTTAAATTTAATAAAGTTTTAAAGTAAACAACTTACTTTAAAAAACTTTATATTAAATTTAAAAACATTCATAAGTAGCCTTTCCTTTAGTTTGGTTATTTTAATACGCTTTAAACAATAAATAGGAATATATAACTTTTTTTTTTTACCTTAACAAAGCAAAACAATAAAAGTAAAGTAAAAATAATGCATTTTTTTGTCCTTTAACAACAATATCAGAAAAATATTAAAATAAATATGATAAATAAAATGGTATACTTGTCTTGTAAAATAAATTTTGTAGTCAAAAGGCGTAAAAAAGGAGACCTTTCTAAAAAAAAAAAAAAATAATAATTAAAAATAAAAATAAAAATAAAATATTGACATTAACTGCATGTAATAAATTTATTATTCAAGAAAAAATAACAATAATAATTATTGTTATTTTTTTCTTTAATTCTAATAAGTAAAAAAAATACTTACAGTTAGTTCACCAATTGGTAACTAATGTAAAAAATAATCATTTATTCTTTAACTTCGGAAATAAAAGCGCGAAGAAATTCGTTTGTTTTGTTTTTTTTTACTTTTAATGGAAATGTTGGATAAAGTTTTAATAGAGAAATGTTAATGAACCTTTCTCTATTAAAATTTTATTCAAATTTATTATTCAAACTTAAACTTTTAATAGAAAAATGTTTACATGCTAATTTTTTATTTTTATCATGGTTAAAAACTTGAGAAAATTAAACTTTAATTTCGTTGTTGACGTTTTATGTTTTTCACTCATACTAACAATGTTTTTTTTAGCGATATCTAACTAAAATAAATATCAAATTAATTAAGTAAGGACATTGAATTTATGAAAAAATAAAAACATTTTTAATTCATTTTATAATAAAAATAGTTTTCTTTACGTCTTTGAAGAAACTAAAAAATTAAATTCTGTTCAAATTTGTTAAACGTTGTTTTGTTTTGCTTCTTAAAATGACACAAATTACTCAAAAAGAATTGCATTTTATCAATAAATAATTCTTTAAACTTTAATCAAAAAATGTTGAACAAACTTTAAGAGGGAAAATGCCAAAAATGAATTAAACTTTAATTTAAAAATGTTATTGTTAATGTTAAGGCTTTGTTTTTAAACTTAAGTAAATCTTTTTGTGCGAGTAAATTTAAGCACCAAAGTTTACTTTTTACAATTTAAATAATGTATGGACCCAAACTAAAATAATCAAATCTACTTACTTCAAAGTTCAAAAATAAGTTAAATGATATTCCAACCAAAGGTAAAATTAAAAGATTCCTTTGAATTTCTCGTGCCAACAACATAAGAGTACACAGTATGCAACAGTTCGCTCAAACTGAAACTAAAAACGATCTAATTGTCAGCCGGCCTCCAGTCTACCGAGGTAGCGGCGTTACGCAGAGGCCTGTTAATATAGAACGCCATGGTACCCAGTCTAGAGCAGATTAGTCATTGGTGCAGTTGATGTACGCCCTTCTTCGTGGTTGAAATCAACAACTGTGAGGTGTTTGATGGGCTGGCCTTCACATGATGTCAAGATGTTGAGCTGAACTGCCTGGTAAAATGGGTTGGTGGGTTGACTGATCAAGGTCATGGCGGTGGGTTGATTTGTAGTAAGGCAAGTTGGTTGCCAAGGTAACAGTTGTGGTGAAGCGGGAAGCCTGGAGTGGTTAGCAAAGGTTGATTGAGTAAAATATCTCTGTTGGATGTGGTATAAACAAAACAGGTTCACAGTAGTAACACTAAGGAAGGCCTGGAGCTGGATAGTGTTAGAAATCACAGTGTTGGCGTGATGAGTTCGACTGTGTCAAAGCTGGCCTGTTGGCCACATTCCACAAGTGTCAAGTCAGTTAAGATTAGTGTAGCTAGGGCAACGTCACATTTGTGACAAGAGAAGCAATCATGGCAGGGACATCTGACCAACATGTAGGGTGAATGAGAAAGAGATCTAATTGCAACAAAGTATAACACCTGCATTTCTCTCCTGTCTTCTTCATCCTCTATCCATCAGAATTTCTTTCTTCATGCCCCTTTATTCCAACAATTCTCCTATGATGCAATCCACTTTCTTTATAAGGACTTATATTGTTCTTTAAAGCTGGAGGCCCATGAATTCAATACCATTACACCATTCATTTCTCCCCATCAAATTCTACAATAAAATCTTCATCTTTGATCTTTCAGTTTTCATGATTCTTGTTTCTTATTGTGCATCATGTTTTATTGAATTTCACACAATTACCAAAAACTGCGTTGCCACCTAGCCTCCTAATTATGTCCACACCAATCATGATATCAATTTTATCAATGATGTAATCCAATAGAATGGATTTTACCTCCAATTGCACCCCACTATCCCCACTAAAAGTTCCACAGTACTGAAACCGCTACACTTAACCTCTCTACCATCAAGAGCATTAATTATCATACCTGATTTCAATTTTTTACTATCCCAGGAGTCACTAAGGGGAAAGTACTTCCTGTGTCTACCGGTGGTCTTACCCCCTATCACCTACCAGGAGTTCTATGGTTGGTAATGAACTATTGAGCTGAAAAAGTAGCCACCAATGGAGTAGCACCCATTTTACCATTTTTCTATGGACAAAATCTTGCTATCTTCATCATTGGAAGTCAAATAATGGAAATAATGGCTAAATGCCAGAGTATGATTAAAGGACATTTAGTTGATGGCAACAGGAAGACAGAAGAGTTAATAAAAAAAAGGAGATGAAACATAAAAATTGAGGTAAATTTGGGCACACTCTTTAAGGGATTATTTACAACTTGGGTATATGTGTCTTACTGCTATATTCACATCCAAAAATAATCATTGCAAGGGAGTTCTCACAGCCATGAAATCTTAATATTGATTTGGGCATTCTGTGACTTTTCAATTCCAAAAAGTTGTCTGCTGCTACCAATGGTGAGCTCTCACTCTCTCATATTATCAACTTTGACTACAGCTATTGTTTACTCCTGCTAGTTCAGATTTTAACTTTCTAGGTGACTGCGACAAACAGCTAGAATCTTCTCAGTTATCTCTCTTTCAAAGATGCAGACAGTTGGGACTCTTTCTTCAGTTCTGCTCACAGCTGCCTGTAAGTGCTGGTTTATATGGAGAACTGAGTATCTTCTTTGACCTCACAGTTCCATCTTGAGATGCAAATTTCTATTATTATGAGTCTAAATTTCTGCCTCCTTTCTCAGACCTGGTTATCTATTAACACCCATTGATATCTCAGGAAAAGAAACAACAAACTGAAAACCAATAGCAAAATCTATCTCAGTGGAATGATAGTAATCCAATTCTCTGATTTTACCCTTTTTTCTAACCTAGTTGTGCCAAATATGTACTGATTTCATAAATGCAGAATATTATTTATTATATTTATTTTAGCATTTTAGGATAATCATATTTTTCAATTTCCCTGCTGACTTTAACTTGATACATTCCATCCTGAGAAATGCTTGACCCTTGAGGTTACGCAAAAATTAATTTTCCAACTGGTTTTGGCTTTGACACATTAATTTTCAATAAATGTTTGTCCCTCAGCGTTACCTGAAAGTGCATTTCTGGCAATGCAAATCGATAGTCTCAGTTTGAAGGCATTCTGACGCTCATCCAAATCTTAATTCTATGGATTTAATTAATATTTTTGAACCCTTTTTTCTTTATTTTTACCTCATTGATTGATGCTTTAACCTTCTCACTGCTGAAGTCACCATTTGCAACTTTCATGAAAACTTCAAAAAAAAGGCCATTACCTTGTTACAAAAAAAAAAGACGAAAGCATTTTTGTAAATCAGTGCAACAATTTCTGAAACATAAATTTTGGATTTACACTTTAACTGATTTCCTTTTCTTTGTGGATGAGTTGAATATTTTTACAAGGCCAAATTTTCACCCCCTCAACCTTCCACATGCTCTTTCAAATCAAGACAAACTTTATCATTGAGCTTGTTTTCAAAAGTTAGTCCCACAACTAGTTGCAGTGAGTCTTCTGAATTTATAACAAATCTACCAGGAGTCACAAATTTTATCTTTTACTTTCAAGAAGTGACCATCATTGAAGGTTCCAATTTTTGAACTAAGAACACAAGTTCCTCTTTCAAAACATGCACCACTGGCAGTAAAGTTTTTCAATCCTTTTCCTCTTTTCTCCATGGATTCAGAGTTTTTCTACTAGCATAATTTTGGTATATTTTAATTTTCTAACAGAAAACAACAATGATCAAAAGACATCATCTTTAATATACAAGATGCAACGACAATCATTTTTAAAACCCAGCACCATTCCAACAGTTTTAATTGATTTATGGCCTAAGAGCAAAGGTAAGTCATTCTTCACAATGTGTCTGTTTCAGTATTTTAGCTTCTAACACCTTTTATAGTAACAAGAAACTGACTACTCAATTTTATTACAACTTCATCACCAAAGCACAAACTCCTGTCAGATGCACTAATCTTGAGTAAAACTTTATCTCTTTTATTCAGCATACTCAACAACACTTCTAACCTGGACTCCTTGCCAATCATAAGAGTATATGCATAGAAAAATACTGTGCTATAATAAGTGTCTATTTTGCAGTGATAGGCATCTTTATATCATTATTTAAAATATCTTTTTTATTAAACTCTGTTCCAATAAGAAAACTGATAAGGCGCTGCAAAGTCAAATAAAATTCATATGTATCTGAATACATTCCATAATATAATTAATATCTTATATCAAAAAGAGTCAGTGGCACAATGCTTGGTGGCCTTACAATTAAAACATTGCATGTTATCTTCACTGTCTATAGAATTTGATTTAACATCACAATAAGCTTGTTTTTTACATCTTCCTCTTCCTTCATAAATTCTTTAAACTCTTTCTTTCTCTCTCTTTACGATCTCTGGTTTAAGTGTAACACAGGTGGTACTAATAAATGTTTGTATTATCCTTGATGGCTTTGTTGGGGACGTGCAGAATTTATTAATTGTGCTTGAAAGAATCAGAAGGAATTTGTGTAGGTTGTGTGACTTTCTGCACCTCAACAAATAAATAAACAAAATTTAAAATACGATTAAGAACAAGACATATTCAATTAGAAACTAATATAACATTTATATACAATTCAAAACAATATACAAGCAGGATCATTGGTATATGTTATGTTGGCAAAATGTGTATGATGTTTTAGATTTCAGAATGTCTCTCTTCATAATTGTTCGTTCATTTACAGTCTTTTTAAATTTGTATTGATATTAATAATTGTCGATATTAAGTGTCTTTTTGAAGGAGTTTTTAAGGAGTGATCTACCTTTGACTGTAATGTTTTTTAAGGTTGTTTGCACATTGATGTTTACTTAATAGGTAGCAAATATAATTCACTTTAGATAAGCAATGTTTGAGAATCGATGTCCACAGAGTTGATTGAGTTTTTTGATTCTGAGTGAGTCAGCGATGATGTATCTTTGCGCGGTAAAATCATGATTTCGAGTGACGTGGAGTATGTTGGCAATTTCTCTGTTGGTGTTTGTTACTGACTGCCTGGGACGGTCAGCGTTTATTTTTATCAGTCCTGAAAGTCCGAAGTTGGCTCACTTGAGTTTTGGCGCAATTTCGTTTTGCACGTGAACTTTCAGTGATGAACCAATGAGATTGGTTGATTCGCCTAGTACAGTTTTAATTGGTTGAAGTTTTCCGTATGTAGATATAGACTGTTCTGTTGCTAGGGTTGATAGGTAAGGAAAAAGGACGAGTCTACAGCTTCATGTGTCAAATAATTACAAATAGTCCATGACAAGTTTTCATTTTCCTCTGAAATGTTAAAAGTATTTAGCACAAAGAAAGATTATTCCCCTTCCAGTAGGATGAACGTAAATTTTGTTCACTTTTACTAAAGGAATTCATAACAAGTATATCATTAATATTGATACTTGAAAGTTTTTTGTAAGAATAGAATTCCATAAAAATCTTGTATTTTCATCAGGGGGATCAATTTTCAGACACATTCACAAGTGTTAGAAAGTAATAAAAATACAGCAGAGGTCATTGTTTTGACTTTTTTTTTTTTTTTTTTGCAAGTCTGTTTTGACAATATTTCCAAATCTTGTTTCCATTCTGCATCCTTTGTTAAAAAAAGATTTGGTGGCAATTTTTTTCAAAATTTTCCAACTGATCTAATTTTGTCACAGCAAGCAGAGCAGATGAGCAGATATTTTTTAAATTTTTTATCATACAAAGATGAAGATAGATCTGCAACAAAAGAGTGGTTCATATAAATGATGATAAGTGAACATTTCCATTTATTCAGTAACAAGCAAGAGGAGATAAGCAAATATCATGCCTATTCAGAAATATTTAAGCTTCATGCTTGCAAAAAAATATGTGCATCAAAAAGATGAAGGCAGTTAAAATAATAGCTGTATCAATGGAATAACCATCCTTTTGACACACTGTTTTATTGCAGGCACAAAGGTTGAATTTTGCCACCTATTCTTCTGACTTGTAATATGAAATAACAATTGCCATTTCTTCAAGTTGACAAACCTTGTTTTCAAAATGTACTACTCCTTCTCAGAAACTGTGTTTATATACTATTCATTTCTCTTTATTTTCAGGTTTATTATTATCCTGTTTATTAAATCTAGGTCTCCTTCAAAAACTGAGAGTCTCTGTTGTTCATTCTTACTTATGCTACCATTGTTTAACAGTGTATCGTAGGAAAGCAAGTATTATGTACAATTTTTAAGAGACAGGAAAAAAAATTATTTTGTTTACCTACAGATTAATCTTCATTTCACTTTCCATGTTAAAGCAATCAAAATATTTTAAAAATAGAATTGCAGTCATAGAATTTAAAAATTGCTTTTTGGGTGTATTAGGTTGGTGCAAAAATAATGTCGTTTTCTCACATATGTTACTATGTGAGAAAACGACATTATTTTTGCACCAACCTAATATTTTAGGTGGGTGCATGTTCACATGTAATTAATTGAAGAAGAAGCATACAAAGACTTGGGTTTTTACTCTGAACCATTTATTCTCTTTTTTATATAAACTGTAGAGAAAAATGTTCTCACTGTCTCTTCAGCATGTCTGTTTTCTTTTGGTCCAGAAGTTAAGGTAAGTAAGCATCATTATAATGGTCATGCTGAAGTTAGCCTTGTGCAGAGTTGGAAGGACCAAAGAAAAGTTTGTACTTATTTTATTATTGGAGGATTTAAGCATGGTTATGGTATGTACATTTTTTTTCTTGGTCCAGAAGTTTGGGTAAGTAAGGATAAGCATTGTTATTATGGTTGAGCTCAAGTCAGCCTTATGCTAAGTTGGAACAACCAAAGAAAAGGTTGATTTACTTCATAGGTGGAGGTTTTGGAAGACATGCGCAAACACCATACATTGGAAAAAGGTTTCAGTTGTCAGTGGACCAAGGAAATGCATGTGTTTCAGAGGAGACATTCTTTTTTTTCCACATGTTGGAGCAAAGAGGAGAAAGAGAGTGAGGAAGGAAAATGCTTATCTTTTTATAGACTTAACCAGTGCCTCCTAATGGCATTTGATGAAACTAAGTTGGGTAATCATATTTCCAGTTCTTTTACTACCAGCATCATGAGAAAATGTATTTCATTTTTTATTATTATTATTTTATCTATTGATTTTATTTACTTTTCCCAGACCTTGCATCTTAGTCACTTTATCCCCTTGCTTGGTTAGAAAAGGTTAAAAAAATCATGAATATATAAAGAACAAATACTATAAACACTGGCTACAGTTTACATCAAAAGATGCAGAGAAACTTAACCACTGAGTTTTATTTTTGATGTCTGCTGTATCTAAATTAAAAAAATTTGTATTTTATAACTTTTAGAAACATTACTAACAATAAAAATAAGACATAGATATAGTTTATTCTTTAAAACATAGGTTTTAAAAGTTCACTGTTTCTTTAAATTTCCTGTTCTCATAGTAGCAGCTAGAAAAACAGACCATCTAAAAAGTGAAAAAGAACAAAATGAACAAAAGTTTTAATGATATTAAAATTCATCTGAAATCCATATTGTACACAAGTTGTAACATTTGATAAAGAGTATATGTACATAAATAGTATTTTGCTGTTAAAGTTTGTATGACAAAAAGCTTTGAAATTTGTCACCCTACATATACTTGTATGTTTTTAATATTTTTATGTTTTTAAGAAATGTTTATTTGACATATGAAATAGAAAAATATCTCAATAAGAGATACATATTTTAAAGTTCACAAAGAAGAAAAATGTTCAAGCATAAAATATTCTCTTGTGCACGGTGTCATTTTGATGGTGAAATGCCACCTGGTTAATATAAAGTTCAGAATTCATTATTTAAGGCTTTAGAGACAATTATTTTAAGAATTTGGTTTCTTTATTTTGATTGGTTGGTAAATATTACTTGAGTTGTGCTGATTTGCCAAAAGATTTTTTTCATGATTGGCATCCAAAAATCTTTTTACTGTTTTGATCTGACCTTTTTAATATAAGTGATTTTTCTCATAAAACATTTTTTAAATTATATTAAACATATATAATTAATGTTCTATGACACGTTTCTAATCAGTAATTTCCCTAAAAAGTAAATCTTGTTATAACAAAGGTAATTACCATATCGAAAAATTACGTATACACATATAACTTGTTAACATTAGTCCCCGCATCTTATGTTAAAAGCAACATAAAAGTGTCTGATGAGATATCTCTTGATAAAATTCATTATGCTATAAAGTGAAAAAAAAAAAGGAAAAAACGAGTTCCCTCCCTTAGATTGTGTTTAACTCAAATGAAAGTGAAGTCAACTTTTTTTGTATTTTCTTAATGAAAAATAAAATAATTTTAATAATTTATTTTTAAATAATTAAATGTATTTTCTTAATGAAAAATAAAAATAATAAAATAATGAAGACATACTGGGAACACAAAAATCAATAGCATTTCATTAAAAATGAACTGATGTAATTAATTAAGCAGTAAAGACAGATCATTGCAATAATCAGACAAAAGAGCTTTTTGGCTAAGTGAAAAATGTTTGATAAATGTAAGGAATTTCTATAAATTTTTTTAGACCCTATTTATTTATTCATGTTGTCAAAATGACAATTTTTTATCAGATAAGTGATAGCTTTAAATTCAATTCTTTTGCATATCATTTTTTCTCTTTTTACTTACTATTTTTTCCTCTGTTTGGAATATCTTAGTCAATTTTTTTAAAACTATGATGGAAATTAATATTCATATGACATTTTTGGCATTAAATAATATAGTATTTGTTATGATAGTTATTCTCTCTGACACAATCAGTCTAGTCAAGAGAACATAAATCTTATGTAGGTATGGCAATACTGCCTTTTATATGGTACCTTATTTACATATAACTACACCTCCCTGAACTTAAGAGACTTTATACCTTTAGTTAACCTTTGACTTCTATAAACAACCCTGGAAGACATAATCTGTCTCTCAGGTCTAACTGTTTCTCCTCATTTGAAGCATCATGACACCTCTGGTCACTTTCATCCCCAGATTGTTCCTCCCTACTACTGCATATACTCATTATCTCCTTCCTCTCCTGTTCTTCATTTTCATATCTCTTTCTTGTGCTGTCTGTTCTTCTGATTCCTCCTCCTTTTCCATAACTTCATGCTCTCTTGTGGTTCTAAATTGGTCTTTGTGAGCCAGGATGCCTGGTCCATTCTTTGTTAATTCTTTGTTAAATCCCTTTTACACCACAAAATTTTCTGGATTTGAAAGGATAAGGATTCAAATCCAGAAAATCATTCATTGCAAATGACAAGTTAATTGGAGCTCTTATTTGTCTTCTCATCAATGTGGAGGAGCTTTGTCTTTTGCCTGCATGCAGAATAGCTCTATATATTAAGATCAGTCTGGGTAAATAACTCCCTGTATCACAATCCACTGGAGAGAATGCTTTTAATCCCATTTTTACCATTTGAACCAGTTTCTCTGCAATTTCATTTGACTCTGTGTGGAAAAGTTGTGTTTTGTATGGAATGTAACCAGTACGTTTTAATCATGTACATAAACTTTATTCACAAAACACAGGTGCGTTGTCTAAGACTAAGATTTTTGGAACTCCATTTTCTCAAAAATACTATCCTCAACATCTGCTTCACAGTAGTGGCTTTTCTATCCACAACTTTAATAACTTCAGGCCAACCAGAATATGAGTCTACTAATATCAGAAATAGTCCTTTACCTTTAATGTAGCCATGATCCATCTGTACTTGTGTCCATGGCTCGATTTCCTTTAGCCAAGAGTTAATTTTAGTTTGCCTAAATTTTTTTATTTCTGCACACTTTGGGCATTTTGTAAAATATTCTTCCATGTCTCTTGAATAGCCTGGCCACCATGCTTGCATGCTAACATCATTTGTGTAACCAATATACCACCATGCATTGTGCATAGCTTTAATTAATTCTGTGGTGGTAATATAATATCTCCATTACATATAATTCCATTTTCTATTGTTAATTTGTGTCTTGACTCTTTATACAGCCTCTCAGCCATAGAGCAATTACTCCATGTATTTCTCTTTATTCTATCTATAATTCTATTCAACACTGGATCCTGCCTAGTACCCAACCTAAGCCAATTTAAGGGTAATACATCCATTTCTAACCAGTGCAAAATCTTATCCTCACCATTTTCACTTGCTTCAACATTTTTACTCTCAAAATTTATTCAATATAATGCGTCCACATTCAGAATAGCATTTCCTTTAATATATACAATGTCAAATTCGAACGCCATGAGGTTAATCATCCATTTTAATATCCTGGCAGATGTGACCTTTGGCAACTCTCTTCTGGGGTTGAATATAAATACCAAATGCTTATCATTAGATTTTAATAGAAATTTCCTTCCCAGCTAAAAAATTTCTAACTCTTTCTGTGCTCCACACAATCGCCAATGCCTCCTATTCAATATTCAAATAATTCGCCTCCACTGATGGTAGTACACTACAGTGTGATCCTCCTTTTTGTGATGTCACCAAACACTCATTGCCACTTTTGTAATACCAATGAATATTCGTTGTCACTTTTGTAATTCTTGTTGTAGTAGAGACTTTGTAATCGCAAATACAACTTATGCCATTGAACAATACTAGTGTCAGACACCTTCAAATAACACTCACACTAATAGTACTTGCTAGATAATACTCACTCAACAAGTAGACCATATAGTGATCTGAATAGGGAAATAGTATAGTGAATAGAGTAGAGAAGTGCAGTCTATATAGAGTGTTTCAGATTGAGGAATCAGAGAGCCGAGTTCAAATTCCAGTCAAATCCATTACATTCATTTATGTGCTAATACCCTTGGGAAAGGTATGAATCCTCTTCTTCTCCCCTCAGCTATGGGTAAATAGCAGGACAGACCAGGTTCTGTAGCCTTAGATGGCAACTGGTTTACCACAGAAAGAAATGGTAACATACTGCAGGAAAAAAATCTGCCTCATCAGTCATCTATTGAAAGATACATGATCATCTAAGCGTGTATCATGCATGGCATATAACTGACTGACTGATAGTAATATGGGATAGAGTAGAAATGGAGATCTGAATAGTAATAGAAGATAGAATTAATGATCAATTAGACACATGCTACCTCCCATATATACATTTCCTCTATGGTCACATGGTTTACTTAATTCAATAATGGGATCACCTGTGTTTGCTCACTGGTAATCTATGTTCAAACTCAAATATCGACAATGACACTTTTATCCCTATATAACAGTCCTGCTCCAATATTGAAGCTATAGTACAGTCACTGGCATTTGTAGTTAATATCAATTTTTCTGTTGGATCAAAGATTTTAACAACTCGTTTGTTTATGAGTGCTTTTTTTAATTTCTCAGAAGCGATCTCCTGGTATTTTGTCCATTGAAACTCAGTATTCTCCTTCCTTATTTCATTAAATGGCTCCACAAGGTCACTATATTGCACTAGATATCTGTTATAAAAATTGGTTAATCCTTAAAAGGACTCTCTTTTATTATTTCTAGGTGTAGCTATCTCTGATATCTTATTAATGAGTTTATCATCTGGCGATATACCATCTTTGGATATTTGATATCCTAGGTACAAAAATTTTTCTTGCATTTATCACAATTAATTGTCATACCCACACTATTTAATTTTCTTAAAACTTGCTCTGTTTTACTTTTGAACTCTTCTTTACTGTGCGCATCAATGCCAATGTTGTCTTGATAAATAATTATATTTTTAATACCCTGTAAAATCTTTTGATGGCTTTTTGAAAAATGTGACTTTTCTTACTTCAAACAGTAGACAGTCCATCTTAGTAATCCAATAGAGGTGTTGATTGTGGTGACTTCTTGAAACTTGCTATCAATTTTTATCTGATTATATGCTGACTTGAGGTCAATTTTAGCAAAGTATTTCATACCAGCAAACTAATGGCATGCTATTTAAATGTTTGCCAATGGAAATGAATCCAAACAGATCTGGTGATCCACAACCACCTTATAATTGCCACAAATTCTTAAATCTCTATTGGGCTTGCATATCGCCACAATGGTTGAAGCCCAATTGCTACCACCCTGGCTGACTTTTTCTAATATTCCTTGTTCCACCATTTTGTTCAGCTTAGCAACCACCAAGGGTAGCATGTGAACAGGAACTTTTTGGGCTTGAAAATACACGGGTTGACTTCTTTCTTTAAGCTGAATACTCACCTCATATGCCCTTAATAATCCAATATCTGGTTCTACTGATTTCATGGAATTTAACAGCTTTGATGTATCCATTTTTAACAGAACAATTCCTAAAAGGCTGTAGCTTTTGATGTTTTCCACCACTATGATAAGTATTATCTCAAATCTAATTTTTGTTTCAAATGTACCTTCAAAGGAGCCTAAAATTTTGATGATTGACCCATTGAACTGTTTCGATGAGAGATCTTTAACTTTAGTCTACCCATTCTTTCCCCAAATTTTTCTCAGTATTTATGTAACATCACTTCCAGTATCCACCTGTATGTGTAAAATTACTCTGTTCAACTTCACCATGTCCCCATTTTTATCCTGTGCTTTTACCTCAAATACTTCCATACTTTCTATTGTAGAATCTATATTTTCCACTTGTTTCACATATGCATACTATCTGGAAATGATTACTCTTTTCACACTTAAAACACCATTTCTCAAAGGGCAAACACTTATTTTTGCTCTTTTCAAGTCCCTTATTGCAATATCTGCATACAATTAAACTTTTAACAGCACTATAAGTCTCCATACTGCCTTCGGAGGCATTAAATTTTTGAATCAATTGCAATTGTTGTAAGAACTCCACACATGTTTCCAGATTCATATTATGAGCTTGAAGCTGTTCTAGAATTTTATGCTTGTATCACATGTCAAACATTCCTTCAATCAGCCTTAGCAAAATTAGCTCATAACTCATTCTTTCAAACTCACAATATCTCAATGCTTCTTTCAATTGCTGTACATATTGCATAATAGTTTCATCCGGTCTCTGTCTACTTTTGAGAAATTTAGTTCTTTCCACTATGATCAATCTTTTTACAGTCATGCATTTGCTTTTATGATGGCAGCAATTTCTTCATATGTTAAATCTTCCAACACTTTAGGATGGAGATCATTTTATGGCTTCACACCCCACAAAGGCTAAAAACAAATCTGTAACTTTATTTTCTCCTCCACTAGCTTTTGTATCGTTTGACTTTTTAATTCTCACTAGCACTGTGAAACATCTAAGCCAGGTTTTCACATATTCAGGATACTCCATCATGGTTAAGTAACCAATTGGCTCTATGTCATATTGTCATGATAGGTATTCTCACTGACAGATGTAGTCTCATCAAGAGAAGATAACTCTCCCCTAGGTATGGTGATACTACCTTTTATACAGTACCTAATTTACATATCACTACAGTATTAAACATACTTTCAAATGAAAACAATTAAATATGTAAAAAGTTACTTTTACAGTCTAGTACAAATTGAAGAAATTTATTTTTCTCTAGTCTATGAATGATGAAAAGATTTTAAATCATTTTGTATTTGATTACATTTATAAAGGTGTTTCTAGTAAGGAGTTGAACATTTAAATATGTTATTTGTTTCTACTTCCAAACTATTTTTTATCACATCATAACTTTACTTTTGAGATTCTTTTTAAGTAGGAAAATTAAGAGAGCAATAAGTTTGGTATCAGAATCATGTCCTAACAATAAAGTAAAAGAACATTAATTTTGAAAGTTTTTTAATGAAATTAAGACCAATTTAAGTTGTGGATCAGCATACCTCACCAGCAGAATTAACATTTACATATATCTAATGTTCTATTTTATGGTGTTGGATTGATGAGGCTCTTTACATCATTAATTTAACTCGATATGTTTTCTATCTTGCCATGCATTTTTCAGTCCAGCAGGGCCTACAAAATATTGATTATATTGAAATATTAAAAGAAAGAAATTTTAATAAGACATGGGAGAGCAGTGTTGCTTAGGAAGTTTTGAAAATAGTTGGTCTGCAGGTCACTGGAGCATCTTAATAACCCATTATTTTAGGTAGTCTTGAGCCTCAGGTTTTCCATGCCTGGAGACATACTCAATTCACCTACTTCATCCTGGGTTGTTATAAACACATCACCTGCATGCAGGTTACTCTGATTATGAAGACAGTGCCTCCAAAATGGACTGCAAATGGGTTTAAATCTGGATCACTCTGAACATTCTGAGGTTGGTTTTACCAAGATGATAGGCACTCCCAAGTCTGTAGATGAATATAGCACAATGATCTTCACAAGTGCTCATAGAAACATGGGATGCAGACCTCTCCTCATGAACTATATTAGGTGTGGCTACATCTCCTATGGATGCTAGATCTCTGAAAGAAACATTGGATTCCTTTCCATCTGAGTTTCAAGCTAGGGCATAATATGGATTTGCTTCAATTAGCTCCACATCATTCATCGATGGGTCATGTTTATTGTAACAGACAAAGTATCTTAACAAAATTGTTCTAGGTTTTGATAGCCATGAAGGATGTGATGTCCCTGCTGAGTTTCTTCATTGAAAAGAGGAGAAACATCACAAGAGGTGTCTTCCCCTTTCAACAAAGACACAACATTCATTGCTGTACATAGCAGATTTCTAATAATGTGCAGAAACTTGGGGAGTATATTCTCTCAGTGGATGATTGTGTATTTGTGGTTCATGATAGCCAACAATATGGTTTTCCATATTATACCATTGTATCTTTTTCATCCTGGGGGTAGTACAGGGTTGTTTGACTTGTGGAAACTCTTTGCTCCCATAGTCTGAATAGAACCCTGAAAAATGGCAAATAAGGTGGATAAACACTGTACTGACTGTACTGAGTTTGCTGATATACTTGGACAAGGAAATGCAAATGGAAATTGCAAATATTTGTCAGTGATGATTAACATGTATCAATTCCTCGTTTTGGATGGTAGTGGGCCCTGTGGCTGCCACCAGTTATTTTTGTTTCTTTTGGATAAATAAACAAGTACCTTTCAGTACCTGTACAAATTTCAGTAGTGATGATCAGTCTAGTTCACTCCCTAAAATAGTTCCAACAGAAATGGTGAGTTTGGTTACACCCTAATAAAAGATCCTAATGAACACATCTTATCTATTTCTGATTCCCTCTACATTTCAGCTGGATGTGAGCACTAAGAAAGCAAAATCCCAAATAAAAAAAAAGTTCTGTGCAGGGGGTCCAAGCATCAAATCTGGCCTACAAAACAAAGCCCCACAAAAATCTAAAATACAACATTAAGGATGCCAATCATAAACATTGCCACCAAAGAAAAAAGATGAGTCTTGAAGCCACCAGATTTGCTTAATAGAAAGCCCCTCATAAACAACCAACACAGAATGTGCCCTAAAGGCCAGATGTCATTCCAATCAGAGAGCTCTTGATATTACAAATGTGACTTCAATCAACCATCCCAGCATACATGTCTACTCAAAATCTACCCTCCTCCAAACACCCATACCATGCTCACATACAGACATTCCACTCAGATCTTCTGTATCACTAAAGTCATATTCATGGTTTCATTAATCCACTCCAGGCCTCTCTCAACATTCAAAAAATTCTCTCTCAACATTCTAAAAAACAACACATTCATGACCCAATAAATCCACCAACTCCAGGCCTTTCAAACAACATCCTCACACCAAATCACTTCCTTTACCAACAGCAACTAAAAAACCACATATCAACAATTTTGTTATCTTTTCATACCACCTGACAGGCTGGTTAGTGCTTGTAGAAGTCAAGTGACTTACCTGCCAACATGGCTGCCTCCTTCTATTTCCTTATAAAAGGCAAGCCAGCTGATTTTACCTTATTTTATAGGAGAGCACCTAATACACCAGTTGGGTTGGTCCATTTTGCTAGAATGGACCTTCCCAATGCATTTGCATGAGGGGTCTTTATTCAGCTATATATTTCTCCATAAATGACTCAAGTCAGTTTTGGCTTTGGCTACATTTGCCTACTTGTGTGCTAAACCTCTGGCAAACTAGCTAATATTCAACAGTGCTGTTTTCATTTAAGATCTCATCTGACCAGAATCCAGCAGGGATATTTCCACTCAATCAAGCTTCACTGACCCACTCCAGGTCTCTCTTCTTGTCACCACTATGAATTATTTATCAATACACTAATGTTTCAACTCCAGGCCTTACCAACTCTACCCACATTCAAAATCACCTCACCTCACCCACACAAAGACATTCCACTCACATCCACTGTATCGGCAAATACAAAAGAATTTTATATTTATAATTTTGTCTTCTTTTTCTTTCACCTCACTGGCAGTTTTGGTTGTTCTCCCATGCTACCATATGCATGCTTATAACTTTTTTATTAGCATCTCAGTCTTAGGCCTGAGTTGTGTTCTGTGCAGATTTGACAGAATTTTATCATTTTTTTACATTGTCCATAGAATATGGTAAGTTTCTGGCTCATACATCATTTGTGTCATTTTCATATTGCTTAGATAGCATAGTTTGTTGTGTAGAGTATAAAGATTATCAGTGTTTAATGTTGAGCTACACACACTCTATAACATGTCTACTACAGCATTCTCTTCACTAGGACAGTATATTACATTGAAGGAAAAACAGGAGTGTTTAATCTTCCATCATGATTATCAGTTGGTTCAGGTTCTCTGCATATTTCTCTGGACAAAATTTTCAAATGTCACCTGCCAGGTAGTTCAACATTTACCAGTGGCATCAAAATCAGTTTCAATGTCAAATTGCTGCAGTCACATAAAACATTTCATACTGAATTCTAAGCTGAATAAATTGTGATAGGATATGGGAAAGACATGTAGTTTAGGGATCTTTATTCAGCTTAGAATAGCTTAATGCAAAAATAGATACTATTTATTGTGGTTTAGACTATAAGAGTTCTTTAGAAAAGGGAGATAATCACCAACAAAGGAGTAACAATGTGGTTACCTACCACATAGAGCAAGAGTCAATAACAAATTAAAAAAGAAAAATCATTAAAATTGAAAAAAAATGAAGGTTTGAATGAATTGCTCCAAAGATAAAAGTTAAAATCCAGATCTTTTGGATTTGGGTTCCCAACAACTGAGAATAATCAAATTACTCAATTAAAAGACTCAATTAAAAGAGCTTTTTTTCTGCCAACAATTTTATTGGCTTTTAAAAAAAAGAAAAAACTTTTTTAAATAAATTTTATTTTCTGAATGGACTGTTTTTGTGTCCATCAGTCAGTTGACATTTCTAATTACTCAAGTTGCAAATTGGAAGGAATCCATAATTGTCTAGTTTTTCACACACAAGGAAAAAGTTGAAAACAACATGCAACAAAAAACTGAATTTCATAATTTTATTTCAGTTGATAAATACAATTATGCAATAAATACATCACAAGTTTATTATTAGTACATTTCAGTTTAGTTTATTTGTAAATTCCAAAGGCACAATATGAATGTCTACTGAAAGAAAAGTCATAAATCCTTTAAATAAAGAGTCTAAGGGGACCATCTAACTTGTGTGATAAGGAAGTTTAATGTTTTTCATTCTACCATTTGCCTCCCTAACAAAACAGAATTGCCATACACTTAGTATATTATTATAACTTCTTCTAAATAAAGTTCATTCTTTGAGTTAGAAAATCAATTTATGACTTATTCATAGGTTGCAAAAATATCAGTTGCAAATTTGACATTAAGTTTCAACTTTGAAAAGGCTGTATGTTGTATCTGAAGCATTATTCTGTTAAAATATATATATACATATATATATATATATATATATATATATATATATATTATACTACATTAATCATGATCTCTTTCTAATTCACAAATATATTTCACTAAAATATGTCAGCCAGATGTGAGTGCTAAAAAAGCAAAACCCAAAATAAAAAAGTCATCTTCTGTACAGGGGCTCCAAGTATCATATCCAGTCCACAAAACAGATCCAACATTTGATTTATTTTAAATAATTTCAGAGTGTGTTGTATTTTATTGCAATTTTCCAAAAGTATATATTTCTCTAAATACTTCGGTTTTCTGAAAATTGTATGGTTTTTTAAGTATTGAAATAGTAATTCCTGGTGACAATACCATATTGCAATTCAGTACTTATGTTTGTCATTAGGTTTTTATTTTCTTTTAAATAAGAGGTGAGTGTAATTCAGCATTAAAGGGAATTAGTTTTATTTTCTTTGAAATAAAAAATATCTCAGATTCATCACAGCCATGAATTTTTAAAATTAGAATAAAATAAAACTGACACAACAATTTTCTTAAAGTGCAATTTTTACACATTTAATATAATATTAATTTTTAGCCATTAACAAATACCTTTAAAACTGAATAATAATAGAACTTTCAGAATTCAGAAAGTTGATTGGTTATGGTTCAATGAATTAACTTGTGGTTTTAGATTCTATATGGCAAGGATTAATTTGATAGTTGGTACATAGGACTGTGTTAATAAAATCAGTCATAATGGTTGTTTTAAAAAGTGTTTTTGATTAAAATTATCTTTAACTAGACTTTCTTAATGAATATAATTTTCAGAAATGAAATCATAATAAAATGCCCTGTTTAGAATGCATTTTAGATAAATTAGATTTTTTATAGCATGTAAAGAATGAGAGAAAAATGCTTAACTAGTCAATATTTTGATAAATATAATGTAAGATTGTTTTTTTTATTTTTCTTTCCTCTTTTATATTTGAAAAGTATCTCAAAAATGCAGTTTATACATGAAGCTCTAAGAAATATACCCTATTTCCAACACAATTACATACCCACGTAGATACCATATTCAAACACACCCAAAATTTATTTTCTACACAATAACAGACAATATTACAAACAATGCAACATGCACCATGTAAATCAAAGTGTCTTTTGACTCTTATGAATTCATGTGAAATGTTTGTAAATAAAAATTATTTCTTTAACAGGCATACACAGGTTTTTTTATTTTTGTTTTATAATTGTTTGGAATTTGAACATCCAGATTTTTAATTGAAAAAAATGTATAACTGAATTTCCTTCAAGGGTTTTAGGATATGAATATATCTTCTTATTTACTGATGCAGACAGTTAATAAAATATCATCAGTAACAGGATCTGATATAAGCAAGTCAATGCATCATTTTTTATTGGAAAATAATTGCATTGGTTCTTGTATTTATATTGGTTTCAGTTTTATTTGATATGTTGAGGTGCATATACATATATGCTTGCACATAAGCACATACACAGAGGCACATACATACAAAGGTATACTGGACTCCCCCATTGTTTTCAAGGTATGAGGGTCAAGCAGCTCAGTTCTTAGAACCAACATCCAAATTACCTGCACCTATCATTTGATTATAGTGGTGAAGGTTTGTGCAGAAGCAACAACTCTGCTATTTACCCATAGCTGGGGAGAACAGAGATGAATTCATATCTTTTCCAAGGATATATATATATATATATATATATATATATATATATATATATATATATATATAAAAGTGGATATTGAAGTCAACATTCAGCAGACTGTCAGCTCTGAGTGTTGATTTCAAATGTCTACATTTATATTTACATATACCTGATGTTGAGCACCTCACTTTAACCCATAAATATACCATACCTTAAAACTATATTTTATCATATATATATATATATATATATATATATATATATATATACACACACACACATCATATACATACAGAAGCACAAACACAGTTCCAAACACACACAAATGCACATGTATACTTACTAATGCATGAATACACACACACAAAGCAACATTCTTATATAAAAATCATAAACTAAAACTTATTATTTTTGGAGTACCTTATCTGAAGTTGGCTCAGAAGTTTCTTCTGCTTCTCTGGGAGAATTTAGATCTAATTACATTAAAAAACAACACATTTCATTGCATCAGGCAAACCTCTTTGACCACGTCCTGCCCCTGAAAAATGCAAAATGCACCACTGAAGTTTTACACCCCACCCCTCAGGCACTTCAGATCATTTGCCAGTCAGTGTCAAAGTTGACACTAAACCAAAAGTATCCCCTGATGTTCCATTCTATGAATAATTATTCAATACATGAAAGCCAACTGGGGAAGTTTCAGATCTCTCAGACTTCTTCAAACATATTGCCTTCAAAAATGCTGCCCCCATCTCGGAATAGACCCTTTCTGAAATCAAATTTTATATCCCAGAAGAAATTAAAAAAAAAAAAAACCAACCCCCGAATGCACAGCAGCCATAGCTCATCTACAATGTCTATCACAAATAACAGTGTAGTAGAACACTTGCTGCATTCAGAACTACCTACGAGAGAGTTCTAGAAAATGCAATGTGTAGCTATGCACAAGCAATGCAGGCCAAGGTTGAAAGCAAACAACTTGGATCCCTGGAGTTCTGTAAGATCTCCAACCAAGTTATGAAAAGAGGCAAAGCATCAGTGCCTACTATGATAAGTGGACCAAGGTCATCTCATCCTTGTCAAT
This sequence comes from Acanthosepion lycidas, assembly GCA_963932145.1. NCBI lineage: Eukaryota > Metazoa > Mollusca > Cephalopoda > Sepiida > Sepiidae > Acanthosepion > Acanthosepion lycidas. The sequence continues at coordinate 159,533,424 of OZ010571.1, forward strand.
TAAGGTGAGGCACTTTTCCACAATCTTTGCCTCAAACACAACATTTGATAACAAAGGCCATTCACTTCCTGACTTCCTCATTTCACTGAGCCAGTTTGGCTACATCCTGTTTTACAAAGGACAGTCATCCAAATTTCACCATCAGGCGGGTGTAGGTTTTGCTGTTAAAATACACCTAGTGCAGTGTTTATCAGAACTTCCTTGTAATTTCTTTGAGCATATAATAGCACTACATATGCAACTTAATCTGAAACAATTCATGGCAGTATTTAGTGTATATGCACCAACTCTTGTCAGTGGCCAGAAAATAATAATCAGTTTCTATGGTGATCTTAGGACAATTCTGAGAAATGTAGATAAAAATAGCAAACTAGTACTTCTGGGGGATTTTAATGCCAGTGTAGACCATGATTCTGAACTCTGGAGTAGCATAGTGTATCATGGAATGGGTAAATATAATGCAAATAGGCTACACTTATTAAAGTTTTTCCAGGAGTTAAACCTAATGATAACCAATACTTGCTTCAGGCAGCAAGACAAATATAAGGTGGAGGTGAGCCAAGATAAAAAAAAATAAGGCATTTGCTTTCCTTTAAAACCTATATCTCTGTAATCACTATCTCTCTCTCTCTCCATTCCTATACTTCTCTTTCAACTAATGAAAAGGCAACCCTCAAATAAAAAAGAGGAAGAAGAAGAAGAAGAAAAAACTTAGCATGGCTTCAAAATAGCAGAAGTTAGCTGGGACATGAGCCCAGTCACTGGGACTAGAAATCTACTAAAATAAGAGCCTTGACATGCATAACTTCCACTATAAAAAAAATGAAAAAGAAAAGAATGCCAGAAAATAAAATAATATTGGCCAATCAAAAAAACAAAGAGACTTTTGATGCTAGCCAAAACCAAGCTTTGCACAAATAGTTTGAAACCCTTCCTTAATGGATATAAACAGACAGCCAAGATGCAGAGAAAAAGAAGGTACTACTAAGCATGTCGCATGAAGAAGTTAAGTGGTCATCTGCTTAAGATATTTTTCCATCTTTCCAAAAGTTGAGAAAACACAACAGATTGACGTCTGCAACAAGTTTCTCGACTGCTACCAAGGTCTGACTTGTAAACTATGAACTACCAAGCCAAATGTACTTTTGCCAACCCATAAGAAGAAGTCCATAAGATTCAGACATTAGCTGACAAATGAGACTCATAGGCTTTGTGCCATCAACTACATGCTCTCTATGACCAACTATCATCTGATTTTACATGCAAATGCTGGCAATGTGCTTTTGCAGAAGCCAAATGAAATAGTAAGCCTTGCTGTTGCTGAACAGCTCCCATAGACACCTGTAATTAATCAGCTTGATAACATACACACTCAAAATGAAATAATGTTATAAAACTGATGAATACCAGAAAAGCCCCTGGAAGCAATGGGATTGTTGCTGAAATGCTACAGCAAAATGGGGAGGTGATATTGGGGCTATTGTCTACTTTTCTCTATAATGTATAGATGAGAAGCAGAACACCACAAGAATGGATGGATGCCATTCTCGTTTCTTTATATAAGGAATGTTCCATATACATTTTTAATAACTACAAGTGGGAGCTCATTGTAGTCAGTTGTTGGCAAAATCTTTACAGGGATATTTTTCAAGTGATTGTTGGACTATATTGCACCAAATATTCTGCCAATGTCGACATGTGGTTTTAGGACTAATCAAAGTAAACAGATATGATCTTTATGGCCTGACAAGTTCAAAAGACCTTCAGAGAGCAAAAACTTGACCTCTACCAGTGCTACATCGATCTCACCAAGGCTTTTGACACTGTGTATAGGACAACATTTCTGATTATCCTTCTTAAACTAGAGTATCCTGAAAAGTTCACACAGCTTATCAAATCTTTACAGCACCATGAAAGCTTGGGTTTGTGTCAACAGTGAACTATTAGAACCCATTTCTTGTGAGTCTGGTGTTAAGCAAGGTGATCTGGCATCTATTCTATTCAAGATATTCTTTGCCAATAAAATTTTGCAGGCATTTGCTCAAAGCAACACTGGTATCTATATCAATAATTGTACAATAGGAAAGTTGTTTGACATCTGTCTTTTCACAGCAGTGACAAAAATACCTATGGCTCATTTGGGATCTCTTTTATGCTGAAGACTGTTATCTTATAACATACACAGAGGCAGAACTGCAGCTCCTGATTGACTGCTTCTCTGCCATATGTGGTGAGTTTGGACAAACGGTTAGGCTTAAAAAGATTGTTGTTATGCTACAACTAGTGCCAGGTAGACTGTATATTTCATCATTGATCTACATAAAGTGTAAAAAGTTAGATGCCCTAGATATGTTTGTCTACCTTGGTAGCACACTATCTACATATAATACATGATGGGGAAGACTTTTCAAGGCCTGCAATGCATTGAGTAAGCTGGTATTTAGAATTTGGTTCCAATCAGATATCAAAATAATAACCAAAGTAAAGGTGTACCAAGCATGTATACTACCAACATTGCTATATGGATGCTAGACTTGAACAAACTACCATAGGAATATTCAATATCTTGAGCATTTCCATCAGTGATGTTTTTGTGTTATGTTAAATATCTCATGTTGAACACATGTGCCAGATACCTGAGTGCTATAGCATTGAATTAATGATCTTGAAATACCAACTGGGTTGGTCACCTTGTTCACTTAGAGGCTGGTCACATGCTGAAACAGGTGCTGCATGGTGAGTTTGTACAAATGCTTCAATGACTACCTTAAGGACACACGTAAAAAGGTCATCTTAGATAATAACACCTGAGAACATCCTGCACTAGACAGAAAGACAGAAAAATCTGATTGCTGTTGGTATTGAAGAATTTGAGAACAAATGAACTGAAACAAACTGAAACAGATATATGTAAGATATCAACCCTCTTCCTGAGTGAAACACAAAGGAGTCTCTCTCATGTGCTGAATGTGGCTGTGTATGCTTCTCAAGGGAAAGTCGCCCCTCAGCCATAAACTTGGACATGGAAACAACCTATCTACCCATATGACACCCAGCAAGAATTTCTGTGCAGAATTTGTAACAAAGTGTGTAGATCAGCCAGTGGACTCACTTGGCAGGCAAAAACTAAATATCCAGATAATTCATGTTGCTGTTGGAAGATTTGTCACTACTAATTTGATAGAGACTAAGGCTACATTGATATATGATATGGCATAGTTTTTGGTCAATATTAAATGGATGAATTATTTTCAAACACATATTTGTTAGATTTAATCTGAGTAAGATTTTTTAGACATTTTTACCAAGCTACAGCACTTTTTAAAAATAATATTTGGTTTTCAGATGTTTTTCCTTAGAAAGAAAAATGATCTCAATGATTTCAAAATTAAAATTAGATACTGACTATATAAATTTTGTAAAATTAAGCAACTTGTATCTATATATAAGTATATTTTAATGACATATCAATATGCTTGTGTGTATGCAAATGTATAAGTGAATAGTTTTGCACCTGCATGTACATGTGTGGGCTGATGTGTAGATATGTGTACAAGTTTAACTCTGTGGACACACATACTTATTACAAGGTTACTTTCCAGTTGGTTTTACTTTTCGCAGAAACTTGAACCTTTTACTTTGCTAAGAAAAAAAATGGAGAAATTTTGTTGGAAATTTGATTCACAGAAATGTTAGATTTATTTTTCCAGATCCACTTTCTCTTTTTTCTAATGTTCACCTTCAAATGACATTGCTCATGCAAAGTTTATTCCACAATTCTGCAATACTATAGGTATTATTAAAATGTCAAACTCAAAGAAACCTTGGTTCATCTCACTTTAAAAGACAACTCTGAATAAATGAAATGATTAACTGAATGATCTTCAAAAAATATATGAAAAAGGCTGACCAGAATTCATATTCTTGTCAGCAACATTCAAAGTATTAAATGTAATTAGCCATACTTCCATTTTTTTTATTGCTAAGTTTGATTTCAACAGCATCACTATTATCAATTTGTTTCATTATGGAATTGTTTCATTCTTATATAAATTGGATCTAAAACAAATAAAATTATCCAAATATCAAACGTTTTTTAAGTCTGTAGTTCCCTAATTATTACTCCCCAATTTCATCTTGGGTGTGAAAAAATTGGCAAAATTATGGAAAAGAATGTTTTATATATATATATATATATATATATATATATATATATATATATATATATACCTAAGTATAGGATTGGTGTATACAGAATAAATTCTAATAATCAACAAATACTATTCTTAAAAGAGCGCTCAATACAGAGTAGAGCAAATATAATTATTTATTCGAAAATTATAACATAAATATGTTATAAAATCACTACAAAAATAGCCATTTTGTTTCAACACTTCTGGTGTCTTATCAAGTGATGGTGTTGATTCATTTTATAATTTTTGAATAAATAATTATATATATATATATATATATATATATATATATATAAATATATGTGCTGTAAAAAATAGATATGCTCCATTATAATAAATACATCAAGCTCTCTGTGGATCAGTTTTAATAATTAATATTACTAGGATCCACATGGATTATATACCAATGTACTATATATATATATATATATATATATATATATATATATATTATTACTTAAAAATTATTTTTATTGGATACATACCAATATTTGAGTAGACACTTCATTTATTTATTAAACAGTATTTATTTTCATCTACCAGCCTGAATATTCGAGAAATCCTATTAGAGAAAAATCCTCCCAGAGAGCATAAATTTTTCTTTAATAGGATTTCTCAGGCATTCACATCAGTGGATGAAAATAATAAATATACTGTTTAATAAATAAACAGACTACAGTAAAATTTATGTGAAAATGTATGTGAGGAAAAACACCTTGAGATCTCTGAGGATATCCTCAGAGATCCCATGTTATTTTTCCTCACATACAATTTTGTCTTTCTTTCATTCTAACCTGATTGAGTCAAGGAGAGAAGATGCACTCAGTGAAACATAACGTTAATAAATTTTCCACATTGTCTCATCATCTTCACTTTTGTTTTGGATACTATTATACATCCTACAAACACACACAATCAAGCCATCCTGAAGATTGCATTCAAGAATGGAACAGATTGTTGACACTTGGGATTGACCTCAGTGTCTACTTTTATATTTACACATATTTCATCCTTGATATTGATTACTTTTTCCTCATGAATATAGCATATCTTCAAACTATATTTTTATCATATATGTGTGTGTGTGTATAAACAAGATTGCCATGACAAAAGTTTATGTACTTTTTATGTTTTTCATATTTCTTTTGAAAAGAAATTCATTGCTCTGAAGAAAAAAAATATGGTTCACACTTTGATGATACAATTTCATGTTTAGAAAGTTGTCTAATCTTGAATTCAATCTGTGGCAGACAAGCAAATGACTTTTCTGTAAGTCAATATTTCTAATAAATTCCTTGAACAATGCTGCATGTATCATAATTGTTAATGAGCATTATTTCTTATCAGGTTCTTTTGAAGAGGAAAACTTTCAAATCTACTTTCTTCTTCCTTAGGTTTTGCGTCAAGTACATCAAAAATTAATTTGTTTGTTTTTCTTCAAAACCATGGCTGATGCCTTTTTCTAAAACTTGAGTTGAAATTTTTGGAAAATTGAAACTAAAGACTTTGAACATTTATAGAATGAGTGCAAATGCATGGCAAAATATTTGCTGGACAACTCTAAATCTGGCACAAGGCTACATGGAGTACTTAATGAGGAATACATTCATAATTAATACATTACAAAGCAAGACATTGCAATTACTTGTTTATTTATATTTTCATTATATTCCAACAGTGCATAAAATATTTTCTAAATTTCTTCAAAACAAATTGACTTTAATATAATCACTATTGCAGCACCAAGAATAAAGTTACTGCTTCAGCCACTCAGACATTTCTGAGACATATTTATTAATCTTTCTTATACTTAAAGGTTGTGCAGTAGGTACAGGAATTATATGTATAAAATATTTTTAGCAACATCTTTGCAAAATAATAAATTTTTAAATAATAATTTATTGTTTTTAAAATTATTTTTCAAAACTTTCATATATCACAAGCCAACCTTCACAGGACAATAGCTCAACTTCAATTGTCACCAACTATGCAGTGTGAAGAAAGAGATCAAGCAATGAAGAAATAGAAATAAAAAAGACATAAAAAATAAATACAATAAGGGAGCTATTAAATAAATAAATAAAGAAAGAAAAATGGCAGCATTAATCAGCAGGCAGGTCAGGTTAGGTTTAAGGCTCTAATTTCTCAACAGAGACTTGTCTTATGAGGCAAGTAGATTAAAGTGTTGGTTTGTGAATTTTGTGATATATTATTTCGATCCCTGGGTTGGGCAGGTGGAAACGGACAAGCAATAACTGAGCAGAACTAAAAATAAGAACTAGATGAGATATCCATAGATATGAACAATGGAATGAGAGCAGTCTACTCCTGTAGATTAAATAAAACGTTCAGTTCCAAATTCTCTGTAGGTTACCCAGATCGATATACACCTGATGAAGGTCATAGAGCACAATGGTTTAAACATTATGATGACAACAACAAAGATGAGGAAAATTGTTTGAATGAAAATAGAGTAAATAACTATAACTCCTCATCCCCAAAATTCAGACAGAAAATATTTTTAGATTTGGTTTAGATTTTACTCTCATCAAAATCTTTTCTTCCAAGGAGGACGTGATTAAATATCAAAATATTAGCAAAATCATCTACAACAAAAGTTGTTTGATAATTGAATATTGATTATCTACAATGATGTTTTTCAGAGCATTTTCCACTTTCAAAAATTTGATAGATGTTTTTATTAATGTCTTTTATATTTACTTACTTTTGTTTTCCTAATAACAAAACAATTTCTTGTTAGTCAATTTATTTAAGGAATAATCATAGACTTTTTTAATTAATGATCAAATATTGATTGCTTACAAAAATAAATGTAATATCTTATAAAGACTTCCTTATAATTTCAAAGAGACTTTCATTTTTTTGTATCTTTTGTTGGTTATAATTAACAAGAAAATTAAAGAAATAAACTGGCATTGAAAAGAGACAGAATGCCTAAAACGTTAATAAATGATAAGAAAAAGTGTTGAGCCTTTTCAATAATTATAGAATTAGAATTTTTAAAAACAAATTGATGATGAAGGTGACTAGACTGAGCAAGAGTCTACTCAAAATTACATCATTTAAACTATATAAGCACATATCCATTACTCTCTGTTGAATGCCTATAAAATCTATAATAGCAGCTATAAAATGATTGAATTTTTTTGTCTTTGTTCTTGTGAAAGTGGTGATGTGAACTCAAACTTTTGTTGATATCAGTCATATCAATCCATCATCAAGTCAGGCTGAGTCAATTTGAAAATGTAATTTGCTTCATATAAGTGGCCATCTTGGAATTATAAAATCAAGAAGCAAATGGCAAATATATGGCATTTTTTAAAAATCTATTTTAAAATAGCTCTCATGCAGACAGATCTATATCTTAAACTTGTAACAACCAACATTTTAAATACATTCACATACTTGTAAAATAGACAAAATAAAAATTATAGAAGCATCAAATCACCTGACTCAACTTGTTACTTGAATTTTATTTATGGGAGAATAAACTCCAAGTTTTGGCCAAATTTTTTTTTCTGATATAAAAACATCTCAGCTGTATAAATATTAGATTTGCAAAATATCATGTAGACTCTCATAAGAGGTTTTCATTTCTTTTTCGTTTCAAAACCCAGCCTCTCACACTAAAGGATTTCTATTCTCTTGGTCCAAACAATGCTCTCATGTAACAAGAGGCTGTCAGATTGTCTTATGAGGAGTGGACAAACAATCTGACCTGTACAAACTACTATTTTGTCAAAAACTCAAGGTCACAAAGAATAAAACAACAAAACATAAAACAAAAGAAATAGACTTAAAAGAAAAGGAACCACTACTGTTCCTATTCTGAGGGTTTATAGACTAATCTTTTTTTTATGGAATGTTGATCTTATTCTAAAATAAACATGGCAGGTTTTTATTTTTTCTAGTTAAACACTATGCAAAAAGATATTAACTGGTATTATTTATGATTAAACACTACAGTTTGAAAACTACATGTTGTCATCCAAAAATAAGTGCCCCCCCCTAAAATAAATTTATTTCAAATCAATATATGGTGTGACCACCTTTATTTTCTATTACTATTTTTAGTCTTGCCTTTTGCTTCTGCAGAAACTTGTTTTTAGTGGAGTGTTTTGGATCATTGTCCTGCTGAAATACAGCTCTTCTTCCCAAGGTAACATGGTTTCTTTCAATATATCATCAATGTAACCTCAGCATTCTTGATTCTTTTGACAAAATGTAGCTCATCAGTACCAGTGTTCAGACAACTGGAGGTCACAATGGTTTAATCACCATGTTGAACTGTTGAAAATGAATACCTTTCCTTATACTCATTGCCATGACAATGCCAAATTTTTGTTGGATACCACCAGAATGAAATAAGTTGTTTTTTTATTTCATTTGATCGCAGGATATTGTCCTAAAACTGTGAATTTTTATATTTATTGCCTTGCATAAAATTTAAAAGAGAGTCTTTGTATCTCTATTTTATTAGTGTTTTTTATTTGGTTATTAACCATGCAAGTCAGTCTTGTTTAGAGTATATTTGATTATATTTGTCATAGTGGAAACATCTGAAGCCAAATATCTTGAGCCTTCATCAACCAATCAACAAAACTGTTATTCACACTGCATACTCTGTTCATGTTTAAATCACCTGTTAGAAAAATATTAATGGTTTAAAATATATGGAATGAAATAAACTTTTTGAAGAGGTGTACTCATTTTTGGAGAGTAATATATTCATATTTTTTCATTATAGAGTTTCACTGTTGCATAAATAACAGCTGATAAGATACCTTTTCATTGTATATTATTCCATTAGAAATAGTGAAATCCTGGTCTGTTTGGTTGAGAAGAAATTTAATTTTCTGTTAAAAAATAGTAAGGATTTATTCATTTACAGGCAATACTGTTTATTAATAACTGTTACATTACCTCACACCACCTCTGTATACATTGACTTTTCTATTAACAACAACTTAATATTATTGACACATATTGAATGAATTCTGAAATAAATTAAGTAATAAAATAAATAATTTGGTTTTTGGAAGTATTTTTTCTCTTCCATTTGTTTTTTCTTGATTTTCCTTTTTTGTTGTAGAAAAATGCAAGACTTTCAAGTGAATTTGCCAGTCAGTATGTTCAAATTACAAAAATTGCTTCACAAATAAAATTTTGGACTCGACAAAACAAATAAAGTTTAGGATTTACATTTTTACAAGTGTTTTTGTTGTGTTTGCATTTCTTTATTTCTCTCTCTCTCTCTCTCTCTCCTCATACACACATATTATATATTATAATTAAAAATTAGTAAACATATTTATATTTCAAAAGTGTTTTCTTCATTCAAATTTTGTATAAAGAAAACAATATAAAGGTTTTATCTAACAAAGTCTGAAAATGTAAGATGGATGAACAAAAAGTACAGCTGACATTTATATTTTAATCTTTATTTGCATACATTTTATGGACATTATGATTAAGGTAGTGTCACTTATTACATTTTTAATAGGGCTTCTTTTATGTACCTTGTCCTTTCAAGATGTGAGTGGTTGCTCTCCACATATTCTTGTAGCTCTAAGTCACTGTTGACTCTTTGCTATTCCTCTTTGTCATCTTCATTATGCTGTTCATTTACACAAAATTAACTATGTTACTCAGTTTCCACACTGTTTCTCTTATTCTTGTGAATATTACTTTCTCTAAGCCTTTCTTCCTCATTATGTGTCTCCAAAATTTCAACTGTCTTTCTAATTATTAGCAGCAGCTTCATTGTAGTTTCTATTCTTAAAACATCCTCATTTCTCACATGTTCTGTCCTTAGCATTCTCAGTATTTGTCAATAGAATGTCATTTATCTTGCTTCTAGTTCCTTCTTCATCTGTGAGGAAATTTTCCAACAACTGCTGTAATAGAAAAGATTAATTTAAGATTTTATTGATTTTCTGCTTAGTTACTGAAGAGTATTTGAACACAAATTGCTTAATGTTTGATCATTTTCATCTTTCATAAACCATTATCAAATATTTTTTGTGGTTTGATAAGGTCTACAGATATGCATAAATACATAACACCTGTCAACAAAAAAAAACCATCACCTACTATAATGTCTGACATGATAGACACCAAAGATACAACAAAAAATACCAAAACTTCAACAAACTAATAGGGTGTACATATTTACTACCCTTACTTAAGGTAAACAATCACTACCTTATCAAACTGTTTAGCTTCAATAATAGTCTGTCTATATTTCTGAGATGAGGTATTATGTACAGTATTTACATTATTCGGACTATTGTCTTCAACTTTGTCGCCATATTTATCACAACGTTTTGGCCGTTGTACGCTCCGGCCTTCTTCAGGTGGTTGGAATTTCGAACTGAACCCTTTATTTCGATCACTGGGGTAGACTGTTCTAGTTCCACGTGCCATGAAACGTTGTGATAAATATGACGACAAAGATGAGGACAATAGTTAGAATAATGTAAATACTATTCAATAATAGTTTAGTTAAATATCGCCACTGAACACAATGATAAAACAAATTAAGAAATAGATTTATTATTGGTAAACAAAACCTTAACAACACTGTTTATAGATATAGACATGTGAACGTAGGAATTAGGAGTCAACATTGTATGGTGACTGCTAGCTTTATGCTTCAACGTGATCATGAGACCAACGTCCACTACACCCTTAGTAGTCTGTATATACAGGACACCATGAGATTGAGGTAAGTCAGGGAGGCGGAAATGGTTCTTTCCCAAGTTTTTTTTTAGGCTTAATGCTTAGGGTTACTTCTTGTCATAATCTCAAAATTGCTTATTCATTTATTCATTACTTTATACATTTATCTATTTCATTTACTTGTTTTCTATATTTTTTTTCATAGACTTTCTTTAGTCCTAAGTTTTGGTATTTAGGATAAAGATTATTGAATTTAAGTTATGGGATTTTATTATTTTATTTAGTCTTTTTGATAATAACCTGGTTGTAGGTAATGTAGTAGAAATTATTTTTGTGTCTGTATTTGGAAATAAGCTCTTGTCTTTTGTTTAGGAGTTTAACTTATTCTGGAAAGGTAATTAATAATTGTTGACTTCTATGTCCCCACTGTCTATATCTATATATATATGACTAATGTATATTTAAGCAGAGGAGGCACGGTGGAGTAATGGATAGCGGCTTGGATTGAGGAATAGGAAAGCCGAGTTCGAATTCCAGTCAAATCCATTACATTTACTTACGTGCTAATTCCCTTCGGAAAGGAGTGAATCCTCTTCTTCCTCCTCCAGCTATGGGTAAATAACAGGACAGACTGGGTTCTATAGCCTTGGATGACAACTGTTCTAGGAGGACAACTCTGAATTCAAACCCGGTTGGGAGCCCCTAAGGTGGATGGACGGCACTTTGTGCTACCTTCTGGCAACTCCTGCAGCCACGCTGGTACCAAACTGTATTGGTTTATCCTCTCCTTTGGACTCTGCTAGCAAAGCCGAGAGGCGGAACTAGATGTCTGGGCAGCCCTAGTTCTCCATAAATCCCATCCAGGATCGTAGCGCAAGATAATAAGATGCTGTTTATCAGGATCAAAATTGTAGATAAACTATCTGTCTGTTCTGTTGGTTCTGTTCAAGTAATTTAGACCATCTTAGTTATTATCAAGAACCATGTGCTGTCAGTGTGGTTGATAAGATTATGTTGTCTACATCCTGGTATTTTATAGAGAGTTGAAAATTTCAAACAGTCTAAAGTGATGTCATGTTTAAAGATTAAAGGGAGCTAGACTACATCAAAAAGAATGTCTTAAATATTATTATTATTATTATTATTATTATGCATATCAAATGTTTTATACGCATATCATTTTCTGTGGTGAAAGATATTTAATATGTGTTTTTATTTTATACTAGCAGCATTGCCCGGTGTTGCCCGTGCTTTATTAAAAAATCGTACGACTCATACAGCAATTGCTATCACTTGACTTAAAATATTTTTACCCATCATTGCTTTTAAAGGAGTGCCCTTTGCCATGCTGATGTTGCTACATGCCTTACTTCTTGCCTATCTCACACTGTGAATTTTTTCTAAGCTCTATACTAAATATTAAATCTGTTACGAAAAAAGAACTAAACAAAATGAACACAAAACGATCAGCTTTAAAAAAGGACTCGTAACTGGAAAAACCAAATGAAAAAAGAATGTTAACAACAAATACTTTTTCACACCCAACCCAGTTCTGCAGAATCAGAATCAACATTGAGTTTAAGCAAGCGATTGAGCCAATTGGAGTAAAGTGCCATGCAGATTTAAATTTTTCCCACTTGTGACGAATGCAGATATCGATTTTTTTTGCATGCTAGCATACTAGTTAACATTCGTGTCAGTCAGCTGTTGGCTCTCATGTTGGACAATAGAATCTTCCTGCCTATTCGTGTCAGCCAGCTATAGGCTCTCACTCTGGCCAGTACAAAATGGCCACAAACTACATGAAACCTGCCGTAGAAACATGAAAAAATCGATTATTTCCACTATTGATGTGAGTTGGGAAATGCAAGGTCAGTCTTGGCCTTCCTGCTAACTTGGAGCATGTGCATATAAATTTTGGTGCAAATCTGTTGAAAATTGCAGCCCTGCATTCATTACACACACACACACACACACATCCTGCCTTTTATAGATAGAGATGATAATAGCTTCTAGGGTTTTTAATTTTTCCTTGCTTTGGGTGCTGTATAGTATTTTAGTATTATCCATTAATATTTATCTTATGTTGATAGTTGTATTTTGATTGGTCGTAATGTGATGTAATGATTGTTATGTGCACAAATTGCACTGAATCAACCTATGAGAGAGTGTCGTGAAGATGTGGCCAGTCTAAGAATTTAATATTGTTTTTTGATTGTTGATATTAGAGAAGCAATCTCCCAAAGAAACATGAGAATTCATAAGCAACATTATTTTTATAAAGCGGGGGTATTTTTGAGGTGCTGTGTTATTAGAAATAATATTTTATTTGAAAATTGGAAAATATAGTAAAAGCTTACACAAACAAACTTTATTTGTTAAATTTAATAAAATTTCCTTACATGCTAGTGGTCTGCTGGCGAGCCACTGATGACAATGAAGCTGTCCTCTGGTGGTAGCCACTGGCAGTCAGTCCACTGGTGGTCACTAGCAGTCTGCAAGTGATAACATTTCTGAGAAAAACATGCCAGCATTCTGACAATGTGCCACTACTAGTGGCATGCTACCCAGTGACAGATTGGTGGTTTGTGTGTAGGGTTGTTTGGATCTATCTCTCTATCTCTACCTCTCTCTCTCTCTCTCTCTGATATATATATATATATATATATATATATATATATATGCATGTATGTATGTATGTATGTATGTATGCTTGCATATTGTGCATGTTTAGATATATAAAACATTTTGATAAATTAGACCTACAGGCAGCAATACACACAGACATAAAATCAAATTTGACATTTTGTGGTTTAAACAATTTTCGTTTTGTTTCAAATCATAAATGAATCTTATGAAATATTTTCCTTCAGATTTAAAATCTGTTTCCAAAACAGAAAATTTCTCAGGTGTTTAGTGATTCTTAGTCCAATGATGAGAATATCTTGTATCAATTTGTTGATAAGTCTTGTCATTTTTCAACAACATTATCAAGAAAGCCATAAGTGTGAATGATGTTCATTTAGAAATTCACACTTCAAGTTAAGCAAATGCAAAATTCTTTCTGAATAAACTTACAGTGTTTTTCTTTGAATGAAATTCACTCTTCTACAGCTTATGTTCATAGTGTTGTAAAGCTGCCTAATAATCTCAGCATATTCATTTTCTTCCTTTTAAGGGATTTGCTTACCAATATAATTCTCAAGGATGTAAATTCCTAAAGACTTTCAAGTTTTTCTTTTTCTTCTTTGGTTTATATCTTTTTTGTTTCCTTATTTTATCAGTTTCCTGTTTCACTTTCATTTTTTGTCTCCCTTTTTTTCTTGTTTTGCTCTTCCTGTCTTTTTCTTTTTTCTAACATTCATTTTCTCCCCCTTATTTTTGCAGTTTTTATATTTCTATTTTTATTTTCCTTTTTCTTTAATCTTTCTTTTTAGTCTTAATTCTTTTTGCTTTTTTTCCTTCTTCATTTACTTCTGGAAGCTTTTATTTCTGGAATGTTACACTGATATCACTTATCTGTGGATCTCCAACAGATACTCATCAACGCCAATCTTTTTAACTCCTTGACAGGACCCTACAGCTGCAGAAGTAAACTCAGCAGTTGTACTCACCAGGGGTAAAGGGTTAATCATAATGACTTCATCCTCTTTTGTCAGCCATCTTTCAATTAACATTATTGATAGACTGATCTTTTCTTTTTCTTTATTTACAAAAGCCCTTTGTCTTTTTCTATTTTTTCTTCCTTTTCCTTCTTCAAATTAACCTCATTTGTAAAGTTCCTGTGTCTCAAACTAAAATTCCATTAGAATTCTCTGTACAATAATTTTGACATCACCAAAACTCTTTTTATTTCTTTTCATTTATTTTTGTTTTTCCCATCAAGCAGTAGAGTGACAAATATAAAAGGCATCATAAGACACAATTGACCAGTGTATCACAGATTCCCATGACTAAGAACTTTTTTTACCAGCCATATATATTTATTTTTCAGTTTCTGATAAAGCTGTATGGCAAGAGAAAATTTGTTTCAGAATGATGTATATATAATAATGGAACAAATACAGAATTCATACTAACAATACAAAATACATCTGTTCATATATTGAAAATAAATAGATGAAAATTTATGATTGCAACAGTTAAGGTAAGCCTCTTGTATATCTATGAAATAAAATTCTCCTCTCATCTGTCTTCAGTCATTTATTTTTTCATTTTAAAATATAGGCCATGTATATATACAATATAGCAAATAATTTTTTGTCAGATTAGAATGCATAGAAATTCTTTGTTAATTCTGTAATTTAAGAATAAAAGACAAAGTAATATCTTGAAGTAAAAAAAGAATAAATAAATTTATGCTTATAAGATGACAAGTAAATATTATTATGGAGTTACCCCACTTACTTTACTAAAAAATACACCGCTAAGGGACATTCGCTAAGTCTATAAAAAAGCAATAAAATTCTGTCATCTCCTTTTTCCTTTTCCCTCAGGGAGATTAAGATGTAGTTTGTATGAGGATAATGCTTTCCTACTGGGGAACATGTGCACACACACATGTGAACACACACATGTGCACCTTTCACTTCATTTTCTCTAGGACTTTCTCCTACACCAAACTACACACACACAAACAATTTCCTAGTTTAAATGCTTTCTTCATTCATGTTCATTGTTTTGTAATATGCAACTATATTCTATTCTCAATCTTGAAACAATTGAAATTTTTTCTGTTCAACTTCTACTTAGGCCATTTTGTCATGAACTTATAATGTTGTATTAAATTTTGAGATGAAGCAATTTTATTATATTCTATATATTTTTATTGCTTTATAAATAAGAAAATTTGTCCAAATCTATAGGAGTAAACATTACTCTTTTAAACTTTTACACTCATTCACAAGAAACAGTGCTGTGGTCCTGCTAAACATTAACATTCTAGTTAAGATGAAAAAAGAAAGAAAATTCTAATATCAACATTTATCTTTGGAAGGCTAAAAATATATCAGCTAAAACATTGTATTAAAACCAAAACTGAAGACATTTGCATAAAAAATGCAGTTATAAAACTATATCATGTTTAAAAAGTAGAATACGTTGTCTGAAATGTTTTAAATGATCAAAAAATTTATAGAATACATTTTAACTGTTTAATTAGATTTTTAAATTATGTTCTGAAGTCTTTGTTTGGATTGCCATATTGTTTCAAACATCTTAAAGATTTCTTTTCTGTTCTTTTCTCTAAAACAGAAAATGTTTCCCAGAGCTTTTCTTCATTTTTGAAAACTTCAAAATCACAATAGCATCAAAGGGCAAAGACACACATTGAGATTTAAGGGTACTATAAGAATTTAGTCATTAGTTTTATTCTTGCAGAAAATAGAATCTTAAACAAAGAAAATATTAAGTGGAAATATTAAGTGCTTGAACTTTACATTTAATGTGTTGAGTTGACATGGCTGGAGAAACTTCATTTGAAGTCAGAACCATGTAACTGTATTTTAATAAGAATTACAGAAATAGATAAGTATAATTTTTTCAACAAAACTATTTTGTTTTGTAATTGTACGCTTATTTCTAGATCATAATGATCATTAACTTTCCTTTCTCTGACAAAAAAATGATTTAATCGTTTTCACTGATAATCCTGAAGTATAAACTTTCAGAGTAGTAGATTGATGACATGGAAAAGAAAAACATAGTTTTGAAATTTTCCAAGATGCATCAGCTCAGAAAACACCAAGCTTTTCTTTTATTGGAACCTTAAAATTCTCAGTTGTTAACTTGTAAGTGAGCCACTGTGCAATTTCCACCAGGGACAAGTTTGTTGTGTCCTTTGCATCTCATAATATTTCCTGGAGGAGGAGGAAGAGGAGCAGATTTCAAAACTTCAAACATGGGATGACAAATAAAACTATTTTCAAAACACACAGGAACAAAACAGCAAATTCCAGTAAGATAATAATATTTTCTATTCATTGAAAACTAATGAACATTTATCAGAATTTTATCTGGCACTTATCTGAGCTACTTTTCTCCTTGAAAAGTAAGATTTACAATTGAATTGACTGAAGAACTAATTACTGAAAAAAACTGGTTTAAAAATAACAAAAAAATTAAAATCCTACACAAGAATCATGTCAAATAGCACGTGTTATTGTCAAAGAGTAATTTGTTGGGATTTCTCATATTTTTTTGATTGACAAATCATAGAAAAATGCATTTAAAATAATGAACAATAAAGCCATTTCTTTAGTTTATTATTACAATGATTAATCCTTAAATTTTCAACATTTTTAATGTGGAATGTTTAATAGCTTTGGATAATTATCCATGCAATTTCAGTTTTCTTTTAAAAAAAAATACTATAATGAAGCCAGATGGTTAATAAAAATCACTTGAATAAAATTTAATGTGTAAAAACACTGCCAAAATGAAACCTACTAGTTTATAAAAAATGATACATGTATAAAATTTTTTTTTAAATTGTAAATATAGAGACTCAAGTTTTATTATGGTCTGAAATCTACTAAAAAGAATGTTTGTAAACAGATGTGGTTTAAAGAGATACATTTCGTGATTTTTTAAATAATGGGGATTGTAAGTATAGTATCAAATTTCTGATTGTATTCAGAGCTAATTTGTGACTATTTAAGAGCTTTGGCTTGTCAGGTCGGCAGAAGGATTTTGGCATTCACAAGGTAGATGCTGGCTGGTTCTGGGAGCTGAACGAAGAAGGAGAAGAAGAAGAAGAAGAAGCATCATTATTATTATTATTATTATTATTATTTTTCCTGCCCAGGGACCTAAGGTTAGAAATGGGATCATGACACTTTCCACTGACAAAAAAAAAAAAATTAAAAAAAAATTACATAGATAAAGCCCTTCGTAAAGTGTGGGCTGTACTTGTCAGAATAATTTTTTGTATCTCCTTGAGGCATGGACTTCCAGGAATCCCTTCAATTAGTCTACTGCAATCTTTTCCAACCAGTCCTAGGGCTCTAACTACAACAGGGAGTGTTGATGTTCCCATAGCCACATTTTCGAGATTTCTATTTCAAGGTCCTTGTATTTTGACAGCTTTTTGAATATCTTCAAAGATACATTGTAGTCAGCAGGGATTGCCATATCAATAAGGATTTGTTTGTGGTCTTTAATAATGATATCTGGGTGGTTGGCTTTGATTGTTCTGTCAGTGTGTATTGTGTAGTCCCATAGAATTGTAACAGGTCCTATCTCCATAACCAGGTCTGGGTGGTGTTCATACCAGTTTCTTTCAGTTTCCTTCCGTTGAAGTTACAGATTTTCCAGTGCAGATATTTGCCCACTCTGTCATGCTGGGTTTTATATTCAGTGGGTGTCAATATTGTGCAACCTGATGCAAGATGATCAATTGTTTCTGGATATTTATCACAGAATCTGCATTTTGGGCTGACACAATATTTTAGTATATGTTCTTGATAATTCCTAGTTAACAAGCATTGGTCCTGTGCAGCAAGGATAAAACCTTCAGTTTCAGCTTTCAACCCTGCACTACGTAGCCACTGATGGGTACGGATTTTGTCTACTTCAGCTTGTTTGGTACGAGCAGAGTATTAGCCATGAAGCGGTTTATCTTGCCATCGCTTCTGTATCTGGTCAGTTGCATTTGTCTTTGCTGTCTTTTTTAAGTATTTTGCAGTTTCAGCCGGTGTATTGTGCTGTACTTGCATCTCTACACCCAGTTGAAACTCCATTTTGAATTTGTTGGCTTCTTTTATTACGTAGTAAAGACGCTTACTACTTTCATGTTCCTTGACGCATACCATTATCCAGTCTTCTGTAGTTTCCAAGTATCTTTGGAGGCCAATTGTTGTAGCTTTGTAGGACAGTTGAAGTTGAACTAATCCTCTACCTCCTTCAGATCTGGGCACATACAGACGATCAACATCAGCTTTGGGATGATGCATGCGATAGCAAGTGAGAAGCTTTCTCATTTTGGCATCCATTCGCTTAATTTCAGCTATGATCCAGTTAAGGACATTAAAGCTGTATTGCACCACAGGGACAGCCAATGTGTTTATGGCTGATATTCTGTTTTTTGAGTTTAGCTCAGTATTTAGTACCAGACGTACATGCCTGTAGTATTCTTTTCTTATTTTTTCCTTCATTCGGGGGTGTTGTATGCCATCTCCTTCGCTAATTCCTAGGTACTTATAAGCTTCATCATGCTCCAGTTCCCTAATCTTTGTAACAAAATCTAAATCTATTAAGGGTGTTTCTGTAATTCTACCTTTCTTGAATGTTACTTTTGCACATTTATCTAATCTGAAGTCCATACCTATGTCTTATTATGTTATTATTATTATTATTTCATCATTCACAAGGAAGATATCAGCTTGTTGTGTGATCTGAAAAAAAGGAAAACTAAAAGCCATAACTGCCTGTGAATTGCCAGTCCTTCTCAACTCCTTTTGACAGCCGAATGAATCAAAGTAAATGAACATTTTACATTATTTACATTATTTGGACTATTGTCCTCATCTTTGTCGCCATTTTTATTACAACGTTTCAGCCGTTCTTCAGGTGGTTGGAATGTCAAACTTACCCCTTTATTTTGCTCACTGCTCATTAGACGTCAATTATCAGTTATCTCCTGTTAATTTCCCTCTGAAATTTCCTTAACCGGTTATTGAACTCACATTCTTTGGGTCCTGTCACTGGATCTAACCAATGCCTTTATCCACTGTGCCATGTGTCCTGTGTATGAATTTCGGGGTATTATAAACCTAATGTCTTCAGCAACCATTTTTACCAGTGCTCATATTGCAATTTTATTTGCTGTTATCATTTCATGTTTTTACCAGAGCTCATATTGCAACTTTTGTTGTTATTATCACTTTTCTCTGGCACTCCTTATTAGTGGTTCACATATTGTATTCATTTCTATGCTTGGTTGGCTCAGGAGATTTTGGTGGCCTAGCATATGTGCTGATTCCTTAAGTTTACAAATTTTCCAATGGTGTTCCTTGTCTATGATCTCAACCTGATCCTACATGTGAAACTAGAACAGTCTACACCAGTGAGCAAAATAAAGGGTTAAATTTGACATTCCAACCACCTGAAGAAGGCCGGAGCATACAACAGCCGAAACATTGTAATAAATATGGCGACAAAGATGGGGACAATAGTCTGAATAATGTAAATGTACATAATACCTCATCTCAGAAATATAGACAGAAAATGAACATTTTGTAATTATAATGGAGTAAAGAGTCTTGTGTTTTTTTCATTCATACCTTTTATAATACTCAGGATAAGAGATTTGACATTTTCCCTTCCTCATCAATATTAAAATAATAATAGCTTTGGTTTGTGATGAGTTAGCACATGATGTGAATTTAATTATGGGCAGGGAGAGGTTTATTTTTGTGTTAGATACTTTTTAAAAATATATAAGCATTTGTTAACAGGTATAAAGGTTTTTAACATCTAAACTAGCCATAAGTTTATCATATTTATCCCCCTTATTTTTGAAGCAGGTAGTCTGAATTTATAATGTAACGGGAAAGGAGATTGTTACAAGGTGAGGTGTTAAACATTTTGTTATGGTTTTCACCAGTTTGTTGGGTGTGCTATACCGTCTTTTGAATAGGAGTAAAGATTTATCCTTTGTTTCTTGTTTAAACTTCTTTAGAAGTCTAAATGCCACTTAGATAAAAGGGGCTTCTTTAGTCTTTTCATTCTCATTCTCTTTTCATCAGTTCATGCCAAACAAAACAGCACTCTCAATGCATTAGTTGCTCACTGTATTAGTCTATCAATAATTTTGATTTAAAAATGTAGCTTTAATTAAGAGAGAAAGCAATTTACTAAGATGGAAATAGAGAGAAAGTGCTTTAATCACTAGATCATCCATGGTAAATTTTGTCCAGGTTCTTTCAACATTTCACCTTTCTTGGTTGATCTATTATCACAATGTAGGATACTTAATGTTTTCATATCTCCTACTACCTTTTCTACATATATATATATATATATATATATATATATATATATATATATATATATATATATATATATATATATAATTCAATCAACAAAAAAATAACTTTGGTTCAATTAAGTTCTTCTAGAAGATAAAATCCTTATACAGAAATTTTTCCACTTTGTCATTCATTTGCTTAAGAAAGAGAATAAATATTGTGGGCTGGTTGTTCAGCTTTAAACTAATTTAATCCCAGTCAAGTTTATACACTTAACTTTTCAAAAGCATCAAGACAATTGCTTTGTTTTAGGTTGCTCAGAAGTAGATGAAAGATATAGAGAAAGAAATCTGAAGGTCAAAGTTCAAGTGGTCAGTAAAGAGGTCACATGATCATTAGGATGTGTAATAACAGATAAAAATTAGCCAGCAAGGTTTTATTTTTAGAAAGTACACCTGCCTTAATCTCAGTTTTATAGCGACTTAAAATGAGTTTATTTTCTGAACCAACCAGTATTATAGATTCTGAATGTTTTAAATTACAAACATCATTGGATAATAAAATGTGGAAAATAAGTAATTTAAAAAAATTAAAATGATTAACAAAATGAAAACAATTTTCTGATGACTATAATTTTGTTAGCTGGAAGATGTTTGAGATTGGAGTTCAGAAAACTTGTAATCTCAGATAACATTTTGCTACATTTTAGAGAGAAGAAATATTTTGCTGTACATTACAGAGAAGCAATATTTTGCTATATTTTAGAGAGAATAAATATTTTGCTATACTTTAGAAATAATTTTGCAATATTTTTGAGAGAAGAAATATTTCACTATATTTTACGGAAAAGAAATACTTTGTTATGAGGACCTTGAATAAATTTTCATGAAAAAAAAACGTGTTGTCCATTGCTAGCCACTACTTTTTCCCATCTTTCTGGTCAAATTTGAATTCCACATCAGAAAAATGACACATCATTTGAGGATAACCATAAGTTAACCCATTTTTTGGCATTTTCATAAGAATGAAAGTGCTGCTCAGCTGGGCCATGTGCCACCTATCAGAACAAGTGATAATCAAATGGGGAAATGTCTGGTAAATATGGCAGGTGGGGTAGGTCTTCTATTTAAGCATTTCCAAGTAGGTTTTCTCCCATTTTGCAATATGTGGCCTAGTGTTGTCATATTACAAAATTACTTTGTCATGTCTCTGCTTGTATAGTGGACATTTTTTCTTCAATGTTCAGCTGAAACACATCAGTTTTAGTTGATAGTGGTCTCCCATGATGATTTCAGTTGGTTTGAGCAGTTCATAATAAACTACACCCAGTTGATCCCACCAAATGCAGAGTAGAAGCTTCAAACTATGGATATTCAGGTTTGTTGCTGATGTTGATGCATGGCCGGGCTTACCCCATGATCTTCTATACTTAGGGTTATTGTAGTGTATCCACTTTTCATCGCTGGTCATTATATGATTCAAAAAACTTTTCCTTTTCTGCTGTTGAAGCAGCTGTTCACACATGACAAGACACTGTTCAAGGTTTCTTGGCACCCAATGACATTGCTTTTGAATTATTCCTAATGCTTTCAAACATTTTGAAACTATTGTATGATCAACTCCTAATGATTCTGCAAGTTCAGCTTGCATCTGACATGAGTCTTTGTGAAGTAATGCCTCCAATTCTTTGTCTTCAAACTTTTTAGGTGTGCCAGAGCATTCTTTATCTTCAACATCAAAATTATTATTTTTGAAGCATCTAAACCAATCTCTGCATGTTGTTTCTAACAGAGTGTGGTCGTCATAAGTCTCAACAAGAATTCTGTGTGCTTCAGCTGTAGATTTCATTTGAATAAAGTAGTGCAGTAAAATTCCCTGCAAATACATTTTCTTTGGCATGAAATCTGACATGTTTAACGCTGTGAAAAACAAAGTTGTTTACAGTTTGGAAAATTGGCATACACTGAATTTCAAGCCTGCTTATAGTACTTCATTATGGATATGTTACCATCTGAAACTACACGCATGCAGTTCTAGGAACATCATCTGTTGGAAAACAGCAAGAACTTATCCAAGGCCCTAATATATTTTAGAGAGAAGAAATAGTTTGCTATATTTTAGTGAGAAGTTGTTTATTATTTTAGAAAGGAGAAATATTTTACTATATTTGAGAGAGAAGAAATATTTTGCTATGTTTTAGAGAGAAGGAATATATTGATGTATTTTAGTGGAAAAATATTTTGCTATATTTCAGAGGGAAGAAATATTTGCTATATTGTAGATAGAAATATTTTTATTTATTTTTTATATTTTAGAGAGAAGAAGTAATTTGTTATATTTTAGAGAGAAGAAATATTTTGTGATATTTTAGAGAAAAAAATATTTTGCTATATTTTAGACAAAAGAAATATTTTGCTATATTTTAGAGACAGCAAATGTTTTTCTATATTCTAGAGTGAATGTATTATTTGCTATATTTTAGAGTGAAGAAATATTTTGCAACATTTTATATTAATTTAATATTTTGCAATATTTTAAGAACTAATAGTTTTCTATATTGTAAAGAGAAGAAATATTTTGCTACATTTTAGGACAAAGAAACAGTTTGCCATATTTCATATAGAAGCATTTTGATATATTATAGATGGAAGAATTTGCTATATTTTAGAAAGAAGAAATATTTTGCTATAAAGATGAAATATTCTGCTATATTATATATAGTAAAAGCATTTTGCTATATTTTAGAGAGAAGAAATATTTTGCTGTATTCTGAAGAGAAGGAATATTTTATTATATATTAGAGAGAAGAAATATTTTGCGATATGTGAAGGAATATTTTGCTATATTATAGCAGGAAGAAATATTTTGCTATATTTTATATAGAAGAAATATTTTGCTGTATTTTAGATATAGGAAATATTTTGGTATATTTTAGAAAGAGAAATTTGGCTGTTTATTTAGAGACAGGAAATATTTTTCCATATTTCTGATAGAAAAAATATTTTGCTATATTTTACTGAGAAGAAATATTTTGTAATATTTTGGAAAGAAGAAATATTTTGCTATATTTTTGAGAGAAGGAATATGTTGCTATATTTTAGGGAGAAGAAATATTTTTGCTAAAATTTAGACAGAAGAAATATTTTGCGATATTTTGGAAAGAAGAAATATTTTAATATATTTTAGAGAGATGATACATTTTGCCATATTTCAGATGGAAGAATTAATTTGCTATATATTTGAGAGAAGAAATAATTTGCTATTTTTTATATAGAAGAAATATTTTGCTATATTTTAGTGGGAAGAAATATTTTGTTGTATTTTAGAGAGAAGAATTATTTTGCTATGTATTTAGAGAGAAGAAATATTTTGCTATATTTTAAAGAGAAGGAATATTTTGCTCTATTTTAGAGAGTAGGAATATTTTGTTATATTTTAGAGAGAATAAATATTTTGCTATATTTTAGAGAGAAAAATATATTGCTGTATTTAGAGATGAAATATTTTTCTGTTTTAGAGAGATGGAATGTTTTACTATAATTTAGAGAGAAGAAATATATTGCTAGATTTTAGAAAGAAGTAATATTTTGCTATATTTCAGGGAGAAGGAATATTAGAAATTTGAAATATTTTACTATATTTTAGGGAGGAGAATGATTTTGCTATATTTAAAGTTGAATTATTTTTCTATATTTTCGAGAGAAGTAATATTTTTATATTTCAGAGAGAAGGAATATTTTGCTATAATTTAGAGTGAAAGAAGATTTTACTATATTTTAGAGTGAATGAGTATTTTGATATATGCTAAAGAGAGGAAATATTTTACTCTATTTTAGAGAGAAGGATTATTTTGCTATGTTTTTGAAGGAAGGAATATTTTGCTATGTTTTTGAGGAAAAGAATATTTTGCTATGTTTTTAAGGGAAGGAATATTTTGCTATTTTTTTGAGTGAAGGAATATTTTGCATTATTTTAGAGCAAAAGAATATTTTGATATATTTTAGAGAGAAAAAATTACTTTTCCTGATAACAAACAAAATATCATTGAATTGTTTTATTGATATTGAATTTTGACCTAATATTATTTCATGACTTTGAAAGCATTAGGCCTTTTTTAATGTTCTTGGTAAACAAAAAGTTGCTAATAGTCGTAAAATCAGGATGAAAAGAGCTTTGAGTTAATTGGGCTAAAGATACAAAAACTGCTCTTAAATGATATCAGATATCTGGGAAGTACTTAGAAGCCTAAAGTAGGATCAGGTCACTGTTTGGGTGGAAAGTTTATGTTTCCTGTCCTACAAACATCACTTGATCAAAATTCACAGTTAATTTTATTTTCTTGAAGGAGAAATTCAGTTGTTGATATTTATTTCCATACAAGAAATTATGTTGACAGAATTTGTTTTGGGAATTTCATAGCAATTTATTATTTCACACATTTCTGAATTGATATCTTCATTTTTGTGCACTTATCATAGTGTAATGACATTTGATTGAAAATTTCAACAATCTCAAAATGAATTCAACATTTATTTACTTCATTTAAAAATTATGAGAAAGTAAATGGTTTATCAGACAGATTCTCAAAATAATAATATAAGCCAAATAAGAACAAGATAATAAAATGAAGTAAGATTGTAACAACATTAGGTTACACTTTTGTAATGATGCTGAAAAATTTGTTGAAGTTTGTTGATGGGGATATATAGTTATATGATAGTTTGTTGCATGATTTATTGCTGATGATTGTTGTTGGCTTTGTTTTGACAGTTGATTAAAGTTGTTTACTACCAAATCTCTTCAGGGAAAAAGGAAGTTGATGTTTTGGCTGACAACAGGCAAGGGAAAGAAAGAGCAAACTATCATTCACATCCCCAAATGAAGGATAAAGCAACATCAAGCAAATTTGGATAAAATTTAATAACAATGATGGTGACAATTAAGTGAGAGAGAAAAGCTGTTATCAGAAGGTTTAAAAAGAGTTCATAAAGAGTCTAGAGAAATAAAGTTTGGGAAAATCAAATATCTGTTCATGTATGAATGTGTGTGTGTGTAATATATATATATATATATATATATATATATATATATATATATGTGTGTGTGTGTGTGTGTGTGTGTGTTTGCATGTGTGTGTATTTATGGATATATGTAACTCACTTAGGAATTTCACTTTTTGTGATCTATATAATTGGGTGTTTGGGTAAGTAGTTTATCTCTGTTTGTTGTGTGTGCTCAAATTAGAGGGCTTCTTTTGGTGTGAGTAAGTGAATGTGCCATGTGTGCTCTTGTGTGTATTTTCTGTTCATAATATGCACTCCTGTGTATACTTACTATGAGTTCTTTTGTGTGCACTCCTGTGTGTGCTTGCTGTGAGTCCTTTGTATGGCTTTTGGACCATTCTTATATAGGCTGGAGATAGGCTCCAATCAAAAGCCCAAATTTAATATTTTTTTGTCATGTTCATATTGGTTGAGAAGAATCATGTGGCATGCTTAATACATTGTCTGCATGGAGGGCAACACAAAGCCTGGATTGACATGTATATTTAGACTTTGATGAAGTGGTCATTGCAGAGGGAATTTAAAATTGTATTTTTATTATTATTTTGGTATATTTTCAAAGTCCCAACACGATATCACTGTGGCCACATGAAATTATTTTTGAAAGGTGATAGTGTAGTGTGTTCTATATAAGGCAACTCATGGTTAAATTGGGATTCAGAAGTCACCCCACACAGTGTGCAATCAAGACACATCTTGTTGCTACAACATTCTATGAGTGAAGAGAGATAAAAAAAAGGGGGAGAAGGTTTGTGCTCTTTTCATTTATACTGCTTTATACAATGCCACCTAGTAAGCATTAAAAGAAGTTTGCTGATAGACAAGGTGGGCTAATGCCATAACAGCATTTCTACCAAGAAATTCTTCAGTTGTCTTTTATATTTAGTTGTCTTTATAAATTGCTTATTACTTATGGTTTCTTTATTTTTCATTTCTTCAGAAGGCTGAAGAATATATTGGTCAAAACTATATTTGTGATCTATACAACAAGGATGAAGATATTAGTAAGGAAAATGTAGACTGTTACATAATACTTATATGCTAAAATAATTTTTCTGTATTAAATTATTATAATGTTACATTATAACCAATTTTTCTGAAATGATATCTAATTAGTAAGAAACATTAGTAAGACTTGCATATAAAACAAAAAATTATTTCAGAAAGAAAAAGCAAAAAGAAATTCTGAGAAATTCATATTTGAAACTCACACTTCATATGCCATGACAATTTTGACCAACAGAGACTTCCATACTTAACTGAAAGAGAGAGAGAGAGAGAGAGAGAGAGAAAATACATATTTTTAAATATTTACTATACTTAACTTACTCATATTGGGAAAGAAGATATTTTTATAAGGGTGTGGCTTAACTTTACATTTCATTTTTAGTAGAGCTCCAAAAGTGTGTGTATATATATATATATATATATATATATATATATATATATATATATATATACACACACACACACACACATGTGTTGGGCATATTAAAGTTTGAAAGTAAGTAAAGGGCTGAGAGAGCTGCCTATAGTAATACCCTCAGTCTGAGTATAAATATTACTAAGGTGATCATGAAAATGGCATTTGTGTTGTAGACACAAATAAAAGTTTTTCTATATTGGAATTTTAGTGAGCAAATTTTCA
The DNA here is from genome assembly GCA_963932145.1 of Acanthosepion lycidas. Classification (NCBI taxonomy): domain Eukaryota; kingdom Metazoa; phylum Mollusca; class Cephalopoda; order Sepiida; family Sepiidae; genus Acanthosepion; species Acanthosepion lycidas. The sequence goes on from OZ010571.1 coordinate 159,560,998, forward strand.
ACATCTGAGGCTGTTAGCATCCCAAGTTTTGTTGGAGGGAAGAATTTGTAAAAATTCATTTGATAATTAATAAATAGGTGTAGGGAAGAATGGATTGTCTAGTTTTTGAATTTTAACATTCTATAATAACTAACCACTCTATAATATCACATGTTATAGAAACTTGCTTAAAAGACGAGAAGTATAGAGAAGGCATAAACAATTAAAGAGACCATGAGTTGCTTTACTTCATAGAGATATTTTAGGAAAGTTTCAAAAATTGAAATATATGGTTGAAGGCAGTTTGGGAGGAGGTGTTGACAGTGAAATATGCTATGAAAAAATAATTTACATATTTTGCATCAATCTTCCAAATCAGAAATCAGAATTTAGCTTTGATTTTACCAAATCTTAAACACTGATCCTTTTGCTAATGGAAAATACAAAACTACTTTTTGTACCAAGTTATTCTTTATGTGAATCTTTATTCTTTATTTTATGCAGTGAAGCATTATCCAAAAAAGAAAAAAATGTAATTCATTAATAAACACAGGCATTCAGTTCTTTTCCTTGGATTCATTTACTTTTCTTTTTTTACTTTTAGATTTAATGTACAAAGAAAGCAAATGAGAGATTCAATGTCTGTAAAAGAAAGCTCAATCAAAGGAAAAAAAAAGACAGTTGAATTATGATAGTATAGAGACTTTTGCCTTCAACCAATATAAATAATGCATCTAAAGTTACTTTAGCTTGACAAATTCACACAGTGTGCATTAAAATAATAAAATCAGCTCAACTAACATTATTTGTACATTTATTATTTGCTTTCTTAACTTGATAAAAAATTTGATAATAATGTGAAAGTTAAAGAAATCAATAGCTTTAACAATTTTCTTTAAAAGTGACTGATTGATTATTTGATACTTGCACCTGCTTTAGTGTCAGTTTGATATGCCTGTCAATGGATAGTTGATGCAGTTACCGCACTCAGTGGATCAGATATCAAGCTTACCATATTTTCCAAGTCTCAAACTGAAACAGTTATCAATTTTTATTATAGTTTTAGTTTCCTTTTATTATAAAGTGTTTACATGAGCCAATATCTCTTAAACTTCACAGTTGACACACACAAAATAAATCACTGAGCAGACTTTCCAAATGAGGACATTTAGTAAGTGATCATTTGTGTACTGGAGTCTGTCCATACAAAGAAGAATGAAAATGTATTTTTTGTTTCTTTCACCTGCAACTATTTCATCAATGATAAACATGTTCTTTTTTCCAAAACATTTCATAATTGATGACTTACAAAACTAAATCCAAATAAAAATTATTCAAAAGATTTTAAAAGAATTTGAATCATTAATGAAAAGAACATATACAAATGGAAAATGACAACACTTTCAACACAAACCATCTCTACTGACCTTCAACCTGTTTTGAAGCTAACAAGTTCAAAAAAATAATATATTCTTGTCTTCTATTGTTTTCATTATCATAATGATTTTATTTACAGCCATGAGTGTTTAAAAATGTTTAGTAGTAGGATCATGAAATCTGCAACATTGACGTTTTTCTTTTGTAATAAATCAGGTGAAATAGGAAAGAATGTGTTAAAATAACAATTAAATCTGATCTAATAATGAAAAATTAAAACTTGATTACTTAAACATTAAAGTCTTTTAAACTTTACTATCAAAAATTGGTAGAAAAATGTTTTGTCAAATTTTACTTTCAAGACGAAAACAAATCATTCTGATGCATGTACAAGGGTGGGGGCTGCCTATGAAAGAGCAATGCTAGAGCAGTGAAAACTTGCATGCATTAATTTCATCTTTTCTTATTAATAACTGCAATGTTTATTTCCAGGTAAACTGAAATCTGACTGTTCATAGGAGGCTGTACATTTTATTGGTCAAAAAAAGTCATGGATACCAAATATGATGACATCATAACTGCGATATTGGTTCCCAGCCAAGTATTTCTTCATGCTGAGGAACAAATGATAGTCAAATCAAGAGAATAGGGAGGGTGATTAACCAGTACAAAGTCACAGTCATACATAGCAGCCATTGAAACCAAGGATATGCCGGCACACTGTCCTAATGTAACAAGACACCTTTTATCAGATTTTCTTGGCATTTGGTCTTGATAGCCTTTTGCAATTGCCTCAGCAAGTTGGCATAGTACTCTTTATTGATGTTGTGGCCATTTTGAAGATAGTCAATAAACACAATGCTTTTTGCACCTTAGAAAACTGAGGCCATCACCTTCCCTGCAGATGAAATGACTTTTACCTTCTTTGAAGCAGGTGAAAAAGTGCAGGTTTTACTGCATGGATTATCTCTGTCTCTGGCTCAAAGTGATGAACTCAACACATCCAAGGAAACCAGCTGGATCTGCTTCAAACAATGTCAGATTTTCTGGTAATGTGATCAATTTGGTATGCTTTTGATCATGTGCCAGAAGACATAGCACCCACCAAGAAGAAACCTTCCTCATGCCAAGTTCATTTTGAAGAATATTCCCACCTCTCTTATGGGATATGCTAATAGCATTGGCTATTTGATTTATAGTCAATTGCCTTCATCCATCACCATGGTGTTTCCCTGAGTGGTTGCAGTTTCAGTATGTCCAAACCTTTGGACATTTTGAAGATTCTTCCTTCTGCCTAAATTAAATGCCCTGTTGATAAAGCTGGTGCATCATCCCCAAATGTAGCAACCATGTCAGTATGAATGTCCTTGGAGGTGAAACACTTTTTCTGCAGGTATTTGATAACACCAGATAGCCAAATTTAGTCCATTTTTAAGAGAATTCACTACTAGTTGCATCTGAAGTCTTCTTCGAACAGTCAGATATCAGTTTACCTGAAGAGAAATAATGCTATTATAAACAGGAAGAGTTGAAATGAATGCATACAAGATTTCACAGTCCTAGCATCACTCCTTCATAGTCAGCCTATGAACTTTTCAGCCCACACTCATTCTTTGAATAAAATTCACTTCATGGTAATTTTTTATCCTACTTTGTAGATATATTTTATCATTGTCAATTTTTTCTAATATTTTTACAAACTAACACAAATCCACTTTGAGAGTTAAGTACACTATTTTTCATAATGCATTCTTTTCCTTCATGTTTATTTTGAATTAATTAATTATTTTCAGGCTAACTTTGAAGAAAATGGCAGATCTAATTTATTTCTGGTTTACATCTGTTCCTTATTAACAAATCTGTTTTTGTTAGTTTTTATTACAGTAAAGTTGTTTTTATGTTTAAACTTTCAAATATACAACTCATCACCAAAATGGGAAGCAATAAAAAAAATATTAATCTTTTAGCTAGAAATTTGGCAAACTTGGACCTTCATTATCGTTCTATATTTCTGAAATAAGGTGTAATAATTTACATTATTTACATAGTTCAGACTGTTGACCTCATCTTTATTGTCTTGTTCACGATGTTTGAACTGTTGTATGGTCTAACCTCCTTCAGGTGATTGGCATTTCGAGCTGAACCCTTCATTTCATCTACCAGGGAAGATTTCCCTCAAGGGCACATGGCACAGTGGATAAAAGTTTTGGTTGGATCTAGTGACTTGACACTAAGTGTAACACTATTTGTACTGGTAAGGAATAAACAAGGGTTAATAAATAGTCTGAATCATATAGTGACAAACCCCTGATAAACAAGAAGGGTTAATAAATAAACCCAGTGGGACAGATGGAAAATTTTTATTCTCAAAAGGACCAGGAATCAGATGGCAGGCAGAGAGAATGACAGTCAACTATGACAGATCATAGGGCAAGATCTGTTGACATTGGTTGATGAAACCCAGTTAAAAATACTGGTTGTCATAAGTGCAGAGAGAAGATCAAATAGAATTTAAACTCATAATTCGGATAATAAAAATTCTCTTGCAGAGTGACCCCCCGATTAACCCCAATAGGTGTAGACAGCCAGCTAAAATTGGGTGCCAGTCTTGGACAATAGAAAACGTGAGATGATGAAGAAAGATTTTTTTTTTGTACTTAGGATTGATTGTGTGTCAGTTTTGAAGAATGAAAACACATGTGTGGAAAGCTTTTGTTTCTGCATAAATAACAAACATAGAATTAATCTTTCTTTGTCAACAACAGTGTCATGTCCAATTTAAACATCTGTAGGGCTGATAATTATTTGCATGCAAAATCTTGATATAACCAATTACTGGATGAAGGACTGATATAAAAACAGTATTTATTTTTTTCCAATTTATTTGAGTGTTATTTTTCTTTTGTTTTTCTGTGCATCTTCATCCTGCTTGGACCATTCCAATACAACGATACCTACAACGATTCGATCTTGGCCTACTTATGATCAATTCAAATCACAACATGGGATAAAGCAGGTCGGGGATTGAAGCAATCACTTCATCGATCAGCTACAGTATAGGACGTCTTGGATGATTAGGGAGGGTGACATTTGGTTGCTGTGAGCCAGGATCAACCGTGAGGGCACAATTGGTGGCATTGACCATCAGATTGACCCCGAGTTGACAGTGACCAACCCAAGGAAACAGACAACAGAAAGGAAGGAAACAAGAAAAAGAGTGAGAACCAATGTACTTTGGTCATTTTAACCATACAGTTCTAAAAATACACTCCGTAATTTTTTCTTCTCTCAGTAAATTGACAGCAACTCAAGGACAAATGATAGATAGGACACTTTTCATTTTTTCCCTAAAATTTCTCGATTTTTGTTGTGTTTCACCAAAACAAATTCCTATTATTTGAGTTCCAATTTTTTCTCGATTTAAGTTGATTTGTTTAGCATGAATGACCACAGGTAAAAGAGGTCTGAAGTGGTAGAGGTTGAGGATAAGGTGGCAGGGCAACAACCATCTAACGGCCTGAGGGCATAGTTAGGGGGGACCCAGGGTTCCAGCCTTTGGAGGAAGCCAAAAGGAACTGAAAGATTGGCTAGCATCAGTTGAGAAAGGATGGCTCATATATGAACTGCTCGATAGGGAAACAGTATATGTGGCATTTAACACGGTGGTGGGTACAAATTCAGGATTTGATAGGAGATCACTTGGTAAGGGGCCCACCAATTGATTTGGAAAGAGCTGCAGGAACTACTCATAGGGGAGTATGCCAACGAGGGCACGGCGATTGAAACCATAAGAAGTCACATTAAATTAGTACAACTGAGGGACGAAACCCTTGGGGAGCTAGGAGTTAGGATGAAGAAGGGAAAGAAAGCACAAGAGTAGAGTCAGGAGGTAGGGAGGAAGGAGTGGGGAAGAAGAACCCCCCATGAGGAATAGGAAAGTGAAAAAGGAGAAGGTTGAACTGGAGGAATGGGAAGAGGTTCTCAATAGAGGACCCTGGATGTTGGGGCATGGGTTTTATAAACCCATACTAGGCCAGTTGAGGCTGATATGTTGGACCTGTCATCACAAAGGCCATAGGGCAGTGGATGGTCCAACAGGGTGGGGATTGCCCCCAGATTGTGATAAGCTGAGATGCACCAGATGCATCTAAGATGAGGTGGTGTGGGATCAAGAAGGATGAATCCTTGGCTCTCTCCATCAACAGATATACCTCCGGCAGAAGGAGCCATGGAAATGCCCAGGGGCCACCCCAGTAAGAGGGGGGTGGCCCATGTAATAAGAAAAATAGAGAAACCATCACTGGATGAGTGCAAAGCAAAGGAACTAAGTGATGAAGTCCTGGGTTTTGATTTGAAATGTCCTGAAAATGGGAAAAGAGTTGTATGAGTGGAAAGGGGAGGATGAAATGCCTCTCTTGCAACTCCAAAAGCAGCTGAAAGAAATAAAACACAAGAGACAGAATAAGCAGCAGTCAGGGGTAGGGAAAAGTGGACTCCATTAAAGAGTGAGATTAATGCCTGTTGCTATAGAGAAGGAAAGAAACATGTTAGATATGGAGAGATTTTATCTTCAAAAGTTATTATTTGTTAGAAGGGAAGACCAAAATGATGATTTTGGAGAGTTAAATTGAAATCAGATTTTAGAAGCTGTCTGTTGATGTAAAAACTTTTTTAGTCATTTAAAAAAAAAAGAAGGCAGTAGTTATTTTTTTCTTTCATTACTCAAATAAAGAGTTTGATCAAAGAATTACTTTATTGCGTTATGAGATATAGATATATAGACTATCGGTTGATTATTGGATAGACACAAGCTTAATGTCACTGGTGAGATCGATTTTGAATGTGGATCACCCTGTTGCTGGGGATGGAAATGATGTGGTGTTAGCTTGTAATGTCACCATGAAGTGAGGTGTTTTTTGAAACACAAGGAAGGAAATTGATATTGTGAATATAAATATGAGGAATATTTTAGCAATAGAGGCTTATTACTAATGTTAGGTGTTTTCTGAAACACTAGAAAGGAAATATCGGATTGATATTGTGGATTTAAATATGAGGAATATTTTGGTAATAGTGGCTTATTACTAGTGAAGCAGATTATTAGGCACTGATGAATGAGCCATGAAATTTAAAGTGACCGAATGTCACAGAAAATAATCACAGTGCATATTAGAGGGAAGATAGTTCAGAATCATATTGATAGTTAAAGATACTAAATGAAACTTAAAAGTAAGGAGGATCAGATGGGTGGATTCAGTGTGTGCCGGAATCAGATTCTTTAAAATAAGCCATCCAGTAGAATAATGGTAGGAATTGGTTGGAGGAGATAGAAGTGTGGATACCATGTCACAGAGAGTGAAGAAAATTACTTCTTGGTGCTGTCATTGGTCTGCACATGGGCCCGTGTATGTCCAGTGGCAGTGTTGATGAGACCCGACCTCTAGAGCGAAAATACCACACACCTGTTTGAATCTAATTAACTCACTAAAGGCCAGTTAAAAAGAAGTAAATTGGGAAACTGATGGATGGAAGTAGAAAGAGTACTTTGGAATAATAAATATAAATGAGCCCATGAGTAGTGAGAAGAGTAAGAACAAAGAATTATTGTACCTTTGCAGGAATGACCAGTATTAAGGGACTGATACTACTGTTGATGATAATGATGATGATAATAATGATGGTAGGAGCTTGGAGACACAGCCAAAATACAATTTTTAAGAAAAATGGTCGGTTACCTTTATGATAGATTTGAACTCATATGATTTACTATTAGACAAATCAGAGAGTGAGGTAATAGGGCTGGGTGCAGCCAGGGTGAAAGTAGTGCAAGAGTATCCCAAGGAAGGAAGGTACCTTAAACTATTATACTCCCTAGAACTGGAGACAGCTATAATGGAAGCCCAGTGAAAAGATATGAAGATTTACCTAAAAGAAATTAAACTACTACAAACAAGGGAGAAGAGAGCAGTGGTTCCTATAGTTGGAAAAGCACTAAATTTCCTGTTTGGAACAGTAACTGAAAATGACATCAAGGTTATAAGTAGAAAACTGGGGGAGGCAGAAAAAGATCAAAGAATCCTAGCCCAGGTAGCAAGAGAAAGTGCATCAATACTGAATGTATGTAAAAAGGTTAGAGCTGGCACAGAATAGGACCAGTATCAATTGATTAATAAACAACCTGAGATAACTAAGATGTAGTTAATGGTTCAGGGGTCGTGTCAACTGAATTATATGAATTGAGTGGATTTATACCACAGTATTTCCAGTTAATGACCATTATGTATAAGATGTGACAGACTAGTCAGTCCCTGACAATTCTATTAGAGCATGTGAGAGCTCAGTAGGATATGTTATCATTAGGGCACCTGTCCCCAAGCATAATGACCCATGGGCACTTGAAAGAATTATTGCTAAAATTACAGATTGAATTACCTATCATTTCAGGCTACTGGTAGACTCCACCAAGGAATTATGGAAATATTACAATGCATTGGGTTGTGTTACCATGCTAGAAGATAAGAAATTGTTGTTGGTGGTACCCACTTCATTATTAGACAGAGAAAGTATTTTGAAATATATCAAATTATAAATTTACCTATTCCCTACCCCCAGGCAGAATAGGGCATTGGGGTGGTGGCAAGATACCTGATTGAGACACAGTATATAACTTTGAATTCAGCTAGGATGAAATTTATGATTCTGATAAGAGAAAAAGCAAGGAACTGTAGGGATGATGCCTTGGGAACATGTACCTCACTAAGTCCTATATATGTGAAAGGTAATCACAGGTTATGTATACTTGAACTGTTTAAAAACAATAGAGAAGGGATTAAGAAAAATTGCCAAGTAGAGGTACTGACACTGTGTTGCCACAAGCTATTAGTATATCTGATGGAGTTTGATCTATCCAGGGTATGTGGTGGAGAATCTAATAGGACTCTAAGAGTGAAAACACCATTGTCCTTAATAAAACTACCCCTGCGGTTTTCAGCATTTGGGATGTCCATCTCCCTAACCCTGTATTACCAGGCTGAAGAGAAATATGAAGAAAAAGATTTGATTATTGGGATAGTCAATAAAGCTTAGGTAATTGCACAGAATTATGGGAATCAGTAGTGAATGAATTCCCTAAAATTACACTAGAAGAGATGCCAAAGTTATTAAAGCCGAAAGAAAGGATTAATATGAATCAATTAAAGGATAGATTAAATGTTTTGAGAAAAGAAATCATGGTTTGGAAGGATAGTAAAAGAATTGCAATAAACTGTTCAGCAGTGATAGGTACCTTGTTAATCATTGCAGCAGTAGGTAGAAGCGATATAGAAATTTAGAAATATACTTTCCAAGTTTCTATATTGCTTCTACTATGGAATTGATTAATAATGTTTTGGCGAGCATGCAATGACTCAAGAAAGGGATACTGTTTAGTGATCTTTACCCAAACAGGTCAAATATAGATGAGGAAGAAAATGGATTGAATCTGACAGCAGAGGTAGAAATGAAGCTGATACCTGTTAAGGAAGAACCAAAACCTCCCACTGCAGAGAGAAGAATGGTAACCAAGAAGGACAAACCATAACACAAACACACACACACACACACACAACATGAAAAATAAAAACATTGCATGAAAAGGAAGAAGAGGAAAAACTTTTTTATAAACATTGCATGAAACATTATTTTTTTTATTACTACTGAATAAATTAGGGGCATGATAAATAGTGTGTTAGTAGATTTGGGGATTTGAGATGTCATTTACCGGTAACTGACAGGAGAGATAAGGGAGAGATGTGACACTATTTGTACTGGTAAGTAATAAACAGGGGTTATTAAATAGCCTAAATGATATACTGACAGACCCTGACAAAAAAGAAGGGTTAATGAATAAACCCAGTGGGATAGATGGAAAAGTTTTATTCTCAAAAGGACCAGGAATCAGATGGCTGGCAGAGAGAACAACAGTCAACTATGACAGATCATAGGGCAAGAGGAAACACTGAATTCTCCCACTGCACTGTGCCCCATGCCAGTTTGGGTGAATGTCAATAAATATGAATGCCAAAGATGAGACAAGAGAGAGTTTGTTCCAGCCACCATACACAAGACACCCCCACATGATTATCTGCCGAAAAGAACCTCATTCTTCAGCCTTATACTGAACTTTTCCAAATCAGCAAAACAAACTTTACAACAACAGTGTCATGTCCAACTTAGATGTGTGATAATTATTTGCATGCAAATCTTGATATAACCAGTTATTGTATGAAGGACTGATATAAAGACAGTATTTACTTTTTTTCCAATTTATTTGAGTGTTATTTTTTTCTTGCTTTCCTGTGCATCTTCATCCTACTTGGACCAGCCCAATATGAGGACAACTACAATGATTTGATCTTAGCCTCCTTATGATCAAATCAAATCACAATGCAGGTCCAGGATCGAAGCAATTTGTTCATTGATCAGCCACAGTATTGAATGTCTTGTATGACCAGGGACAGTGAAGGGCAACAAAAGAATTGTGAGTTCAATTCCTGCCTATGGCACTGGTGAACAAAAAAAAACAAAAAAACCTTGGAGAGTTGAGTTAAAGGGAGATAACTAAAACATCCGGAAGAGGTATGTCAGGTGGAACTAGAACAATCTACCCTGGTGGACAAAATATAAGGTTCAGTTTGAAATTTCAATCACCTGAAGGAGGCTAGAGCATACAATGGCTGAAACGTTGTGAACATGACAATAAAGATGAGGACAACAATCTGAATCATGTAAATAATGTCAATTGGACTTTCAATGCCATAAAAAAATGAAGTGTCAAAAGGACGGTTTTTCCTTTGACACTGCTATTATTTTAAGTACCTTCACTCCTCAACAATGTTTATTGTTTTAAGAAGCAATGATCAGAACTGGAATAAAGCTTAAACATATGATGAAAGTGAAGTTATATATTTTCTTTTGTTCTTGAGAATTGACAAAAAAAATATTAAACACTATTTATTTATTAGATTGGATAATTCTATATTTACAGCATTCTAAAAAGTAATACAATTAAAGCTAATGAGAAGCAATATTTATCATTTACTAATTTATAAAGAAATAAATATGAAATCAGTTTTTATTCATAAATTTATAAATATTTACTATATTACTAAAATATATGAAACAATTACAAGGAAATCCTGATTATTTACCATTTTATAAAGTATAAATTTATTGGAAATTAGCCAATGTTTTGCCAACCATTCTAATGAGTAATATAATAAACAAAGTTTAAACAAACAATCTAATGACTAAATTAATGACTAACTATTTTTGTTGTTAATTCTCAAGAACAAAGAAAAAGTATAAATTCACTTTCATCATATGTTTAGATTTCTTCATTACCATTCTAATAATCACTTTTTAAAACAATAGACATTATCTAGGAGTCAAGGTAGTTAAAATAATAGTGGTATCAATAGAAAAAAACATCCTTTTAAACTCACAGGTTATTTTTGGTCACAAATGTCCAAGTTTGCTAGAAATTCTTTATCCAATAAAGGTTCCAAATATTTGCACTGATGACAACCAAAAACATATAAAATAAAATGTAAAATTTCTGTTGTGTTTGGTTTTGTAATGAATTGATTTTGATTTATTCTGGATTCTTGACTGCTTTGAAAAAAATTATTCTATCACAGATTAGAATCATTACAAAGAATATTCAATAACAAACATAAAAAAAGGTGAATGTGACATTTGAGATAGAAATATCGATGGAGATTCTTTGATGAAGTATTGTCTCTAGGTCATTAATTATTTAGACTAGTGTCCTTATATTTATTGTTTTTAACATAGCTTCAACTACACACACACACACACACACACACACACACACACACACATATATATATATATATATATATATATATATATATATGTAGTTGAAGCTATATATATATATATATTTTAAGGCATTTTTTATGTTTATATGTTCTTTTTATAGATACAAATATTTAAGTAAATGCTCTGTTTATAATAAACAGTATTAACAACATTTACTGGCCTGAATGTCCGAGAAATTTTCATAGAATATGTGTCCTCCAACAGGAATCAAACCTGTATCCTATATGGAACCATCATATAGCTTGACGTGCTTTTACTGATTGAGCCACAGAGGAGCGTTTAGGTTAGCAAGGTCGATTTTACTGTTTTTAAACTACAATTCTCCATGATTTTATCATGTACATTCATATCTGCTCGATGCGTATCCAAATGTAAACAAATAACATCACACATTATGAAATAGACAAAGTCCGACAATTAATTTAAGACATTTTTTATGTTTATACATTCTTTTTATAGATATAAAAAATGTATAAAATATACATATGTATATGTTTATCTAAATATATATGTGTGTATGTATGTTTATATTTTGCGTGGATGTGGTTATTTTTTTATGAATGGGTAAACATGTATGGATGTTTGTTTATATGTGTTTATATGTGTGTAGGTAACTTTAGATTTTTTTTTTTATTATTACTTGTATGAAGATATAGTTGTATAATGTATATATTTGTAGATGGGTGTATTATATGTGTTTCTGTTTATGTATATATTAAATGTATATCAGCTTGTGTATTAATAGCATTATAAGATAAAAAAGGAGAATATATATATATATATATATATATATATAAATTATATTGGGTGTTTGTGTCTATGTATACATATAGCTGTTAGAACTAATAAAAATAAACATAAATAAGCAAAAGCAAGTAAAAATAATCACTCCAAATAAATAAATAAAATAATAAACAAATTAAAAAATGTCCACCGCCAAAATGGCAGAATATACTATGGCAATCAATCCAAAAATTGGACGAATAAATATCTTTATCTTCCCAGACCATAACAAACTATGAAATAAGTGAACTAAGCAAATCACCCACTGATTTTTTACTAAATTAATAAAACATTGAAAACCAAAAAGAATAAATAAATATATAAAATAAAAAATGAAAATAAAAAACAAGTAAAATAAATTAACCCAAATAAATAAATAAATAAATGAACAAGTCACTCCCGCCAAAATAACCACCAGAATGGATTACCCACAATGCACTACTGACCCACATATATAAACAGTTGAGAAAAATATAACACTTGCGGCCTGACAGTTGTGTCTAGCATGAAACAGCCTGTCACCTCTAAGTGTTGGCTTTAATGTTCACTTTTATATTCATATTTACATATGCTTTATCTCTGATATTGAGCACTTTATCCCATAAATATAGCACACCTTAAAACTATATTTCTTCATATATATATATATATATATATATATATATATATATATATATATATATATATATATATATATATAGGGTGTGATGGATAAACTGCCGTCTAAATTATCCAAAAATGAAAATAACACTGACATCTCATTTTAACAGATATATTTACCAAAATTACATATCTCAAATACTAAAGAGTAAATTTATTCAATAAAATCACCATTGACTTCAATCACAATCACCAGATGATTTCTGAATCTCCTGTAACTCTCCTGGACAGTCTCCTTGTTTAATTTGGTGAATGTTGCTATAATCCATGCCTTCAGTTCATCTTTGGTGTTACAAGGCATGGTGCAGATTCCTCTTGCCAGAGGGTCTTCCAGCATCCAGACTCTTCACCCAGGGCAGCACTACCTTCTCAAGGCACTTGATGTAGGCCTCTCTGTTGAATCTGAGACCCTGCAGGAAGATGAATAGAGACATGATGTCGCCATCAAACACCTTTGTAATCACCATTATACTCATATATACAGGGTGTGATAAGTAAATTGTCATCTAAATTACATTTCATTTTAACAGACATAGTTACCAAAATTGCTCAAAAGTATCTTGACATATGAAAGAGTAAATTTATTCCATTGGATTCAACCACAACCTTCAGATGACTTCAGAATGTCCTGCAACTCTTCTAGACAGTCTCCTTGTTTAAGTTGGTCAATGCTACCATAATCCTTGCCTTCAGTTCATCATAGGTATTACAACTGCACCTCACACATAATAATCACGGGAGTTGCAGTCTGGGGAGTTAGATGGCCAGATGTAAGGGGTGATGTGGTCACAGAAATTGTTTGACAGCCATAACTAGGTTCTCCTGCTTGTGTGGCATCATGCAGATATAGGGTCTTTCAGCAGCCACCCTCTTGACCCAGGGCAACATTACTGCCTCAAGACACTTGATGTAGACCTCCATGTTGAGTCTGAGTCCCGGTGGAAAGATGAATACAGACATAATGTCACCATCACTAGTGATCACTCCAAACACCTTTGTAATCACCATTAGACTCATCCAACTCTTTCCAAATTCCCTGCACTGTCCTCAGATTGACACATAAACATTCTGAAATGTTTGTATTAAAGCTTTCAGCACAAATGCCAAGTAGTGCAGTATACCGTTTCCAAATTTCTAGCAGAGTGAATTGCATCATGGAGCTCTTTTTTTTACAGACAGTTCCAAACTGATAATACTGTACTGTACAGTCAACAAAATCAAAAAGAAACAATGCACATGTGTGAGATTAAGAATATAAAATGGCAAAAATTTACTCATCGCACACTGTATATATAAAAATAAAAATATAGTAGCATGGTGGAGTAATGGATAGCAGCTCTGATTAAGGAATTGGAGATCTCAGTTTGAATTTCATTTGAGTTCATTACATTTGGTTATGTACTAATAACCTTGGGAAAGGTATGAATCCATCTCTTCTCAAACCCCCACCCCCACACAGCTATATGTATATAGAAGAACAGACTGGGTCCTATAGCCTTGGGCAAAAACTTGTCTAGGAGAAGAGCAACTCTTAATTCAAAACAGGAGGAGGGTCATTTGGTGTTCTTATGGCATGGTGTGTCCAGCTATTCTATGAAGTGCAGTCAGTTCTGCACAAACATTCACCACTATAATCAAATCATCTGTGCAGGTAATCTAGATGTTTGGCTCTAAGAACTGAGTTGCTGGACCCTAATTTGTGAACATTCTATAGCAACATTGTCTGTCATTATGAAACTTTGAACTTCAAATTCCTGAAAAACAAACATTTAAACTGACATACAATATAAGTTAAGTGTTCTTTTATTAATTGTATGTTTGTCACTGCATACTTTTCCCATATTTTGTATTTTATTATACAAAATTTATTTACAAATGTTAATCTTGTATTTGTTGTTCATTCATACTTGTTTGTGTGTTTCTATCTGAACAAACCTACCTTTATTCTTTTTTTAACCTGATGTTCATAAATTTATATGTTGCAAATTTGTAACAATATATATATATACATATATATTTATACATGAAGAAATATAATTTTAAGGTATGCTATATTTCTGAGATAAAGTGCACAATATCAGAGATAGAGCATATGTAAATATAAATATAAAAGTAAACATTGAAGTCAACACTCAGAGGTGACAGGCTGTTTCATGCTAGACACAATTGTCAGGCTGCGAATGTTGGACTTTTTCTCGACTATCTATATATATGGGTCAGTAGTACATTGTGGGTAATCTATTCTGGCAGTTATTTTTGCGGGAGTGGGTTGTTTGTTTATTTATTTGTTTGGGTTAATTTATTTTACTTGTTTTTCATTTTCATTTTGTATTATTTATTCATTTCAGTTTTTGATGTTTTATTAACACAGTAAAAAAATTGGGGGGAATATGCTTAGGCTGCTTATTTAATAGTTTTTTTTGGTCTGGGATATAATTAAAGCTATTTATTCGTCCAATGTTTAGATTGCTTGCTGTAGTCTATTCTGTTATTTTGGCGGGGGGGACAGTTTTTAATTAATTAATTTATTTATTTGAATTGATTATTTTTACTAGTTCTAATGGTTATTTTAGCAGGGGTGATTTGTTAATTTTTTCATTTATTTATTTATTTGGATTAATTTTTATTTGTTTATTATTTATTTACTTATTTTTTATTTTGTATATTTTTATTTACTCTATTTGGTTTTTGAATTTTGAGTAATGTAGTAATGTTTTTATATATATATATATATATATATATATATATATATATATATATATATATAGTTTATGCTATATATATATATATATATATATATATATATATATATATAGTTTATGCTATATCCATGGCAGAAAAGTGCCCAATATGAGGGAGGGAATGAACTGCTCCACTGTCTTAACAGTAGCTTATTAATGTTAACATTTAAATTTTAAAATGGTCAGTTTTGAATCAGTACCTGAAGATTGCTGTGTGCATGAAACTCAGAGTTGTACCAAATGGTGAGGATGAACCACAAGAGGCATTTATACTTTCATGTTGCTTACACCAAATTCTGGCCTTACCACCTGAATTTTACAGCAGAGATCAAGAATCATCTGACCAGGCAACATTTTTCCAATCTTCTATTTTTCAATTTTTGCAATGTTTAGCAAATGTTGACCTCAATTTCTTGTTCTTATTTGACAGAAGTGGCTCCTTATATGATTTTCTGTTGCTGTAGCATGTCTGCTTCAAGGTTCAATATGTTATGTATTCAGAAATGCTCTTCTCTATATAACCATTTTAAAAAGTGGTTATTTGAGTTATTGTTACATATAACTGTATGGTGTTCACATTAAATTAAAGCACTGGTTCTCTGAAAATTGTTATTATAATCCTTGGTTCTGGCTGTCACAGACAAGTGGCAAACAAGGACAAGGGCTCTGTTCAGAATTCCCTGTAGATTACCCAGATCAATTTACAGCTGAGGAAGGATAAAAACAATAAAGAGGACAATAGTCTGAATATAAATAGTGTAACATATGATAACTCTTCATCCAAAATTTCAGACAAAAATTATGAGAAATTCAAATTATCATGTCTTTCCATTTAGATGATTATCTTGGTTGATATGATCATAACATTTGCTACCATTGAAAACTTTGGGCTTCTTTATATTTTTTTCATGGTACACCTTTTTCTTCCACTGAACTAAGGTATGTAACAACCAGGACCAAAGAATATAATTATAATTGCCAGTGAACTGATGCTTTAATTCGTTAAGTTATCTGCCTCTTAGACAAACTAGTGATGTAATTTTGTATCCTTAAACCTAATGCTTTTACTCAAGTGGTGGACTTTATGAATGTGCTTACTTTCTTAATTAAATACTCCCAGATGGTACTCATTTCTCTGCTAGGTCTACTGAGAAAATTGTTTCAATCATCTTTTCCTCCAGTGTTGTTGTCTTGACTTTATCTTTATGCTACAGACATTGATGATTATCCTTTTCCTTCCAGGTTAGGCCATGTCTTATTTAAATGTCTCTTCCCAAAATACACTCTTCTGATATTCCTCTACACTTGATTTTAAGAGGTGGCTTGTCTCCCCTTTGTATTCCTTGTTACAAATGCATGTGATGGTATATACTAATATTTTGGTTGTGTTTTCTTTTGAGGAAGGCTTCTAGAGAGATATCACTGAGAGACTGAACTACTTTTGAATACCATTCTGATGTTGTATGGAATGCAGATTCTTTGAACCTTTTTAGATGTACTCTTTATGTATGCTATGTAGCAAATTTTTTATTGTTGTCCTCAACTCTCTGTTCTTGCTTGGATTCTTCTACAGATGGAAAGAGAGCTGAAGCTAATTCAAACTGACTTAACTATTCAAACAGCTGGTAAAAATGGTTTCAAAAAAGCAGGGTACACTCTGGTTAGGGAAAGAATCCCTCAAAGCTCCTGAATGAAACACCAGTTTAAAGTGAACTCTCTCTCATGAGATAGAAACATTCCTAGAGTGGATAGCATCAGAAATGGATAGAAATAGAATTTAACATAACCTGAACAAATCACATAATAAAGAATTTGAGTGGTCAATGTATGTCAAATATAGAAACTACAGTGGTTGAAAGATCATGAATTACAACAATGTCTATCATTAGCCTGTTAAAGTAGTTGTCAACATCAACAAATACTTTGTGGAAAAAGTGTTGGACAAAAGTCTCAAATTCACAACCACCATTAAGTAGGTCCTATACTTAGACAACATAACCTAAATTGGAGAGGAAGATTTGCATATCTCTAAAGCCCAAGTTAATGAGTTGGAATGAAAAGTGAGACAGGCATTGAAACAAGCCCTGCCTTTCAAATCAAACATAACAAGAGAGGAAAAATTATGCAGAGTGTTACCAAAATCCTCATATTACCAACAGAGAAGGGCAAAACAAAAATGGTGATAGACAATTAAGAATACACAGAAAAAGTCACTAATCTAGTTGGAGATGTTAACTACAGTAGGGTAAAAAAAGAATCTGAATGAAAATTGCGAGGGAACTGTCACAGACATTAAGTAACAACAAAGATTACTTCATGATAATTGAATAAACAGCTGACCAAAAGTTACATTAATCTAAGATAGTATTCCACTAAGTTCCATCATCAATTGTCAGAGCTTGGCCCATCACTTACTGAGAATATTTCTCCTAGATATAATCTACCTGCTAACAGGCAAATTTCTATTCTATGTAAGGAACTCTGTCCACTTTGTGAGGACCATCTGAGTTACTTCCATTCATACAAACTGAAGTAAGAACACATAAAATTCTACCATCATGGATATCACTTTTAAGGTAGATTAAAGCACTAGTTCCCTGATTTCATACCAGTTGGTGTTCAATTCCTGGACTTGGTAGTGCTGAAAAGTCATATACTTTTAATCAGTATTAGAAATGGACACACAACATAAAAGTGAATAAGACTGGTTAGTTTTATCTAGCATGAGTTATCTACCCATAAGCATGGAAAGTTGAATGGGTACAATCTACCATCATGGATTATTCAAAATTCCAAGATGGTTACCAAATACTGAAGAAGGCTAGCAGGAACAATGGCCAAAATGATATGACTATAACAACAAAGATGATGAAACAAGTCTGAATGGAAAGGTATATAATCTCAATATAATATAAAAACATAAACAAGAACTCGCAAAAAATAACATGGAAAATATGAAATTCAGCACCAGCTTACAGCAAGATCTCAAAATGTGTAAACTTTGCCAGGTGGAGAAAATAGCAAAAATTACTTTTCCAGAACAATATAAATTTCAAAACAAAAGATCAGACTTTATTTCTAAATGCAAACACAAAAACAAATTCCTACTACACTAGCTACAAACCCAATATAATTAAACTAATAACCCATAATCTAAGTGTAATAAACTTTATTTTGAATACAAAAATTATAGGTTAAAGCTGACATTCATCATGCAGTATTCATTTTTATATCCAATATATATATATATATATATATATATATATATATATATATATATATATATATATATTCAGTCTGTTGAAAGTGTCAAGCACAAGCAAGAGTCATGAAACCAAAATGCATGTGCTATATTTAAATAATTAGAACCATTTCAAAGAGGTTGGATTGTGATTTCGTTTGGTTTGTTTCATTTTACAGCATATGAACCTCAAAGGGTTATTTAATGCCAACAAGATTTTTACAAAAGATTTGTATGAAAAGAATATATATTCTTTGTAAGGAAACTTTAGGTCCAGTTTGATTGATATACTTTTGTCAAGAGGGTTGTTATTGAGAGTCTTGTTTCATTGATGTATTTTTTTCAGTTACACAGTTTGTAGAGGAATTGATTTTGACATTCTCATTAGGTTTATAATTTTTGGTAGAGTCCTATTGTTTTGATAAATTATATTATATCATCCACTTTTACTTTCTCAAACAGGTCATGCATATTGTTTATATTATAATATTTTTGTTATAATATTTTTGTCCTGAGAGAGCAAGATCTGAGCACTCAGTTAATATGTGTTTAATAGTATATGCTGTTTTACATACTTGGCATAGCATACTAGTTGATCTTTGTTAAGTAAGTACAAATGAAATATTCTTGTATGACCAATGCATACATGTGCCAGTACCACTTCTTCCTTACAAGATTTTCTAGGAGGTGTCTTCTTTTCTCCTAGTTTGGGCTGGATTACAAAGAGTTTATTGTGTGGTTTATTGTACCAGTACTGTTGCCAATCCTTTTGAATGTATTTATTAATAACCTCCTTAAAATCTGGCTGCTTGATCTGCCTTATTAATTTCTTTAGCTTCAATGTTTCTAGGAATCCAGCATAGTTTCATGGCTTTATGTTTGTTAATATTGCTCATTTTGCATACTATTTTCATATGTGGGTTGTTAGATTTTTTTTCTTCAAAGCCAATAGGATGGATAGTGAATCCAAAAAAATTAGAAAATCTTTTTGTTTTCTCTGTGATAATATTGAGAGTTAGCTCAATTGCATAAGACTCTGCAGTGAAAATAGAGCTTCCCTTTGGGAGGCACCTTTTTTGGTAATATTTTGGCTCACTACTGCACTTCCTATCTTGTCCTTACATTTTGACCCATCTGTATAGATGGGTGTATGGTTAGGGAAGTTTGCCAATGTGTCCTGAAACTTATCCTGGAATGTGAGTAGGTGCATTTTTTTGTTTTGGGAGATTATGTAATCCTAGTAGAACTTTGGGTTGCTTGATAGTCCATGGTGGAACACCGGCCGCAGTCGTTTCCTGTATATTTGAGAGTGTGGTGTCTAACACTTCAGCAATGGATTTCATCCTGAGTCTGTAGGGTTGTATAACATTATCGATTCAAAGGTACTTCTATAAGCTGGGTTAGTTGGGCATGATTTTATTTTTACATAGTACTTTAGTGCCAGTTTAGTGCACCATAAATGTGAAGTTGTTTCATTACCTTCTGTATATAAGCTCTCCACTGGTGATGTTCTGAAAGCCTCAAGTACTAATCTGAGGCCTTGATGGTAGGTTGTATTAAGAATTTTTAGGTACAACTCTCTGGCCACCCCATATATGAAATTAGTTTAATCCAGTTTTGAGCAAAGTAATGATCTGTATAATTTGATTAATGTTAATCAATCTGCTCCTTATTCAGTATGGGCCACTTACACACAGATGTTGTAGGGCTTTGCTACAATTTGTTTTCAAATATTTTAGATGGGGAATGAATGTTAATTTTTTATCAAAGATAATGCCAACAAACTTGTGTTGTTCCACTATTGGGATTTCTACTCCATCCAATTTTAAACATGGGTCACTGTGCAATTTTCTTAATTTGCAGAAACATAGACATTTGTCTTTTATTTTTGAAAACATAAATCTATTTTCAGTGGCCCATTTGTATATTTTATTGAGACATATTTTTGGTGAGTTCTTGTTTATGTTTTTATATTATATTGAGATTATTTCCATTCAGACTTGTATCCTTATCTTGTTTTATTATTTCAGTTCTTTCATTGTCCTTCTTTTGTGGTTCAGCCTGCACCATTTCCTTGGAATATAGACTTTTTAGGTAAGTTTGAAATTTGGGCCAATCATTTGGTGTATGAGGTTGTCAATGAGAGCCCTGTATTTGTCAGGTTAACATGCATTAATTGTAATCTTATTTTCCATTATTTTTTGCATAGGAAGGGCCTTTCATGCAACCTTTTACTACTTGCCTTGCTTCTGAAAATGAGATGTGTCTTTTATATTTTACTTCGACAATCTCCCTTTTCTTTTTCCAAAAATTGCATGTTCTTGATGGCTGGATGGCTTTCCTCGCAATTAGCACAATTTATTTCATTGTGGCATTCTTCTTCAAAATGATCTGATACTTTGATATCTGATTTCTTGGAGGGCTGGTATTGCTGATGACGTCAAGATCTTCCATGAGGCATCACAAAAATATGCATAACTGAAGAAAAGAGTTTGAAAGGGATCCCTGAATTGCCATGAGGTGCTAACCTGGCCATATGCCCAATGCAATCAGATAAGTCTGTCTAGGGCAGATCTGATTAGTCACCAGAAATCACACCAAGACCCACAGTCTATTGCATATGATGATTTCATGTTGGCATGCTTTGAATGCCCAACCTGCATTAGAGTGTGCATGTCCAGGTTGGGCTTGACAAGGCATATAAAAAGACACATTAGAAGTGATGTTCAAAGTCAACTTCCACCACTCAGAGATGATTTGACATGCTATATATATAACAAGAAATGCAGATCAATGGCTGGCTTTATGAGCCATTGTCATTCACACAACAAATGAATGCAGTGTTGGTGTGGAGTTTAACTGATGGACTGGGCATGTCAGTGATGGTCATACTTACTTTGTTAGTCACAACAGCCACTGTATATATATATATATATATATATATATATATATATATATATATATATATGTAGCATCAGGGCAAAAACTGCACTCAATAAAGGAAGTTTACCCATTTTTTTTTAAACTGACAGTTGTGCTTCTTCTTTTTTGTTTTGACTTATTTTTATTAATTGCTAAAATATTTTAAATTTTGTATTTAAAATAAACAGAAAAAAGGGAAAAACACATGCATCCACACAAATGTCTTCAAATATAATTTATTTGTTGTATGAATGTTTATTCATTAACTATTATAATTTAGTTTATACCTACTTGGCCTGCGAAACAGAATACTAAGAGATAAAAATTAATTGGGTTGCGAAAGAAAATGTCCTCTGGACCTCCCGCAGGATGCTGGGAGATAAAAATTAATTAGGTCAAGCTCTGACTGAAATCAAAATGTCCGTTGGACCACCCCCATATCATTTGGGAAAAACACCTGTTTTATGTCGAAGCTGGCCACGATAGGAAAATTATTTTATCAGAACGAATAATTAGCACCAGAATGCGAAATCACCAGATGACCACCCACTTGATAATTGGTGAAAATCTCATTGACGAATTCCATATGAAATTCGGTTAAGATAGAGATAACAGTCGTGTGAGGTCTCCTGTAGGAAAAGAAAGAAAAAAAAAAAAGGAAGATAATTTTTTTTTCTTTTAGCGAGATTTTCAAACCGAGGCCAGTTTGGCCACACCCACACTGCTGAGCGCCCATTGGCTGAATGGTGGCATGAGCAGCAGGCGAAGGTAATCATGTGAAGAAGGGGGGAGGCCTGTTGACACCCACCCTGAAGGGATCGGTATGAGATGCCACTGTGAGAGAGAGGGAAACCTGTTGACACCCTCTGAGGGTATGGGTGAGATACCAATATGAGAAAGGAAGAATTTGGGAGGACAAAAGACTTCCAAAAATGGAAATTAATAATTCTTCCTGACCGAAAACAAAGGAAAACCCTTAATGCGGATTTAGAATTATCACGGAACCTCAAACCCCGACAGGCCCACCCCGGTTTTGGTCGGCGTCCATATAAGGAGAGTTGCAATGAGTAAGACAGCAGTTTAGTTGAATTAAGGAGTTTGCAGCTGAGCAGTTGGGGTTAGACAGACAGGCAAGCAGTTGGCAGAAGCAGAGGCAGTTGGAGTTGCAGAGTTAGTAGCCTCGCAGGAAGCTGACTGAAAGATTCCATGCAATCATGACCTCAACTTCTAACCAAGAACAATTTATTTTTGAAGAACGACTTAGACTCACACCACCAAAACAAGTTTTATGAATATCGCCTGAAGATACACCAAAACCAGTTTCTTAAAAGAACAATTTAAGATGTTAAGACTCGCCTAACAAACGCAAAGTGTCACGTATCCATATTAGCGGTTTGGGAGAAAGACGCAGTCCTGTATTCAGCAACCAGATATAAAATATTGTTATTCCTTTTTTAACACATTTGAACTTTTCAATTTATTACTTTATTTTCTTTTACATATACTTGTGTGGTATTGCCCTTGTTCGGACTCGACTTGCATTACGGCCTGGCGACTGATTGATTTTGTCTACCTAAGATCAAATCACAACATGGGTAGGTTAGACTAGAAGTCAAAACAGTTACTTCGGTAACCAGACGTTGGAGGCGAGCTGGGAACGACAAGGCTGATACCGAATCTAACGAGATTCCCATCCGAATCAGCAAAAGGTTAGAACGTCACCTTTAGGTGCCACGACCAATACCAAGCCAGTCAGTCGTCACAGGACAGGATAGGACGGCGACGACACAGAGACAGACGAGGTGACGTCACAACTGGTGCTGTGACCGGGATAGCACGGTGAGCGCGGCCAGGCAGACATCACATTTGGTGCAGCGACACCAGGGGACGTCACATTAGTCACAACATGTTTTCCATGTAATGTGTCACTTCTGTAATATTAAGTAAGATGTACAAGTTTGTATGTACGGCATGATATCTGTCTCATGTTTTTGTTTTTTGTTTTTGTGCTTTATCTACAACTTAATATATTTCTTCGATTTATGGGCTGCTATAATTATAAGCATATTTATTTATATACATCTATATTTTTTATTGTGAATATTTTATCAAACATGGTGATATGTAATCTAGTATTTTTTAAAATGTGGTTATATATACATATATATATATATATATGTATATATATATATATATATATATGTATATATATATATATATATGTATATTCATCTATAATCATTTACATATGTTGATTTGTCATGATACTGGCAATTAACTTTGTATTATTTTTTTATAATTACTCATAGGTGTCTATTTTGTAATTTTGTATATATATATATATATATATATATATATATATATATATACAAAATTACAAAAGTAAAATTATATATATATATATATTTATGTAACCATAAGTTCTATGTTAACAGTTATCTTCTCTCACACTTCTTGCTTGTGGAACTCTCTTCCCATTTGTTGCTTCCTAGTCAACTTTGATCTTACAAAATTTAAATGCAATATCAATCATTATCTTCTGACTTCTTAATTCCTGTCCATTTACTATTCTTCGGTAACTCTTTGCATCTTAGTGGCTTTATTGCTTTGCTTGGGGTGAAATGATAAAAAAATACAATAAAACAAAATTTTTCAAAGAATTTTAAACAAAATTAGATGTTTTATTGTTAGCTTTTTCTCCTCACCAAGTATAAATACCCAAAGAGGATTAAAAAAGGTTCACCTATCATATGGTTTACACTCCTCCCTCATCTTTTGAACAAGAGTAGAGGTTTATGCCTTGTTTCCTCTTTAAGATTGGATTTTCAGTTCCTTCTAAAATCTTTTCATTCACTCTCATACCCAGTAACCCCTTGCATCTTAGTGGCATTGTCACTTTGCTTGGAGTGAATTGATTAAAAATAAAAATAAAAGCTTATCAGAAAATAACTAAACACTAATAGTATGCTCTATTTTAACAACTGTCTTATTTATCAAAAAATAACTGCGAACTTTAGTTGGAAACTTTCAAATATCAATATTTGAAAAATTATTTAAAAAACAAAATTGTCATAAAAAATCATATGAAAAACTGTAGTTTTCACTTATTAGTCTAATACATACACATTCACACATGCACACACAGACTCTCAAACAGAATACTAATATACTATATATTTGCTTGTTTTATTACTTTTTCTACAAAATTAACATTTTGCTTTTTTAAATAATATTGTTTTTAAAGTAACTATTTTATAAGCTATAGCTAAAAATCTCAAATAAGTATTAATTAAACCCCATAAAAATTTATATATAATCACAAACATACTTTTTAAGGTATCTTTTTAAAGTAAGACAATTTATTATTGCTTATGAAAATATATCCTTCCTAATCTGTGTATGTCTGGAGGAATCTTAAGGCAAACATGCATGAAAATAGGTCTTTCTGATAAAAGCTAAAAATAGTTCATTCATAAATTCTTGCCTCTAAAACATATATGGCTTACCAAAATGTGGGGGAAATATTTTTTTTATATTTCTTGAACTAAGAAAAACACTTGTGCTTATCAGGGTATGCTTTTGAATTTGTCGTAAAAATGATAACGAAATGAAAAAAAGATGCTTACAGGTTTTAAAAGATGACTGAGATATCTGAAATGAAAGAAAAAACGGTCTACTTAAATATTTTTCTTCTTCTTTTCATTTACAAGTCAAATAAAAGAAAGCAGCCATTTTTAGCTGAACAATTTATATTAAGCTTTGTGATGTTTGGATTGTCTCAAATTAATCCCTTACATTTTTTATGAAGACAGTAAAATACAACTTAATTACATACTCTATCTTTCTCTTTCTTTACAGATTATACAACTGAAGAAGGCTTAAAATATTTTAGTAATAACACCTGATGTACAACAAAGTTCAAACAAAAATGATGCAAGCAAAACTAATTAACAAGATTTACAGAATATTAAGCTAATTAAAAAATAATTCACTTTTAGGTCTTTATGTTATCTTTCAGCATTACATCTAAAGAAATTGATTCTACTACTACGACAACAACAACAACAATAACAATAATAATATATATTTTTACCAATTCTATTCAGTTTTAACTTTTACTTCACATGGTATAGCAGCAGATACAAGTGTTGAGATTATGTCAATTTTGAGACATTTTAAACTGGGCCACAAAGCTTCTGAAGCTACATAAGGAATTTGGAATGTAGAAGGGAATGAAACAATATCTGAATGTACAGTCTCAAAGAGGGAATTTTAAGGGTAGTGACTTGTCACTTGAAATAAGGCCCAGATTTGGACAACCATCACTTATCAATTATAATATTTCAAATGTAAGGAAGATGAGAAAAAAAACATTAATAATTGAAAAAACAATTAGAAGTAGATAACATCCTCATAAACTTCAAAAACATACAGGAGTCCTTGAAAGAATTCACATTAAATTAAACATTAAATGCTTTTCATACAGATTAATAATACATATTAATTTATTTTTAGCAAAAATATATTGGGTAGACAGCAATTTGCTGAACAATAGCAGTCATATAATGTTGTAAATAACCTGATGAGTACTTGTAGAGGAATTACAAAAATCTGGATAAATGATAGAATAAATAAAAAATACACTAATATCACAAAATAACAAACTTTTAATAAAATATTCCTTCTTTTTGTAAATTCTGTTAATAGGGAACAGGAAATTTGCTGAAGAGATAAAAAGTAATATTACTAACAAAACTTTTATAAAATAGTTTTGCTTTGTGAAGATTAAACATTTTAACATAGTTTATAAGGAAGGGAAATATGCCCCACTTATTTCATTGCCTTTAAAATCACATATTAAGAGTAAAGAGTAACTGACTTATAAATGAATTGGAAGGAGTGAATTCTTTAATTGCCTCGTTGCATTTAAATTTGTTTGCTCAGTCTAGAATGGAAGTGACATCTAAGGGCATCAGAGGAAAATGAAAGATTATCTAATTGCCACAATTCATTTGAAAATGGATACTCAGAGCGCAGAGGAAGTAACTCCCACATGCTTCAGAAGGAAATGTAATCTCCTTGAACTACCTTATCAAATTGGATACTCAGTATGGAGAGGAATTGACTTCCAAATGTATCATAGGGAAAAAGATTCTCTATTTGCTGAACTGCAATTGAAATTGGATGCTCAGAGCTGAGAAAAAGTAAATTGCAATGACACCAGATGGAAGGAAAGTGCATTTTCACTTGGATGTTCAGAAGAAGGTTACAGTGATTTCTAAGTAAATAAGAAAGAAATGAAGATTTCTTTAATTGCCTGACTGCAATTGAAATTGGATGCTCAAAGTATAGAAGTGACTTCTAAGCACATCACTGGGAAAGGAAATTCACTAATCATGTCATTGCATTTTAAAATGCTGCATACAACAGAGAGGAATTGTTTTCCAAGTGCATCAGAAGTAAAGTTTTTAATTGCCTCATTGCATTTGAAATTGAATGCTCATGGTATAGAGGAAGTAACATGGAAATTTATTAAAGGGAATGGAAAAATTTCCAATTGCATAATTGAAATTGAAATTAAATTTTCAGAGCTGAGACACAGTGACTTCCAAGTGCATCAGAAGGAAAAGAAACATTCTCTCATTTCCCCATTGCATTTGAAATTGGATGTTCAGAACACAGAGGACATAAATTCTAGTTGCATCAAAAGAAAATGAAAGATTTTCGCATTTAAACTAGGATTCTCAGAGCAGAGTGAAAATGACATCAATGTGCATAAGAAGGAATGGAGAGATTTATTAGTTTACTCATTGCATTTGAATATGAATGCTCAGAGTAGAGATAAAATGATTTCCAAATGTGTCAGAAGAAAAGTAAAGATCCTCTTATTAAAACTGAACTTGAATTCTCAGAGTGGAGATACAATGGCTTCCAAATACATTAGAGGATCAGGAAAGATTTTCTCATTGTCTCATTGCATTTGAAATTGGATGTTCACAGCAGAAAAGAAGTCATGTTCAAATGCATCTGGGAAAAGAAGGATTCCTAATTGCATTATTGTATTTGAAATAGGATACTTAGAGCTGAAATACAGTGACTCCCAAGTACATCAGAGAGAATGGAATGATTCCTTAATTGCCTCATTGCTTTTGAACTTGTATGCTCAGTCTGGAGTGGAAGTGCATTTGAGTGAATAAAAAGAATCAGCAACTACCTCTGAATTTACACTTGAATGCTCAGATCTGAGAGTTAGTGACTTCCTACTGGATCAGAAGAAAAAGAAAGATTCTTTAATTGCCTCATTACTTTTGAAATTCAATGTTCAGTTCAGAGACAAGGCAACTTGTAAGTATATCATAGTAAAAGGAAATATTCTTCAATCAAATCATTGTATTCGAAATTGATGCTGAAAGCTAAGAGGAAGTGACTTCCAAGGGTATCAGAACAAAATGAAAGATTCTTTTATTACATCATTCCATTTAAATATGGATGTACAAATTTCCTCTATTCCCCTGCATTGGAGAGTAATGAAGGAATAAATTTTGCCTTTGCAAACAATGAAAATGAAAACAAAATCTTTTTTTATTTATTTATCATTATTATTTTTCAATATTTTCATGATGTTTGTGCAAGAACTTATAAATGGATTTTGTATAAAACTGAAAAAATTAATTTTCTCAACATCCATGTTTTATAGTTCAGCTTTAAAAAAAGAATCCAACTGAAATCATCATACACTGATATGCCAAATATTTGGACCCTCTTTAGCTAGGTAAAGTTTAGGATCTTGACATAATATTGATTCCACACATAGTAAGAAACCTTCAGAAGTGATGCATGTCATGTCAATAGCTGTCCAGATATTACCAAATATTTGGAGGTGCAAGATTTTGCATGTGAATACACCTCTGCACTATGTTCCATAAGTGTTTAATTGGTTTAATGTCAGGAAAATATGGTAGCTCCACCCATGACATGTGAACACACACTACACCATTAAGGAACTACCACTAGTCTGTACAGTTCCTTATGGCTACCAATTATTAAGCTAAAATAACTGGAATTGTGACTCATTCAATCATACCATCTATTGTCAGTCAACTAGGGTCTATTAGCAACCTCACTGGCTCAGGTGAGAGGCTGTGTTTGGTGTTGTGGAGTTAATAAGAATATCCTGATCAGGGAACTGTGGTTGGCTACTGTACTGTCCATGGTGAGCAATAATGCCTTCTATCATGTATTACAAGTGTACATGTGAAGCCAGTGTTCAAGGGATGTCAGATGCCTTCTACAATTTTAGAAATGGAATGTCACACTGATCCACCAAATGTCAGAGCACACCTAATATAAAGGTCTGGTTTTTTCTATGATGTGAAAGTCTGATGGTGCCACCAATCATTCATTACCTTTTCATACTGTCATCCCATGACTTTTGACACACTAGTGTATAGAAAAACTTAATTTCTTAATCATAACTTTCCTCTTGAGCAATTCTTCTTCTTCTTCTTCTTCTTCTTCTTCTTCTTCTTCTTCTTCTTCTTCTTATTATTATTATTATTATTATTATTATTATTATTATTATTCCTCTAGAAAATATTACTATTATTGTTAATTTTTAAAACTTTATGCACTATCAAAATATCCTGTGTGACAAATATTCCATTAAAAAATAATGAAAACATATTATTTATTCATTCTCTCTGGAATGCTGCACCATTTTCCTGACTTCTGGTAAGTTTTTTCCTTGGGCCTGAAATGATGTACATAAATAGCAGCTATATAATTTTTATTCACCCAAGAGGATTCATTTTTATAAATAGACATAGTAAATGATTTATTAAGGCAAGAGAGTGTCAGATTGAGAGAATAATATTGATCATGACAAGTTTGCTAATTAATTATCTATTATTACCATTCATTTTTTTTTTTTGCAATAATTTATAATGAAATGTGGTTGTTTTTTTATTTAACTGAATGAAAGTAAGTCTGCACACACCCTAGATATATACACTGGTATGCATATATATATATATATATATATATATATATATATATATATATATATATATATATATATATAGGTAAGATGTATATAAATGTGTGTATGTGTGTATATATATATATATATATATATATATATATATATATATATATATATATATATATGTTTGCTTAACTTTCATTTCCATCATATACATGATGGAAATTAAAGTTAAGCAAACAATAACACTGAAGAAATATTCTAAATGACTGTACCACCTTTAATTTTGTTCAGTGTTTCCAAAACATAACTTAGAGTATTTCAATTTACACCTTATTTTGTACTTTTGTTTATCAATCAATTCATTTTATAAAACTGCTCTGAAATATTAAGAATTCCTAAACTTTCCAGTTGTTCACATGGAATTATCAATTTTTTCACTTCTATACTTAAATGTATTTTTATCCTCCCATTTTCCTTTTTTTGTTACTGGGATTAACATTCTTGTACAACAATGAGATATTTAACACGATTAACTTAATCTAGAACAAGCCCACAGGATTAGGGGACCAACTTATTATAATATTAATGGTCTGCAAGAGAACCTTGCTGATTACAAGTTCACAGTAATGCTGCTACCAGGCACACTACTATACTACAATGCATAAGTTAAGCTTTTCCTAACCCTATAGATATTTTTCTACATTATAGGAATCTATTCCATGGATATATCAGTCTAGTATTATAATTTTATGAGAATTAAAATTTATTATTTATTCAAATATAGTTTGGATCCTTTTATGTCTTTCTAAAGTCAATTCAATGCACTCAATAACAGTATAGTTGAAAGTGCTAAAATTACAGTATAATTTTCATTATTCTTGCTGGTCTTGTTTTTTAGCAGTATTTCAACTGGTTTATTTCCAGTCCTTATCAAGTAACCCTTTTTAAAATTTTATGCATTATCAAAACTTTTCACTTTCTTTACAACTGGATATTATTCTAGTCTCTTTTTTGTAACAACCATTTTTCTTCCATTGTAATCAAATGTGACCATCCCATGGGAAATTAAAATTTCTTTTCAAAGTTTCTTTGCCAGAGATGAGATTGAATGTTACATTTACCTGATGAAGGTTATACAGTGGTCCAACTGAAATAGGAGTTCAATGAGTGGAAATGGTAATGTTAATGGTAATATTAGCTGTTACCCTATAAGGAAAAATTTTCTATTCATTGACCAAGCAGTCAGTACTGTTTTTGATTGAAGTTACCTAAATATTTTTCTTAAAACAATTTTTAGGTAAACAGGTTTTTCAAGTCCAGTAGCTCTTATTGCTCTTTCCAGTATTGATGGGAATTTCCTTCCTAACTTTTTGTTTGAAGTGGTGTGGAATGCCAACATCATAGTTATGTCATTAATTTCTCTTCAAGCTACATGTGCTGTCCATTTTAGTTGTTGCTGCTCTTTGTAGTTCTCAAGTGATGCAGTTTTTGTTATTTGGTACAGTTCTTTTTTTAAGCTTTCTGTAGCACCAGTTCACAATGTTCAAAGCAGTATAATCATTGTCAAAACCCTCCTGCTTTACTTGTTCAACATCTTTTTCATCATTGATCTTAAGAAGCAGTTGTATACAACTGACAGTTTAGATATTTCTGAATGGGTTTGGCACCATGCATGACATCCATATGAAAGTCTCAATCTGATGAGGCTATTTAAGAACATGACTAAATTTATCAGGCTAATGTTTTGGTTCCATAGCAGTGTTGGTTGAAACTACATCAGGCACAGCCTATTCTATGTTCAATTTCTTTTTCTCCTATACTTAATTTGTTATAGCTACGATCCATACACCAAGGTACTTGAAGTGATTACTAATTACTAAATCTACATCCTGTAATTTTATGATGCATTCAGGGTCGGTGCCATCACTGCTTTTTTTCCAATTCCAAATCATAGTTTCTGTTTCAAAAAGAATTATCTTGAGTCCCATTTCTTAGAACACTTTTTTTTTCAATACATAAATGAAAGTGGTTTACTTCTCAACTGTTTTAAAGCTAAAAAAAAAGAAAAAGAAAAGCATAACAGAATAATTCTAATTTTTCTGGATTTGAGTTAATATTTGAATAGATCTCCTTATTTATTATCAGGGTCACAAGGGCCATAAATCACAAGGTTTCTATTTAACATCAAAAGCCTAATTACTAAAAGTTAAAAAAATAGTTTATGAAGAGAAATATAATGTTTGATGACCTAAAACCTCTTCAAAGACTTAAATTAAATATTACAGCATTATGGAGTTAAGCTGGGCACAAGCTCAATAACCACAACATCCATTATAAGACTTGGAAAATGTTTTTTGAAAAAATGTGGAGATAATATATACAAAAATACAGTAAGTAGTTATTATATTTCTCTTTTTTTTAAATTTATAAAACCCTTCATCTTGCTTCAGTCAAAGAATTGTTAAAACCAATAGAATAATATCTTATGTTGGTGAATGTGTTAGTGGCTGATTGGCTCAAGACAAACCAAACCCAACTCTCCTGGTGCTGCTTGCCTCACCATTAAATTGACAATTTCACATGTGACTTTTATTGGAGTTTCTTTTTCTATTAGCCTGACTAATTATTTCTGCACTGTGTTTTTCATACCATCTGTTCTATAATTAAGGAAAAAAAGAAATGTGGCACTATTTGGTACAATAATAGATTTAGGAAAAGTTACTTGTATAATCTGATTACAAAGAAAATTAGTAAGAACTTTATAAGTTTCATTTTAATCATTTTGTCATAAAATTTTGTTAAATAGTAATTTGTTTATCAAATAAGGTAGAGTAAATTGAAATCTATTTTGGGCAGGGGTTAGGGTAGTATTTAGAATAAGTGAAAGAAGGACAAAAAAATTGTCCAACTGGAAATTCTTCAAATGAAATCTTTAGTAAAAATGTTGGCTACTTGTCCATACAAGATTCCCATAGACATGAGTGAAAATTTATTTCCATAAAAAATTGCATGTTAGGAAATTTCTGAAGCTAAGAATTAACAATTTGTATTTATGAGAATTGCCAAATATATCAGAATAAAATATTGCAAATGATGGACAAAGTTGTTATGAGGATTCATCATTCTTTTTACTCTACCAAACTAAAAAATTCAAGAAGAGGACATGATAACATTTATATAGCGGCATTTTGGAAGATAACTTTTTACATTCAGTGTTGTTTTTGTTGTTTGTTTAACATCATATCAATCAGTCAATTCAGTTGAATTTTGCTGCTGCAGAGTCAACTGTTTTGTTCTGTTAAAAAGCTATGAAAGAATGCTCAGTAAAATGTAATGATTTATCAAAAAGTACCATAATTATAGGACATTATCATGATGACACATCCCAGACTATAAATAAAAATTTAGATTTTCAAAAGTAATCTTTGATATTCTCTGCTTTGAGCTGAACAAAAACCTGTCAAATAGAATTAGTAAAACTATTTTATTATTAAATTCTATTTTTTATTTTTCCTAAATTGCTTTTGGTTAAGAAAATAAAACACATTACCCGGTCAAGCAAATAAACTTCTTTTATAAAATCTAAACAATAGAATTTACAGTGAACACCAAAGAATTTGTGAAATACTTGCAGCTTCTGTGTCATGGGATATACTGTCATCTGGTTCTCATTTTTCTTGTTATAAAAATACAATTTGAAATGTTTTTAACAGTCAAGTCTTTTTTTATTAATAAGAAAGGAGGGTCTTAGAGAGTGAGAGAGAGAGAGAGAGAGAGAGAGAGAAAGCAAGAAAATATATATTTTTATGATAAGAGACAAAAATAACTTTGAAAAATGTCCAAGAAATGTTATTTCTCCCAGTTGTCTTTAAAAATAAGGCCAAGAATGTTTGTAAGGAATTTCTTCCTTCTGTAGAAGATAGAAATTTGTATCAGCCTTGTGGGTTTAAACAAAGTGAGCCTTCATGCAAAAATCTGTCAAAGAATTTTTGTAATAAAATCTATTTGTTCATAGAAGTCAGTTTTCATGTTTGGAGAAGATTTTTTGTTGAACTTCCACGTTTTCATTTCTGAGTGACTGAACAAAAACTATAGTTTCATTTATAAGTTCATGAAATTTCTTTTACGCAATTATTAAATAAGTATAACATTGTCTGACATAAGGCCATTATAGTAGGAAAGTCAGTGAGGAACAAAATAACTCCACTAACAAATAGTCTATTTCACAAGCTTGCTGACCATTGCTCTACAGTAAGGCATCCCAAACAATACATATATTATGTGCATTTTTTCTTCTAAACTAAAATTCTGAAAGAAAAACTTAATTGTACATGAATTTGAATTTGACAAGTTCTTTAATGGTCATAAGGATATTAGAGTTTCTGTTCAGGGTTTTTTTGTTAACAAACCTCATAAATCCAGCAACTAAAAGATTTTTGCAGCATCCTTGGTTAAATTTTAAAATGTATGCTTTATAAATTCAAGTGCACATACATGCAAAACCTCTTCCCCACCTTTTCACTTCCTCTTTCCCACTTTGTCTCTCTCAATTCCAATCACTCCCTCTCACTTACAGCTTCCCTTCTTCTTCTCCTCTCTCTCCCTCTCAGTTTCATTCATTCCTGACCTTTCATTCATCATCTATCACTCTCTTTTCTTACCCTCTTTCAATCACTCTTTCTCCATGTCAATCTTACTTACTCTTTCTCTTCCTTCAGAGAATTTCAAACTGCATCATTTATTTAACCTGGGTAGGGGGTTGTTGATTGTTCTTATTCCACAAAGCATGTCTAGAGATATCTCATCTTGTTCTTATTTAGTACTGCTTAGCTATAACTTGCTGTGTTCCCACTGTTTCTGAGTCTGTTAATACTTGGCCCAGGGATTGAACTCACATTTACAATGTCACCAAATTCACAAACCAACAGCATCAAGACAGATTGTAGAACATTAACCCCAGACAAAATTACCACTTAGTGCATTAGTAAACCTGTATGAGCCTAAAGAAAAGTTTTAAGAAGCACAAATTTTCCACTTTTTCAACCAAATTTAGCTTATTTGCTTATACCTTAGTTTGAACATATGATATAAATAAGGAGCAAAAATTCCTATTATGATTTGCCAAAACTAAAAGGACTCTATTCACTTTGATATATGTCTTAACAATTATAAATTAGGTGAAGCCACCATAAACAACTCTCAAACTAAGAATCACTATATATAAAATATATTTTTATAAAACAAAAAGAAGATATTTTTCACTTATGTATCTTTGAGTATGTTTTTTTCTAATATCTTCTTGCTCAACAATATTATTAATTGAGAATTTCTTTAGCCATGATATTCTGAGGAAAGGGAAAGTAGAGTTTGACTAAAACAAGTATCTTGCATACATGGTAATAATCATTATTTTTTTACCACTCCAACAAAAGCGAATCACTTCACTAGTATGTAGACAGATGTATATATTTATAGCCATAATCAAATATGTATTAAAATTGTATTACTGTAGTGGAAAAAATATATTACTCTAGTGGAAACCTAACCTGCAGTAAAATCCATGTGTACTAAAGTATTGACCACTTCAGTGCATTAAAAACTTGTAGGCTTCTTTAAAGAGAACTCAGTGCATTCACAAATAAAATGAATTTGTTCTGGTACAAACTATGTCAGTTGAGTTCATTCACATATCTGTCAATAAGTATGACCCCACTGAACATTGTTATCAACATGATGATGCTAACTTCAGTTCTAATAAACAGTCTCTTTTATTTCTGTTTTATATACAATGTTTCAACAAATTTGTATTAAACCAATTCAGTTGCATATAAATACCTTCATCAGCTTCATCTCCTTCATCTACAACCTTTGCTTCAAATATCTCCACAAGAATATATACCATTTGTAGAAATAAATCTTCTACCCACAGAGTTTCATGAAATCCATTTACAAGTGACCATCAGTATTGTTCTAAAACTGTGAGAATAACTGGATCAGCTACGTGATAACTTTTCTAAATTCCCCACTAATAATTTACTCTTTTACTTGAGATCTGGAGTATCTTTGACTTGCCACTTAGAACTGAGTCTCTGTTGAATGATATACAATTCCTACCATGGTTTTCGCTGTCATCTTTAAATTGGATCTTCACAAGCATGTGGACCTGATGATATCCCTGTAATAATCCTTAAGAAATGTGCTCTTGAACTGGCTTCTGTCTTCTTTAAACTCTACAATAAAGGTCTGGCTGCTTCTTGCTTCCCTGCATGTTGGAAATCCTCTTCTGTAGTTCCAGTCTTTAAGAACTCAAGTGAACTGTCTGATCCTTCTATCAACCTATTAGCCTTCTACCTCTTTTTAACAAAGTACTAGATACCCTAATTAACTCTGAATTGGTTAATCATTTCACCTTGCAGGGTGTTCTTTCAGATAATCAATATGACTTTTGCTTCTCTAGGTCAACTGCTGATGTTATTAACAATTATAGCTAAAAGAATCTATCAAGCTTTATATAAGGATGGTGAAGTTTGGGCTGTTGCTTTGGCATTTGACAGGGTTTGACAGATATGCTGGCCTGCTTCACAAGTTGAAAGATTATAGTATTTCTGGATGAATTTTTGATCTGATTCAATGTTTCTTATGAAATTGCAGAATGAATGTTGTCCTCAATGGCCACTCTTTTAGATCTTTTTGCATTAATTCTGGTATCCCTTGAACAGGCATAGTGCAAGGGTTTCATAGCCATCCTGCTTCTGAATCTATGATACCTCCCAAATCTATGATATGGGGCCACCCACTCTACTACATCTCAATTTTCATAAGCTCATATTCATATAATATACACATTTTATTGTAAGCTAATTATCTACAATAATGGATCATATGCAATATAGGTGAACAATTCAACTAGAAAAATTGAAAATAAATACAATGTATTTAAATAGAAATTAGAGACATGTCATAATAGATCATTCCCTCTTAAATAAATCAACAATATTTTGTGGCAATTTTTAACATCAACTTGAGAATTTTCTTGTTAAAAAGTTGAATAATTTTAACACACTCAACATTATAGATAAAAAATAGTGAATTCTATATAGTATTTTCTCGAGACTTAGCATGAGCAAAACAAATTCACGGATTTGGACAAAAAAAAAGGTCCCAGAATGACACCAAAATCCCCAAAAATTTGTCATCCTTTAATAGTCACTTGTGCTTAGTTCAATTTGTAATGTATATAAATGTAGGGGAAAAAAAGGCAAATGTTGATAAGATAGCAAGGGTCACAAAGCACTAGCTTGCCCCCACACCCCAGCTCTGTACCCAGGGCCCTATTTTTGAACCTACATTGCTCCTAATTTACATAAAAGCCCATTCCTGGTGGCTTCAGCCCTCAAATCAGTATCTGAGTTGATGATATAACCATTTACACCTGTCTTAATAATAGTGAGTCTGATTGGTTCAACAAGCTCAAATTAGCAGCTGATTTCAAAAGTGACCTAAAATATGCTGTAAACTGGGGCAAGGAATGGCTTGTTAATTTTAATGCCTCCAAAACAAGACTGCTTTCTATTAATCATTTGGGAGATCCTTTTGCTAACTTCCAAGAGAGTGACTTGTGCCTTCTCCAGCTAACATTATCTGCTGACATTAAGTTGAAAGATTATATTGAATCAATTACAAGGTTTGCTACTAGAAAAATCGGTTCAGTGTGTCATGCTAGACAATCTTTCTCTCCAGAATCTATCTTACATATTTATAAGTCTACCATTTGTCCATGTTTTGAATATTGCTGCTACATAGGATCTGGTGCCCCTATTTAGAGATTTAAAATCCAAAGAAGAAACTGCAATATTATTGGTCCTAACCTGGCATCCAAGCTTCAGTCACTTTCACAGCACCATAATGTAGTTTCTCTTTGCCTTTTCAATAAATACTTTAATAGTGTTTTCTTTTTCTTTCACACTCAGTAACCCTTTGTATCTTAGTGGCTTTATTGCCATGCTTGGAGGTGAAATGATCAAAAAAAAAAAAATGAACCAAAAACTGATGACAAGGGTGGAATGTTTCTACATCAATATTGCATATCTCTTCTCTTGGTTTATCTTCAAACCTCTTCATCTTGAAGACTCTTAAGTCATCTTCTGCTGTGAATATAAAGTTGTCATACATGGCATAAGTGAATTCTTCCTGTCCACTTTATTATTAGATTTTAATTTATGAGTCTTTTATTTCTGGAGCCTAACATTTATGTTGATCCTCAGTGTGTGTGTGTGTGTGTGTGCGTGTGTGCATGCGTGTGCGTGTGTGTAATGTTGACTCATTATTTTAATGATTAAACTTTGAATGTTGCTACAATCACAAGTTGGAATATATTCTTTCTTTACCATACAAGCTTACAGTCATATCACATTGAAACACCAGTTCTTCTATGATCACCCAAGTTAAGCAACATCAAGCCTAGTCAGTACCTATAAGTGACCACTTGAGAATACCAGGTACTGTCAGCTTAGATGTGTGGGTGGTGTAATGGTTCAGAATTGGAAATCGGGAAGCTGAGTTTCA
Organism: Acanthosepion lycidas; assembly: GCA_963932145.1. Lineage (NCBI taxonomy): Eukaryota > Metazoa > Mollusca > Cephalopoda > Sepiida > Sepiidae > Acanthosepion > Acanthosepion lycidas. The sequence continues at coordinate 159,599,132 of OZ010571.1, forward strand.
ATTCCAGTTAGGTTTGTTATATTCACTTACATGCAAAAACCTTTAGGAAAGGTATGAATTCACCTCTTTTCTACCCAGCTATGGGTTTATTAGTAGGAATTGCATCAGTACATCATGATTTTCTCAAAAAAATTTTACAATCTAAAAATATTTTCTGGCTTTAAATAACCTGCAAAAAATGTTAATTAAATAAACCGTAAAAAACAAAACAATCGTTCAATCTTTACCATCCAAATAAAAATCAGTCTTTGATAGGAATTGTATTGTTTATATTTCAATGAGTAAAAAAATAAAAAATTTGAAAAATAAAAATAACAAAACAACTCCTAAAATTTTTCCTTTGAATTTCATTTTTTCATTTTCATTTCTTTTTTAAATAATAATTGTGAATGACTTTTAAAAAATTGAATTAAAGATCCATTTTTATTTTTTGTTCATAAATTTTCCACTTTATAAAACTTAATTTTTATTAATATTAATGTAATCCTGCACCTGTTTTTTTTAACATGTTTAAACTTTAAACAGATCTCAATCAAAATTTGCATGAATTCTTTTTCTTTGTCAGTTAATAATAATTATAATAAAAATTGAATCAAGCACATAAAACTAAAAAAGATGCAGAGGGAAAAGGTTTCTTAATCGTCCCCTCCTCCTCACATTTTCCTACAAATTTATAAGAATTGTTCATTATCAAAAAATGGAAACCACCGATGCGAATTGTAAGAATTGATTGACACGTCGACAAATTTCCAGGTAAAATAATATTTTGTAAAACAAGAAAAATTTTCTACCCTACACATTGATTTTCTCTGGTTGTAGCAAATAACACGCGATTTTCGTCAGGTTTTCATTTCCTAAGCAATAATAAATTTGTCTAAGAAATAACAAAAAACACTTTCAATAACGTAAAAAATAATTAAAAATAATAAATTTTTTACTGTGAGTGTGAAGTGACACTGGAAACATAAAAGCTTAATTAATTTCAATGATTTTATTTTTGTCTTTATTTTCGGTCACTGTATTTTTGTGTGATGCTGCAAGAACACTGTACACTACAGTGTACTGTAACTGTATTTTTTGTTATTAATGCTAGGGCATTTAGTCCTGATTTAGTTGAAGACTAGAAAAAAATGTCAAAACCTTTTTTCCTATGCTGTCCCTTTTCTAGCTGAAATGTGTCTTGAATAGAAATTAACAATGAAAAAAAATCTGCTAATTTAATTAAAAATGAGTCAGCGAATACATTGCATAAACAATTTTCTCTTTCTTTATCTTTTGAAACACACACACATTGAAAAAGTCAATCTCTTTTGTTCGAGTTTTGCGATAAATGAGAATGGTGGTACAATTACATTTACAATGAAATTTTTTGTAGTTGCGATCAAATTTTATTATAAAACTAGAATATGATGCGCTTTTTCTACATTTTAAATAAATGTAGGCAATCAAGGGTGATTACAATTTTTTTTGTTTGTGTTCCTTTTCCTGCAGACTAATTGAAATAATTAAATTTATTTCAGCTACAATTTTTAACTTAGAAATTTTTATACTTGCTGACTACATGAAAAATTTCAAATGAAATGAGTCATATTCGCTTTATGAGCAAAGCTAAAAAAAATTAAAACTATAAACGGAATACAAAACAAGACAAGCATCAACCACTAAGAGAAATAAATAAAAAAAAATAAATAAATAAAAATGCCGACTTTCCTACGCGCACTTGGGCACAACCCAGATTTTATTTCTTATTTTTCTCGTTCTTAACACTTCATCATTTTTGTAAGCGAATTAAAACTAAAAGAATCTAGTTTTCAGTTTTTCAATTGATTCACTTGCGACAAAAATATCAGAACGAAAGCACACAAAAATGTAACTGAACAGCAAGTTTCACTGTTGTTCAATTGAATTCAATTGGGAAAAGAAAAAGCAACTGGTAAAATAATTAGTAGAGATAAGTTCCATCCACGAAGGAAGGAGCGGCAAGCTCAACATAGCTGCTGCTTTTTAAAATGAGTAATACATAAGCCAACAGAAAATATACAAAAACGCTTGGCTAACATCAACTACGGATGCCTTTTCGTACATGTTTTTTTTATGATTCCACTTTCAAAATGTTGTAGTGACGAGAGGACTATGTCACTTAAAAAAATGCATATCTGTTGTGACAGTATACTTCACATTCCTTTCTCAAATAATATCTGAAACATGAAGTCTGGTTATAAATAAAAATAACTCCAGACTTGGTAGCTGAGAGAGTTGTACCGTTGTACGTTACTTAAACTTGGCTTTTTATCCCTACTCCGCAGAGTACGTCTACTCTAAGTGCTTGAACTCAATTAAAAAAGCTAAGTCTTCGGATGTTTATTTTCAGACTCTTACCAGTTATTAGTGCTTACTAATTACCCTAACCTCAATCCAGAAGTCAATATATTCATATTCTTGTAAAATCTGCAATAACTACATAGAGTAGATAAAATTTCAGGATATTTATCAAGATATAGGTAGGAAGGAAGGAAGGAAGGAAGGAAATAATAGTTATATTCCTTCCTACCTATTTTTTTTTTTTAACTCTGATCATTGCATCTAAGCAGTTATGTGGAAAGTACTTTATGGAGAATGACTTTATCATGTTTTTAAAGTAAGCCACTCCTAAAGTTCAAACTACCAAATCATCTGAAAATAATTCCTCAGCTTCCAGGACATTTTTTCTTGAAATATGGAGTTAATCATTTCTAAACATTAGAAGGATGTGTTGATGTAAATGGATAGTGGCTCAGAAATCAGAAAGCTGAGTTTGATTTCCAGTCTTCATTGCATTCACTTATGTATAAATACCATTAAGGAAAGTATGAATCCTTCTCTTCCTCTAGCCAGGGGTTAAATAGTAGGACTTGTATCTGGAAAAATCAGTTATTCTCAAAAAAAATAAATAAATAATAATAATAATAATTATCATCAAAGAAAGAATTATTCATGTAATCCAAAATTTGTTTTGGTTTTAAATAGCTCACAAAGGGTTGATAAGCCATAAAAACAAATCAATCAAAGTGAATTAGGAATTAAAAAAGAAAACTATTTTAAGCTTTTATGATTAATAATAAATGATTATCCAAAAATAAATTGTTGAATGTTAAAAATCCAATATTTTTTAATTTTTATTTTAAGCATTATTTTTTCAATATCAACAACATTAACAATGTTATTTTAACTTAAAAATATAACAAAATTTAGACTGATCAATTTTTACAATGCTTATTTACTTATTCTTTGAATATATATTAAAATCAAATGTATATTTTGCCTACAGAAAAACTTACAACAAAAAAAAAACATTTCACTCTGGAGTCAAACTTAAAATCTGGTGAATTTATAATTTTTTTTTTCAATGAAATATAATAAAAACGTAACTATTTTTAAATCATTTTTTTTCTTTTGAAAATGAATTTGAATGACTTTTTTCATTATTCTTGTTACATTTTAAAATACTTTTTCAAATATATATTTCAAAATATGATACCTGGTGAAAAGTAGTCATTTTTTAGTTTTCACCATTTGCTCTTCTAAAAAAAAAAACAATAAATAAATCTTTAATTTTATGACTTTTTATTTGTGCAAATTGAATATTCATAATGCATTGAACAGATAATGATAATAAGAAGAATAAGAAAGATTTTCAGATGATGATATTTTTCTCTGTCTGCAAGCAAACTTTATATATCTATTGGATCATTTTTGAATGAATACTTCTGATCACTTCCTTCCAACCATTTCTGTTATCAATACTTCTACCCAGTTCTTCTTTTCTGATTCTGGTGACATCTATAAGTTAATTGATAAAGATTCTTGCTAATATATCTCTTGATCTTTTCTCATAATTTAGTTCCCACAGTATAAGCTGATACATAACTTCTTGATATTTTTCCAGTAATGGTCACTAAACTGCACTCATCTTTCACAGATTGTATCTGTAATCTTTGATAGTTTTCCCATACAATTCTTCATTGGACATATACTGTTTCCACTGACATTTAACACTACTTTCAGTAGTTAAGTGTACATAACATTTACATTTCCTCGGTGATTTTGTTAATGTCCAGCTGTTTGACCTGTATTAGAGTTTTTTTTTGTTTTTTTTCATTGTTGATTTCCAGATGGTATCCATTTTTTACAGTGCTGTCCATACCAATGCAAGTTTGGCATCTTTGTTTTTTGTTTTTTTTGTGAAGAATTCAACCGTGATCCCAGATATAAAAAATCATCCCTCTAATTTAGATTGTCAATATTGAATGTTATAAGATCACCTGCTGCTTAAGACATGAATTCTGTTTTAATTACATTTTGCATGGAGTCCAGATTTTTCTGCAGCAGGTTTTAACCTGAGGAGAATTTTTTAATCATTTCGACACAAGCCAGGCATTAAAACCACAAGGGGTTATTGAGTGTCAGAGAACATGCTAAAAATATTAAGGAGAAAGAATAATAAGGAACAGGAATTAAGAAGATAGAAAATAATGATTGACATTGCATTTAAATTTTTGAAGATCAAAGTTCTACAAGTGAGAAGTATGGGAGAAGAAACTGTTATCATAGAACTTATGGTTATATCTAATCATTTCAATTGTAAAATGATGAGACCTTATAGCAAAGTTCATCAGAACAATTACTATGAAAATATATATGTATAGAAAAGGCACAGGGATGCTATGTTATGGCTGTGGGAAAACAACTGAGGTTGAGATGTCAGATCAGGACTAATAATATTGCAGATTCTTCTTTGTATTTTATGAATCTTTAAATACATAGCAGAAGCACTAGACCAAATGTTACAGCAATAGTCAATGCATTGATTTATAAATATGTAAGATAGATTCTGGTGAGAAAAATTTTCTAGCACAACACAGTGAACCAATTTTCCCAGCAGAAGACCAAGCAAATGATTCAATATAATCTTTCGACTTCATGTTAACCTGAGAAGGTGCAATGAGTTATTATCCCGTAAGTTAGCATCAGCCATACTGAGGAAAGAGAAAAAGTGTTCTTTTAGATGATTAAAAGAGAGCAGTTTCATTTTGGAAGTGTTAAAATTAACAAAGTATTCCTTGCTCCAGTTAACAATAGATTGTAGGTTATTTTTGAGATCAGCTGTCAATTTAACCTTGTCAAACCAATCAGATTAATTAATAAGGTAGGAGTAAATAGTTGTATCTTCAGCATAGATACCAAGTTGAGAATTGATAACATCAGGAAAGTCATTTATAAAAATTAGGAAAAATGTATGTTTATGGTTAGAACCCTGGGAGACACCTGCATTAATGCAAAAAAGATATAAAAGAGTGGCTATTCAAGACAACTTTCATTTTGCGATTTGATAAGAAAGATTGAATCAGTTCAAAAATTAATCTAGAAATACAATAACCTTTCAACTTGTGAAGAAGACCAGTATACCTGTCAAACCCTGTCAAATGTTGTCAAGATATCCAAAGTAACAGAGCTTCACCATTTTTATCTAATGTTTGATAGACTGTTTCAGCAATAATTCTTAATACATCAGCAGTTAATATAGAGAAATGAAAGCCATAATGTTTATCTGAAAGAAGACCCTGCAAGGTGTGATGCTTAACCAATTCAGAATTGATTAGAGTCTGTAATACTTTGCCAAAAAATTTAGAAGGCTAATAGGCCAAGAGTTAAAAGGATTAGACAGTTTGCCTGATGAGAACTACAAGAGAGGATTTCCAACAGGCAGGAAAGCAAGGAGCAGAAAAACATTTATTGTTGTAGAGTTTATAGAGAACATGAGTTGGTTCAGGAGCACCTTTTTTAAGAATTATTGCAGAGATAGCATCAATTCTGCATATGTGTGGTGATCCAGTTTAGAGATGATAGCAGAAACCATTGACAGTTATATGCATATCATACAGTAGAGACTCAGTTCTAATTGTAAAATCAGGCAAAGATACTCTAGATGAATCAAGAGTAGAATTTGAAGAGAATTTGCAAGCAAATCATCCTGCTTTATCAGCAGAAGATGTTGACATCTTAAGTTGAATGAAGAGAAAAGAGATAGAAGACTTACTCTTATTTAAAACACTATTACAGAGCTTCTGGTAGTTATGTGAACCAAACTTCTTGGAGATTATATGGTGCCTCATTCTATCAGTAAACAAAGAGTTATCCTTTTGAGGACACATTTACAATTATTATGAGCAGACATAAAGAAGTGTCTGTTGTGATTGGAACCATCACATCAGTACAGCCCAAAAAATTGATTCCTGTGGGCTATAGAAGCTGAACAAGCAGGTGTGAACCAAGGAGAAGATTATGGTTTCACCTTGTATTTCTGAGAAGGATCAATGCTGGTTCTAGTTTATATACTGTCAGAAATTTTGTTTAATATATTACAGTTCTGAGAAGGAGAGAAATAAGGGAAAAAGTGATAGCTAACAGAGTGCAATATCAAAAGTTGAAAGCACATGAAAGAATCATCTGGGGACTCAACAGACAATCCTTTTGCCAGTGAAAGATTTTCCTGGATGTAAACATTCAGGTCATGCATATGTCTCCTAGAATCTTTTCGACAAAGAGGAAGATAGCCTGCAGCAGAGTATTTATTGGTAGTAATAGAACTTAAATTAGTGCTAAAATATTTGGAGAATGTTTCAAGAGAAAATATTCTACACTACAGAAATTGGTATGAATATCATAAATATTGGAGAAATAAAGGTTGAATGGCTGATGATTTACTCATATTTCTTTTCATTGTAGCTGTCATAAGAATATTACATTTTAAGGTCAAAATAAATAAATATCTACTCCTGTTCAATAAACATGAAAGGAGTACTGGCCAGGTGATAGGCTAACCTGTTCTCAGCACAGGAGTCTGGGTGATTTTCTCAAGACACCATCTCTAAGAAGATTGTCAAACAAGGCTCTAGACCCCTTCCAGGCCAAGAAAGAAGTACTAAATTATTAAACTGATGGTTATCCCAAGAGTTGAAATCAAAGGAATATTAACCTAAAATTAAATCATTTAATCAAGTTACAATTAATAAAAATTTCAAGTTTAAATACACACACACATATTTTACATTGGACATTGTCATCAAATGAACCAGATTCTTCTATTATCATAGTTTCTGTTTTAATGATGAGTAATAAAAATCAATCAATATATATGAAAACTCTCTCTCTCTCTCTCTCTCTATATATATATATATATATATATATATATATATATATATATATATATATATATATATAATAGTTTAAAATTGTAAAATATAAGAACATTTTTATTATTGTTGTTAAAACTATTTGAAAAAGGTGTCTTTATTCAAGAGTGTTGGATATAAGCACTAGAACATCTACAAAATCTGTGTCTGTGATTTTAGAGTGTCAAAAATAGTAGTTTCAATCTCAGCTTTTATAAAAATAGTCAATAATCAGAATGAAGAATTTATGTTCACTAAATACATTGATGGGAAAATAGAAACAATAAAAAATAAATGCAATGCTTGAGAAGAGCTGCTCATATTCATTGGCTTAAAACAAAATTCATCAAATTCATAGTATGTTCAGTATACAAGCAGGTCCTGAAAAGTTTTTAACTCAACCAAGAATCTCTTCCCAGGCAAATTCTGATGTTTAATTGTTTGGTCAGATTTTGGTCATCACCCCAAGTAGAATAAAGATTTCAGTTAGCATGATATGAATAAAGGGAAAAGAATGTCAGTTGACTTGGAAGAAAAAAACTGAAATAAATCATATGATATAAACACAAAAGGGAAATTCAAATGAAACCAAGCAAAACAATTTGCCTAAAGATAAATGACAGAAAAAACTTGGACACATCAATAATTGATGATTTCATTACAAATAACTAACTGCTTTATCACAAACTTAATGGATGGAAAATCATTTATTCCAATTATTTCATAATTTTATTCACTTGAGATAACCACAAATGAAAGAAAAATGATTTCGTCAATAAATAAGTGAACACAAAATGTCAACTTAATACATTTACCTGGTTGTTTTTTTGTCAAATTTATGGATTTTATACTTTACAACCTTTACATCTACTGTTGGCATGGAATGTGTGTTTGTTTGTAACCTTGTCCCCTGCCCTATTGATCTTCAGTTTCCTTCAGACCACCATAGTTACCATCTAGCTGACTCTTCACTCGTTAATCTATCTGTTTGTAATACGCTGGCAAACTCTAATGTAGGACACTCAAATTTGGTATGCATGATTATTGAACCTGAAAGTTTGAATCTAAAAAATATTTTTATGGTGTGGGGGATTGTGTGTGTGAGGTGCTACTTATTTTCTCTCATGCAGAAATCTTTTATCATAACAATTATCATTTGTAACTATTCTATATAAGACTGTAATTTCTCTGTTATTAATAATGTCCAGACAAGGAAAATATTTGTGTTCTTTGAAAAATTAATTTCACAGAATATTTTCTACTTTTTATAATATTTTTAATTGGAAACTTATCAGAAACAAATGGAATCTATTTTGTTTTACTTTTATTCTACTAAGTTATGTAATCTAGGAAGTTACTGTCATCAGAAATCACCATTCATAAATATAATTTGTGCCAATGAAAATGAATCTTGATGAATGTGAAAAGTGACAATAATTTTTTAAATGACAACAAAGAATGTAAAATTTTTAGAATTTAATTTATTACATAGAAAATACTAAGAAGGAATCCTGATAAATATCTTCCCATCAGTAAACACATGCCAAACACACTTTATTATATCACCAACTTTTATAAAATCCATATTTAAAGAATCTAAGACCAGTCTACATATAACTACAACTGGTGTAACCTAAATCCTTTCACTCTCACACAAAACATCCCCCAATCAACATACTGACACTACCAGACAGAAATAAAAATGTCTACTAGATGCACAAATGTGCACATGCACACACATGCATACACATTATCAACCAAATCTCGCATAGACCAACTAGATTTATGATACATAAATACACAGGAATTATACACACAAATGCTACCTGACAAGAGAAATACATATGACATCAATTTAACCAGCAACACAAAAATAAAATATTTATCACGAACACTACCTAATGAAAAATAAACAACACAAAATAAAAAATATCAGAATTTTCTTTTCTCCTTCATATTTCATTTCTGTTAAATATAAATGAAAGCAAAACATGATAAATTATAAACTTTTACTATTTGTTCATTATCCTATCATTCTGTCATATTCTAATTCATATTAAATCCTTATTTGATCTCAGTTCATATATATATATATATATATATCAAAGGATGTCAAAATAGATTTTGCATTCAGCATCCATCAGGTGCATCAGTAGGTTGACCTGAAAGATAACCTCTTAGCAAATACACATCTTCATTAGATGTCAGTGGCTGTTCCTAACATGGAAACACTTGGCTGACCCAACTACACCTAGAATATACACATATGAGACAAACCAGAAAAAGCCACACACCCACTCACCAACAGTAAATGTTGTTTGGTTATATAACGTTATGTATAAGAGATTTAGTCTCATGCTTTCATTAGTATGTATACAATAATGTTATACATATATCTGATGCATTATATTGGTAATCAGTGTACAGCCCAGATGAGTTGATTATAAACTTCTGAAAACAGAAAGACAGGAAAAATAATTTATTTGGGAAAAATATCCAAAGAACAAATACTTCTTTTCAGCTATTTTTTATTGCAAATCAACCATATCAATCATTTATGAAACAAATGGTGGGTTTAAACTATTTATTGATTGCTGCTTGCAAAGCCAAAACTTGCTCTCAGTATTATTGATCTTGGATTTTTGAGGACTAATTTTTAAACTTTATTTGTTTTGGAAATACAAAGTTGTTTTTTTGTTGATACAAAGTTCATTGTTATAATCATGGCACCATGTTGTGCTCATGTATAACTTATTGTCTTCTTGCCAGCTGACCCGTAAAACTGTTAGTAACCTGTTAAATGTAAGAGATTTTAGGATCACAAATGTAGAAAAGAACAAATTAAAAGTTGAATCAAATTAAGTGTTGTGGAGTATTCTTTTTCAATAAATATTTATATATGTTTAGGTTGTAGGGATACAAAACGTGATTATCTCCCTTTGGTCTTAGATAAGTCACATGGGTCATGTGATGGACACAGTAAAAATATCACTCGATATAGTGATGAAAGTAGCATTCAGTTTAGAGGGGTAAAACTGAGTGATTGCTTTTTAACCCCAGCCAAGGGACCCCAGCTGAGGCTAAATCTGCCCCCTCCAGCACATGCTACTGCTTATAAGTACATGGTGTTGTTTCTCTTCGGGAATATATCTTCCTCAGATATAGAGAGAAACTATCTCTGGCTAACTGTTCTCAATTTGGGAAAACCCAAGAATTGCTCTTTCCAGTTTATGGAATATGTTCTTGCTTGGGACATAGTAGATGAATTCAGTCTGCTTGAATCTGGAGTCCTAAATATGGATTCTCCAGAAACACTGAAGAATCTCCATATGTCTTAGTGGTATAAAAGTCTTTCTGAGAATAAAAACATCCTTTTCTTTTCACCCATTCCATTCCATCAGTGAAATATGGTGTTATTAGATCATGGATATAGTAATGCCCATAATGGGGAAAATACAAATGGGAGAATAAACCTTTCTTCCAACCTCTTCCATTATAGGGTCTTTGGAAATCAAGGTGCCACCACCCAAACAGATGTGTCATTCAGAAATATACTATATGTAACTTATAAAATATACCCAAATGTTATGGCAAATATAACGGTATTATAGATGGGAGGTAGATCCCCAAAGGCTCAAACTTTAGTATTAGGAAGTTGAAATGAGTTCAAGTCTGACCCTAGCATCTCGTTTCTTTTATTATTTTTTTCAATACAAAAGTCAACTAATATTTATCATGTATTGAATTCTTTCAGAGACTAAAATTAATAAAACAAAAGACTTGGGTTGCTGAAGCCCAAAGCCGAAATTTTCAAGACTCCTCAGACTAGAGGTTACCAGAAATTATGCATTCTTCAAATTCTTTTATTACTGAAAATATATCAATGAATCAATTTCAGCTCTAACTTCCTTTTCAAGATCTCTTACTGTTACCTCTCTACTTATGAGCATTGTGAGGAGGGTAAAGTTAGGTGTGTAATGCAAAACTAAGTAATTATTTAAAAAAATAAAATAATTGGAATACTTCTGGGGTTTCTGTATATAATAAGGATACATCTTGTATTGTTTTGCTCAGCCAGATGCCAATGTAGGCAATTACAAACTATGGAGCATCTTCTAGTTTGGCCCAAATCTTAAAGATTATGCACACTTAATGACCTTGAAACCTTAACACCCCAGGCAAGCCTCTGTGTACAACTGGATGGGTGTAGTGTAGCAACTTGATAAGAAAGAAGAAAGCTCAGACAGACCAGAGGTTATACCACAAGACATGCCACTTCTAGGCTGTAGAATTATGTAAAGAGAGTAATTATAAAGTGTATGCCTTATATCACCAATCCTTTTAGTAGTAATTGGTTCTGTTCAAAAAAATGATGATGTTGGCTTTCAATTGCAAAGTTAGAGAAGACGATAGGATATAATTCTCTACTTGTTAGTTCATTGTGAACAGTCAGTCATCACTATTTTAAGATCAATATGTTAAGTACATGGCCTGACCGTTCTATGCTTTGTGGATGCATACTATATAATTTTGACTATAGTGTACCTTTTTAAAAATCTCAATTAAAAAGTTGTACTTATTTGTTATTTTGAGTGGGTGAGTTTGCTTAGTTTCTGATTTGAAGACTGAACGCTCGCCAAAAGTGATAACTATTTAAAAAAAATGAAATACTGTAAAATATTTGGAGTAGGCAGAAGTAACCAGGTTAGATATTAAAGGTCTCTTTCCTATGTTTTGTTACCAACAGTTATGAAGGCTGAAAACACATTAGTGATGTTTCAATCTCTGAGATTGATATCTTGTAAAGGAACCAGTGGCAGTCTGCACAGTATCAATAGCACAGATGAAAATGAATGTAGCCTCAAGATTGTCAATATAGACTATTGATGGGAATTGAATAGCACATTTAGTAATAGTAATATTCTGACTTCATACAAGTGTGATGCAATTCACTTATCTATTTTCTTCTTAAGCAAGATTGCCCTGTAACTAGAAACAGCCAATTGAAAATATATTTCATCTTGATAATAGTTCCACTGTCAAGCTAAGGTATAATTTAGTTTGAGACCAGGTGTATGACAATTTTTTTAGGGAAAATAAAAAAAAAAGTTTTAATTTTAGGTAAATCAGACTTTTTTTTCTTGCAATTTTATGGTGGAGAAAGAATGATTCTCACAGTGGTCAACAACTGCAATTCATGTAATCTTTATTCCTAGTTAGGCCTGAAAGGAACTGTGGACAGCTCATGTGATGAAATTTTGGAAGGCATTCTGAAGCATTGGTGAAGGAGTTACTTAACCCTTATTGAACTGTGATAAAACATCAGAAAAGATATTGATTTTACAAATTCCCACATCCTGTCAAACTGGATTGTCATCTTGTTACAGGAGAGTTTAATATCTTGAGGTTAAATAATCTCAAAATTGTATATGGAGTAAAGTCATTCTCTTTTTCCACCATTGTTTTCAAAATCTCTATAGATCTTTAATAAGTTATATTTACTTTCATTAATGAAATTGTGTAAAATTTGTTTTTTTAACAACTTTCTTTTCTTCCGTTTTGCTTTTTCTCATGAATATTCACATCTTAGATTCTATCTTGACACACTGTTTGGCTCAGTCTCACTTAATTTTAGCATTCAGACCTGTAAATTGTCTGATTTGTAAATTCCTTTTATCTATCTTTTTATCTATCTCTTATCTGTTAATTACTTCTATTGGCTATGATCTCCAGGAACAGCATCTATTGTTTTCTCCTGCAGCCTCACAATTGCACACACTTATGAATCATGCTGGCTTGACAATTTTCCTCCAGATCTCTTCTAACTTTAAAGAAGCCCAGCATAAAAAATTCAACATTCAAAGAGAACATTGACACTATGCATATTTATCATTGGTCACAACTACAAAGTTCCAGTCTCACCACAGATGAATTGCAAGATGAAAACTTCTTTGGAACTGAAAGACAACATCATATATATATATATATTGTCGTAGTTGGCTTATTTTTCTCATCCAACTCAACACTCAACTCGTTTGGAGTACCCACACCTGATTTCCACAATAGATCCTACTGAGTGACATGTGCATAACCCTGTCACTGGTCTCAGATATCATTTCTAAATTAGACTCTTATAAGGCAAATGGAGGTGACAGGATCCCAGCCATTGTCCTAAAGAAGTGTTACCTCAAGCTGGTTCCAATCCTCTCCAAACATTGCCTTGCTGTTTTCTGCTTTCCAGCTTGTTGGAAGTCCTTCTGACCCTTCTATCACCTTATTAGTCTCCTACCACTTTTTGGCAAATTATTCAAGGGTTTAATCAATGCTGAAGTGATTAAGCATCTTGCCTCCCACAACCTACTCTCTGACAAATAATATGGCTTCCATTTTGCCCAGTCTACAGCTGACATGCTTACAGCCATCATTGAATATGTATATTAAGCTCTTGATAATAACAGTGAAGTTTGAGCTGTCGCTCTAGATCTCAAAGGCATTTGACAGGGTTTGGCATACTGGTCTTCTATATAAACTCCTGGGTTACAGTATTATAGGACAATTGTTTGATTTAATCCAGTTATTCCTATCAAATCATGAAATGAAGGTTGTTCTGAATGGGCTTGCTTCCAGATCCTTTCACATGAATATAGGTGTATCCCAAGACTCTAACCTGTGTTCTATGCTGTTTTTGATCTTCATCAATGATCTTCCTGATGCCATCAATTCTGAAGTAGGTATTTATGTCGATGACACTGCCATTTACTCCTATCGCAATAACAAATCCACCACAGCTGGCAAAATTAACCTGGCTGCTGCTCTTGAAAAGGATCTTCATTCAGTCATTAACTGGGGCAGGAAAAATTGTAAATTTTAATGCCTCTAAAACTAAGATGCTCTTATTTAACTAACATAGAGAAACTTTCCTGTCCACCATCAGTATGGCTGATGCTTGATTCTTGGAGAGTGTCTCATTGTGCCTTGTTGGCCTCATGTTTTCAACTGACTTGAAGTGGAACCAACTTTCCTTGCAGTAGATGCAACTATTGATTCAATGTAATTATATTGAATGAATAGTTGCATCTACTGTAAGGAAAGTTGGTTCATTGTGTCATGCCAAAAGGTTTTTCTTGTCAGAATCTATCTTGCATATTTACAAATCTACTATTTGGCTGTGTATTGAATATTGTCACCTTATCTGGTATCGTGCTCCTACTATTCATCTCAAGATTCTTGACAAAAATCCAAAGAAGGATCTGCAATGTAATCAATCCTGACTTGGCATCCTGACTTCAGTCACTTTCTCACAGATGTGAGGTGGCTTCCTTCTGTCTTTTCTACAAATTTTTTCATAGTAACTGCTCTGATGAGCCTTTTTCCCTGGTGTGCTGACTACATGAATTTAAGCATGCTACTAGATTGGCATCTGGAACCCACCCTTTCACTGTTGAAATAGTTAAATATAACTGCGACTTCTACTCCAACAGTTTTTTTTTCTTGCACTTCCTGACAGTAGAACTCCCTTCCATTTACTTGTTTACCTGTAATTTACAATCTTCAAAAATTTAAATGAACCATCAATCACCATCTTCTGTTATCTTGAATCCTGTTCAACTCTTATCCTTTCTTCAATACCCACTATACCCAATCTAAAAAAAAAACATCATGAAAAAAAAGATACTCAATGTCGTATGGAAAATTTTCTCTGCTGTTTTTTTGTCAATCTAGTAAATGTCAGCTAAATGCCATTTTTTCAGTGAAGAAGGATTTGTGGTAGGTATAATTTAGCTGAGAAAAAAGACTTTAATAAATAAAAATTAACAAGTTTTACTGCATGCAGCAAACCCAATTTTACATGGCTTGTAGAAAATTAACCATAAATAAAATTAGAATTAATACATTAGTAAGACTGTACAAACCAAAAGAAATGAAACAGATTATTGCTGTTGAGTGCTGACTTCAATGTCCACTTTTTTATTCATATACACTCTATATCTATGCAATATACTCTCTATATATATATAGATATAGATATATATAAATTTGTTATTTTTCGCTTGTAAATCTTTGTATACACCTTTTTTTTTTATATATTCTTTTGCAAATATCATATCAAGGGAAAATGGAGAAAACAATACTCAAGTGAAAATACATGACATTGAAGTAAACTGATAAGAAAGAGGATAAATATGGTTGTAAATCCAAAATGATATAAAACTGCAAATGCAGAAGTGAACAAAAATTGAGACCTCAAAAACAAAAGAACAGAACAGAAGCTATGAGGAAAGAGAACTTGAAACATACATGATCTCTGCTCACATAGACAAACAGAAATTGCCTTGGCTGAAAAACAGAAGCAGGGAAGTTACCAAATAAAGTTATTGAGAATAAATATAATAACAGTCCTACAATAATTGAACTGGAAAATGCTGAGATAAAATACAGGCATTTGTTGCCAAGTCATGGTAGAAAATATCACAATTACAGCTGGAAGACCATTATCATGTAGTGGGGCGCATATATATATATATATATATATATATATTGATCTGTAAAAACCTGAAGGCATTACTGTTTACTGTGAACAGGACAGTGGCCCACCATGGCTTCTTAATGAGAATGTCTAGAAATATATTTGTTAGTTTTATCAGCCTATCTAATAATCATATTAGGATTGTTTTTAATTCTTTTGTGGTGATTTTAATTTTTTTTGTTATTACAGAGTTGTAATTATTGTCAGTCACATAGTTTTAAGTCTTTCTGTCTTTATGAGATCTTCTAAAATTGGATGAATGTTAATTAGTTTTTTGGCTTGAAGTTGAGATAGTGACTGGTTCAGAAATTCAATTTCAGTTTTTATTTTTTGAGTGGATCAAGTTTCAGTTTTAGGTGGCAGTTTGGTCCTAAATTAAAATATTTGGAAATTAAGAATGTCTTCCTTTCAGCATATTTTACATTATTTACAATAGCACTTACATACCAGTTAAAATAGCAGGACCAAAATCACTAAAAATGGCAAATAGATTAGCAGAAAGCACTTGAAATGAAGAATCATTTGGACAACGTCTACACTCACTAAGTCCAAAAAGAAATCTCTTCTTTGTATGCAAGCTTAACAGAAGCACCTTGTCAGTCATTTTAACAAAACACACACAGACACACATATATATATCCCAGGAAATCCAGTTGATCTCTCTTGAAAAAAGGGTATATTTAAAAACGGTGGTTCCCACTGCTATTAACGCATTGCTCTTCAACTGAATGGAGCTCTCAAGGCCACTACCGTATTTTGTATAGAAAGCATTAAAAAATTTTCCTTTCTCTCTGCCATGCGACAATAGCCTAGGGGTAGCAAATTCAAAAGCTGATTGTCATATTTGTAGGGTCAGTCTACCCAGATTAAAAGTGAAAAATTAAAATCTGAGTGTTGTGTCCACAAATACAATATAATGTGAAGAAATGATATTTTACATAGGCAAAAAGGAAAACCAGATTGAAATAATCATATATTTATGTACACACTGAGACTTTTTATATGGTAAACATTGTGTTTGTTCTGGTTGTAAAAAACCAAAGTTCAAATGTTCCACAAAATTTTCCATTTGTTAAAGGGTAGTCATATGCCTTTGTCAATATAAAGTGTATATATATATTTATAATGTGCATGTATCTGAAGCACATTTTAACAGGTTGTATGCATGGCTGCTGACTGAATGTGTGTGTAGAAGTGAAGCACATTACTAGAAACATTGTGGTATGAGTGCTAGTATGTGAAATCTGATTATGGTGGTTCCAAAAGGAAATGGACATACAGATAGATGATCAGACTTACATTTTTTCCACTATGAATAATTCTTTGAGTTGTGTGAATATTCCTATGAATAGTATGTAGATGTCACTGACTGAGGTGTTGTCATGGTAATGAGTGTATTCTGGTTGGGTGTTTACAGATCCAACTGCTTGTCATTGATGTGTGATCCATGTCCAGCTGCTGACTGGGTCTTTGCTCTGTGTTTTATTGCCCCCAAAATCAGTGTATATATAGTTATCCTGATCATGTGATGGGCTCCAAATGAAAGCTTTTTAGTTTACATGAGATAGCATCCAGTGACCAGTTCATTTGTAATTCAAACGTACAGACATAGTTGGAAACATAGCACATGAGAGTAGCTGTTTCAAAAATTAGGAGGTAACCCAACAAAAGTCTTTGAACTCAGAGGTTCATATAGATAAAAAGAAGTGGAACAGAATCTTTTCTTCCAGAAAATTTCATCAAATGAAAAGAAATATTTTAATTCTAAATAAGTCAATTAAAGAAAAACAAACTAAAAAAATGTTCTTATTAAAAAAATATGGATCAAATGCATTCATTTTTTTTTTAATTTTTTTTTTTTTACAGTTATTGCAAATCTTTTTTTTATTCTTGTTTTTCACCTTATATTTGTCTTGTCTGTCTTTCTTTTTTTTCTTATTACTTTTCTACTTTCTCCATTTCCTTTAGGTCTTCTTACTTGGTTCTAATTGTTATTCTTATTTTTCAGCTTAATTATCTTCTTTTCATGTTTCTCTTTTTAGTCATATTTTTTTATTTTCCTTTTTTCTTCCTTTTTATTCATGTGTTTTCTTTGTTTTCATTTGCTCCTTATTTTCTTCTTTTAAGACTTTTTTTACTGATGTTTTATTTTTCCTTCTCTTTGCTTTTATATTCATGTATTTCAACTTTTTTCCTTTTCCTCTTGTTTTCCTATTTTTTGATTACTGTTTGTCTTATTTCTCTTCTTGTTTTTCTTGCTCTTGTTCTTATTTTTTCTTCATTTTCACATTTTCTTATTTTTCTAGTTTTTGTTGCTTTTTCCTCTTCACCCTGTTTTAGTTTTTTTTTTTGCTTTTTCTTGTTTTTTACTCTTTTAATATTGTTTTGCTTCTTGTATTTTTATTATTTTTACTCTTATTATTCTTGTTTTTGTCACTTTTTGTTTTATACCAATTTTTTCTTTTATTTTTATTCATGTTTTTCCTTGTTTTTGTTATTTTTTCTTTTTGTATTTCCTTAAATTCTTTTATATTCTTAATCTTTATCTGCTTTTCTTGTTTTTCTTTTTGTTTATTCCTTTTTTCCCTTTTTCTGAATTGCTTTTATTCTGACAACTAAAATTATTGTTAATTATTCTAATACCTATTCTGGCTATTACTTATTATTTGATATATTCTAAGATTTTAGAATATTCTCAATTCTTTGTTTAATCTCTAATTCCCCCAATCTCAATCCTAGTTGGATATGGTGCTAAGTGCACCCATTTATTTTTAAGTTATTATTATAATACTTGTTTTATTATTATTGTTATTATTATTATTCTATTTTTCTGTTGAATTTTAAAATCAATTGTACCTAGTGGTTTTGGTTAGAGATCAACTGACAACAATCTCCTTTACATGCTAATACTACTTTTAGTTTTCTGGTTTTAGTAACATTATTTTTTGGAGAAGGTCCTTTGTCCTTGTCATAGTACTAGTAGTAGTAGTAGTAGTAGTAGTACTAGCTTCTGTCATATTTCATGCTGTTGTCTCTTTCTCTTGCACTTTTTTCAATTGAAGAGATCAAATGACTACTACAAGTCTTATTTTCTTTTTATTCTCACTGTTTTAGATTTTTGCATTTTTAGAGCATTGCCATTTTAATTGGCCCGATTAATTTTTCCTTCTGTTTTGCATTAATTTTTTCTCCCTTAGTTATATTTTTCATTTTTGATTATAATATTTTCCCAGCTTCCTCTATTTTTTATGCTTTGCCATCTCACAAACCTAAAAAGAATCAATGATCTGGTAATGTCTGTTTGATCTCACTACTTGATCAGGTCACATTCTTTACCTATTATTTATTACATATCTTTTTGTAGTTTTCATTATATCATGACTCTCTTGTCTTCTTCACATTTCTTTTTTGTTTTGATAAGTTTTCAGAGATTTCAGAGAGAACATAATATTTAATTCATATGTTATTCTTATTACATACCACATCCTGACTTGTAATATTTTCCCTCTTGGCTATTTTTACATTGTTACAATACATGAAGTGAATTTATAATGTCAAGAAAACTAACACTTGTATCTGCTAAGAAAAGTTCCATATGACATTCAACTAGTCATTTTTTCTATGGCATGCATATCTATTCGCAGTGTTATATCCAGCATATGATGGCAAAGGAAAGAACAAACAAGTATTAAATTTTCAACAAGTGTATATTGACCAATTTTCAAAATATATACATAATACTCAATGCCAGCATATGTAACTTTGAGAAAAGGATGTGTTTGGTATTGATTCACCAGCATGAGTTCACAAGGTACACACAGTTGACAGTACGAGTGGGGTATTGTAGGTGGGGTTGATCCATGGTAAGGCCTAGTAAGGTGCAGTGGAGGACCAGTTGACCAAGGTCATGGTGGTGATGATGAGAAAGGCTTGGGAAGGATTAGTGAAGCTGCAAATCTAGTTACTGTTACAGTGGGTGTATAAAAAAAAAATAAATTAAAAAAGTGATTTGAAGGATGGTAAGTCTTGGAAAAAGATTGGAGTTAGTGAATTTGGCTTGTCATTTGATCAAGGTTACAGTGGTGATGATTGTTAGACATTTTCATGACGGTCGTCTTCGAGTATAGAATCCAGAGGTTGGCAGTGAATATTTCGGAGACAGTAGGAAAGCGTAGTTCAGGTTCGCAGTGGATATCATAGCAAAGTAGCAGAATGTAGTTCTTCCTTTTATCATCTTCGCCTGTTAAGTTGGCACTGGTCCTTCTGGAGGGTAAACAAAGATGGCCGCCTTTATACAAGACGGATACAATGTTCTGTGGCTTCTGATTGGTTAAACTTCTATTGGTAGACTATAAAGGAAGTCATTTAGATTGTCTCACTAGTCCCATATATATATATACCCAAAAAATCGTAACAATGATGAGAGATGCCTGGAGTGGATTAGTGAAGTTGTGAATCTGACTTTGCCGATACAAAGGGTGCGAGTGTGAAGAGTTGAGTGAAGTCACAAATCTGTGCCAATATACAGAGGGTGTGAGTGGAATGTCTCTGTGCACATGGTGTGGGTGTTTGACCAAAATCACCATGGTGACATTGAGAACCAAACAGTTGGCCTGTTGGCTGCATTCTGTGTGTGAAGAGTCAGGTGAAGTCAGAAATCAGGTTGCCATTGCATTGGACTGACTGGGGTCACAGTGATGATGATAAGAGAGGCCTGGAATGGGATAGTGAAGCTTAATCAAGTGGAAATGTGTGTTGGGTTGGTTGACTGAAATCATGGTGGTGACATCAAAAGTACCAGTGGCAAAAGTTGGCCTGTTGGCCATGTTTTGTGCCAATCATTTTTGAGGGGTTTTCTTTTAAGCAAATCTGGTGACACCTAGACACATCTTTTTTCTTTGGTAGCAATGTTCATGACTGGCTATATTATTTTAGATTTTTGCAGCAATTTGTTTTGTGGACCTGCACAGAAGATATTTTTTTTTATTTGGAGTTTTGCTGTCATACTGCTCATATCTGGCCAACTTGATGCTAGAATCAGAAAGAGATCAAATTTGCAGTGGCATATAACACCAGCTTATTGACTGGATAATGCCAACATGTGCACTGCTTCTTTCAATTGTCATATTTTCCTAAGTTCTTGGATGTTTCTGCTATTTATGTGTTTATTATTTGTATTGGATATGTCTATTATTTATTTCATAAGGGGATGCTGTGTCATTTTCCCTTACAATGTTTTCATATTTTTTGATATTTTACATTGATGTGGGTGGAATATGGATTACATTGATTATTTTTAGCATGTAATACTTCATGTGTTAATAATCTATGAAAATTACACACACACACACACACTTTTATACATATAGCACAGAATCATCTTATGCAAAGCCAATTATGTTTTAAAATAAGATTGATTGAAATTCAATGAATATTAACTATTACAAAACTCCAGCAGGTTTGGGATATGATATTTACAATGACAACAAGAAAGATTTCAAATACAATAGACTCAATATATTTAACTTTACAAAGAAGTGAAACAGAAATTTTTAATCAGTAATGATTAACACTTTTTGTTTTAGTGCATTTATTTTTGTTTTCTACAATATTTCAGTTTTATATTCTTTTTGAACACACGTTGTTAAAAACTCTTGAATTAATTCACTGTAACTGTAAGTTCAATTCTCATAGTTTCTTTTCTTGCCTGTGGAATTTTCTTCTGATTTCTTGCTTCCCTGTTGCCACTGACAATATTGAAAAATTTAAATTTAGTGGTATTATCAATTTGTTTGGGGTGAAATGAGCAAAAAAAAAAAAAAAATGAAAATGAATCCATTAACTCATTAATACATAACTGAAACAAGTGAATGCAAACACAACTAGTGACAAAATCTGAATGAGAAATGTTTGTCATTTAAATAAATCAAAGTTAAAAGATGAAAACAAGGTGAAAGCAAGATAATATTCAACTCTTTTGATCACAGGGAAAGCTATAATAATTTTTGATCATGATAGTAGATGATGATTTTTTTTCCTTGCTGTTAGTAGCTGTATTTGCTTTCTTGGAAAAGTATCAAAGGAAAATGATGTTGACCATAACCAAACTTTATATTTTCTTTAATCAGAAGAAATTAGAGGAACTATTGTAATTACTTTAATTACTGTCATTATTGGTCTATTTTTACCTGTCATTCTATAATTTATGATTTATAACAAAACTAATAACAACAAAATAAGAAAAAAAGTACTAATATCATATGTATCACATAGTTTAAATTGTGTAGTGTAGTGTTACTGACTCACAGGAAGTAGTATACATTCGGCTGCATCATGGGTAATAACCATAGCTATTTATAGTCTTTGTGACTTCACATGTGAAAGAGTCACCTTATTTTCCTGTACCAAATAGGTCTTATCCTCTTATTTTCTCTGGTATTTCCTCTGGGTGCTTTTATCTCCTCACTATTTTCCTCCCTCGATTGATTGTCAAGATATGGAAGATTGTGATCTTTTCCTTTCTTCATAGGCGTGTTCCATCAATGATTGTTCATCTTCAAAGTCTATATCACTCTCAATTTCATTGTCATGTTTGTCTTGCCTTGATATGACATGACACTTTTGCCTTCATTACTTTCAGGCTCACTATACATTTCTTCATCACAATCCTGTTGCAATCTAACTTGGTCTGCATGTGCTCATACCCCATTTCCATTTTTTTTCTGTTATCATAGTATTCTGGCCACTTTCCATTAGGAATCTTGCCTCCTTGAGATTAAATTCACTATCCTTTTTATACAATAGTTTTTCATTGGCAGCATAGGACATGTTTAATTGAGCTCTAATTTGTCTACCCATAAGGGCATATGGGCTTTTCAATCTTCCTGCATTTGGTATTGTTCTATAACTTAGCAACAATCTAGGAAGAAATGTTTCTATCTTTTCTTGCCACTGTACACATGTTTTAAAGCCAGTTTTCATAGTTTGCACCATCCTTTCTACCAATCCATTTGATTCTGGACAGTACGGGTGGGTATCTCTGGGGCATTGTCAGATACTAGTGTTTTCAGAATTCCATTTCTTGAAAATATGATCCTTAACACTTGTTTCTTTTTTGAATTTCTTTTCTTGGTGAACTGTATTACTTCTGCCCAGTCTAAATATGAATCTACTAGTATTAAGAATAATCCCACTCCATTAACATAGGAATGATCCCTGTGTACTTTGTCCCAAGGTTGGGATTCTTTAGGCCATGTATGTATTTTTGTCTGTCTAAATTTTCTTCTTATAGTTTGCCATTATAAGTAGTAATACTTTAAATTTATTTTTTAATTCCACCTAAGCTTCAAAATAGCCTAATGTTTTTATCACAGATCCATCAAACTGATTCAATTAGAGAAAGCTTTTCTTTAATCTTTGTTTTCCTAATCTCTTCCAGAAATTTCTGGGTATCAATATCACATCAATTCTCATATTGAGTTGCATGTCCAATAAAACATTGTTGATTTGAATTTTTAATAACACTTTCTTTTTTTTTTTTTTTTTTTTTTTAAAGATGTCCATACTTATTTCCTCTTGATTTTGTTGGACTGTCTCTACTTCTGTCTTTATGGATTTACACATAGGTTTAAAATGTTTCATTTTGAAACACTTTTCACATTTCTTTTTTATATGCCAGACATTTTTGTTTTTCACTTTGATGTTGATATCCACAACGAATACACATTATTTTATCTTTTTTGTTTATTGTGTATGCGTCCATTTTCTCTACCTGATCTTGAATTTTTGTTCTATTAAATTTTCTAATTAATTTTTATTGCTGAACAAATTTAACACACTGATCTAGTGACAACTTTCCCAGTTGTAAATACATTAAAGTCATTTGTCAATACTCCTCATTTTGAAGGATGTTTACCAATTTCATTTGGATCAAATCATCTTTGATTGAGTGGTTTTCTGATCCCAGTTTCTCAAATTCACAATATTCAGCATCCTGTTTTAAATGAAGAACATATTTGATAACTGGTTCATTCACTTTTTGAGAAATGTTCTTCGTTAGCTCTCTCTACATTCACTAGTTTTTTTTCTTGGGTCTTATGTTTTTCAATATTAATTGATTTATATCATCAAACATTATTTCCTCCAACAGTCTTGGGTGTGCAGTTGCTGATAATTTTGTAATAGCCTCACAACCAGCAGTTGCAAAGAAGAGATCAGTTATTTGGTTTTCTCCTCCAATTGATTTTAAATTCTTTACCTTTTTGTTCTTGCTTTAGCTGCTAGTACCCTAAGCCCCACTTATTCATAATTATCCAGTTACAA
>OZ010571.1:160243795-160511295 GCA_963932145.1 Acanthosepion lycidas
CTTTCTCATAAACCAAACTGTTTTGGAATTTGTTTTAGGTCTTAGTTGAGCAAGTATTAACTATTATCAAAAAAATTTGGACTATGCTACATTTGTTTTCTCAATGAATTTTTATATATTTTTTTTAAAGATGAACCTTTAAATGACTTCCAAATACCAAATGTATTTCCATTCAAAGTTTTGCATATATTCAAAGAAAAAATATACATACTATGGATTTATAAATTAAAATCTTATTGTAATGTAAGCAAAAAGTCTGAGATTGGAGAGCAGGGTGCACCAAACCAATTGCTTGCCCAACAACAGTGGGAATAATAGGGAGAGAGAGTGAAGAGATGGGAAGTAACAAAAAATAACACTGCCTGGAAACCACATCAACTTGAACAAAATGTTCACAGGACTGACTTCACAAGACACCATGTCTTGCCGACTGCTGGTCTTCCCTCAGTTTTTATTGGCATGAGGCATCTTGTAAAAACCTGGATCTTGACCAGTTTCAGAGATGTCCATATCTATCTAGACATGCCAAACTGCCTTGCTGCTAACAGGAAAAACTTGGATGCAACTGGTGTTGGCAAACATGTCCACATACAATCCGAGGCCTCTTTTGCGTCTGTACTGATGTGCTTTCTCCACACTTCTCCTGATCATAGATACAACAGCTTGGATTGGGTCTCTCTTGTCAAGTGCTTCTTTGAAGTAGGACTGGTTCGTGTTCCTCCATTATGTCCCCCATGTGATTCTTCCTCCATGAGATCATCTAGCTCATCCATGCTTGGGAGGATTTCATCTTTACTGTCAGACATATATTCACTACTTGTTGAAGACTATGAATTCAGGGAAGGACAAAGGTTCCTAACATGACTGGTATTCCATCAACTAAGACTTATTGTGGACTAACAAGTTCAGTAATTTGTCCCTTTTTAAAAGTTGTTGTACACCGGTCTTCCATCTTGTACACGTTGTGGCCCACCTCAGATTTGGAGGTACTGAATCAATCCCTTTAAGCCAAACCTTATATCTATAGACTTGATTTGTGGGTGCAATCAGTGGTGAGGTGTCATCTTTGACAGTTACATTGTACCTCTTTCAGAGATGCCTGTATCCAGCTAGACATGCCAACCTGCCCCACTGCTAATTGGAAAAACCCGAATGTAACTGATGTTGACAAATGCTCTTATCTTTTTTGTAACTCTGAGCTTAGAAATGTTTTTGCTTACATTTTTTTTTTTTTTTTTTTTTTATCATTGATATCAGTTTTTAAGTAATTTCTCAACTTACTAATCAACCATGCAGAGTCTTGACCAAATGCAGTGGACTTACCAGGCACTCTTTTAAAGATTAAACTATTTGTGAAAAAGTTTTCACCATAAAACTGACACTCCTTTTTTTTTTCTTTTTTTTTTTCTACTTTTTTCCTGGTCCTCTTTAAATAATGCTGATATTTTGAACACATCCTGGTTTTAATGTAAATGTAAGTTGATTGTATGAATGTCATACTGTTTGTAATAACATGGCTTGAACATTATGTAATAAAAAATTCAGCTAATAGGTGTCAGACTTTGAACTTCCTGATGTTGCCCCATCAATTTTTTTTATAAGATTTTACAAGTTGTAATCTTTGAGTGGCACTTACAACTGCCTTCCCAGTGTATTGATATATTCTGAAGATGTTTAGACGACAAGAAAGATCCAAAAGAATTGGGCTAATATTAAGAAAACCACTGTTCTAATGAATTTTGAAAAGTTTAAAATTATTTAGTCCTGTTCAGTTGAGTCTAAATCTCTCTTGTTCTCTGCCATGAATACATTTTCTTTTGACTAACAATATATCAATTATTAATCTATTGATATTTCAGATTTTATAAGTACATGGATAGCCTATCGGTGTGAAAAACTTGTTTTAGTACTGAAACTGAACCAGCTAAGAGCATCTTTGCTAAAAGATCCATCATGCAACGCTTTCATCAGGATTAGTGATATTCTCTACATTTAATAAGACAATTTTTATTTATGGTGATAACAAATATTTCATTATTTACATTCAGATTAATGTTTTAATCTTTATCACATTTCAGCCATTGTGCTCTTTGTTTTAGTTAAATTAAGTGAAATGTAGATCATGAGGCTCTCTCACTTGCTAGAAACTGCACTATGATCCTATAAATCTGTTGTCAACTGAACTTTTTAATAACTAAAGAATGGTGTTTACACTTATTAGTTCAAGGGGAAGTGGAAACTAAAGAATTAAATTATTAAACCGTAATTGCTTACTATCAAGTTTGAACAAAAATAGTTGAACCAGTTAAACAAGTAATCACCTGATAGCTTCATAAAAAGTTTTTTTAGTCCTTTATTTCAGTTAATATGTACTTGATTAATTCTCTAGAATTGAACTTACTTGAAAATTCTGTTTGATGTTGTAGAATCAAAACATTTCAGCCTTTCTCTTGAACAGTCAGTTTATCTCTTTAGTTAGGTAAGTTTAGGGTCAGTCAAGTGGTAAAATTTTTGCAACTTTGCCTAAGAGGCTACTATTGCCAAATGTTTGAAATCAGAAAGATATTATTAGTATAAAACATAACATTTTGCTGACCAAAATTTTCACAACCAGTGGGAATTGATATGTTAAATTTATTTTATTAGTGGACTTTTTCTTTTTAGGTATCTATGCTTTAAAATTAACTTTTGATAGCATCTAATGAAAAAAGACCTGTAATTTGAATTTTTAATCTCTATTAAATGAATATTTTAATACCTAACATTATTTTCAATATTCACAATTATTTCTTAAGTTTCTGAATATTTATATTTGATGGCCTGAAGATTGCATTTAAACATGAAACGCCATGGTTGCTGGGTTTTGATTTCAATGTCCACACACAAACACACAATTGGGGTAGATTTGTGGCTGACAATCCTGTGAATTAAAATATCATTTCTTGAAAATACAAAATAGCTTTTTGAAAAAAAAAATTTTCAAAACCTTTTTTTTTTTTTGTTATGAACAATTGCAAATTTCATATTTTTAGGTTATAAGAAAAGTGTTTCTTCCTGCTTTCTATAGAATACAAAACCTTTTTAAATAATTATGTTTTTGTTTCACTCAGTGCTTAACACTTTGTATGGTACATTAGATCAGTAGTAAAAAAAGAAAAATTATATAAATTGTGTATTTAAGCATTGTGTAAAGTTGACATTCATCAGTTCTGCTGTGATTTTATTCTGTTTGTTACTAAGTATATTTTTTAACATTGTATGTATAACATACTAACATAAGACAAATTAACTATGGCAGTAAATAGGCTAAATATTTTCAGTCTTTGTTTTTCTATAAACAATTATTAGAGGTTTATTTGAATTTTCTCCTTTTCAAGTTTCTACTGTTTTTTCCTTTCAGAAATGTCATCTATGTTGGATTACTTGTCACAGCAAAATTCTTCCGAGCTTTTGGATTATTTTTGTCCTATGACCTACTCAAAGTGATTCCTGTCATACAGTTTCTGTGCATTATTAAAATTGGGTGAGTGTTTATACAATTTTATTTGTTTTCTTCATCATCTACAAGATGGTCAATTGCTAAGTTGATCTCTTAATGTTGTGAACAGGGTTTGAATTTCATTTATATCAAACCCATTTGCGACCAAACTCAACCCTTTTTTTTTTTTTTTTTTTTTTACCTCCCATCTTTATAGTTGATATTTTTTCTTGTTTATGTATTAATTTCAATCAACTCAATCTGATATATAGACATTTTCAATTTATGTTGCCAATAAATTAGATATTTTGTTTATTTTTTTCTTTTCTTTTTGCAGTAGCAGATTTGATTGCACTGATGTTAACTAGGCAGAGCAATTTTTGTTAATATGTTGCAATATGATTTCAGTAGAAATTACGATCAAATGTCAGGTTTTCTAAATTTAGCAGCACATTTCAACCTTGATGTTTTTTTATATGCTATTGACGTTACTTCATTAAACAATGCACTTACCCTTATATAAAATAAAGACTTTTTAAATTGAACCAAATTGTTTATAGTCACTTTAAATTTTCTTTTTCATTTAATATTTGTTTGTGCTTAAGAAATTGAAAAAGATTATCTGAAATAATAAAAGACACTGCTTGCAATATAATCTGAAGATAAAACTAACCAAACTTTTCTTCATTCCTACCCCACAAGTCAACCATGTGTTATGTTCTTGATGGGAACCAATTTCTAAAGTTCTTTTCACATCTGTTATTGATTTACAAGTTTTTATTAAGATTTTGAAGTTCATGGAAAATATATCCAAATAGTCAATTGATAAATCTATAAAAAGAGATTGAGATGAAATGTTTTATTTTAAAATTTAATTTAAATAAAATATTAAAACTCTAAAAAATATTTTTATTTTAACTTTTAAATATATTTAGTTAATATGTTCTTTTGATTTGCATCCAGGAGTGCTGGACCATTGATTTTACTGCAGAAACCATTCTCTTCGGGCAAACATTTGTCAAAGCATCAAGTAAGTGTCTTTGTTTTTAGAATTTTCTAATCAACTTATTAATCTTTTAATAGTAAATGTATTGCAATCAATTTTCTAAATATTTTTGTTGGAGATTGAAGCTGCTTTGTATATTACTTGCACCACTTTGAAGCCTATCTCATTTATCTATGTATTTCATTTACTTGAATATATATTTTAAATTCAGTTCATATCAAATATTCATTGATGTCCCCAGCTATGGTTAATTGTTTTATGAGTCCTCAGAAAATATTTGGCTTTAATGGGTTTACTCTAAACCTATTAACTGCATTTAATAGAAATTTCCACCATTGCAGTTCTGTAAGTTTTCAAGTGTGAAAGGCTGAAATTTCTGCCACAGCTAATGGGTTAATGTTTTAATTCCTTATGCATATTATAATCATTATTGTAGCATTTACTTTTTTTTTTTTTTTTTTTTTTTTTTTTCTTAGAAATTACTTCTCTAAGCAAAGTTTGTATATGTTGGGGTAAAGAAAAGACTGTCAACTGATCGTAGCAACAGCAATAGATTTCTTGTTTCTCGGCTGCAACACTTGTAGCCAAATCGCAGTTCACATGATAGTCCGACGTAACAGTCCAACACACACTGTAGAGACGACAAATCCAACCTTCACTTCTCGCCAACAACAACGCATGTTCGTCTCACGGCTCAAAAAATCACCTCCTTTTATAAGCAAAAAACGACTTCTGTTCACCAAGAGCATTTTCTGATTGGTCACGCCATTCAGCGGAGGGAAGAACATTAGCATAGCTTCTAGTCATTGATGTAGATTTTTGCTGACTACTTTTTGGTAATTTTTCTTCAGCAGATCGATGCATGCGTACCTACAAGTAGGCCTTTCGAAGGTCAGTCACAGAGACATTGGATCCCTTTTTTCTCCATTCTCTCAATTTTTATGCACACACATCAGCATGAGCTGTGTATGTATCTACATGTTTGTTCAGTTCTCTATAATCTAGTGCAGGGCACACCTTTCCCTTGTTCTTTTGTACCACGGCCATCAACGGGATGAGGCCTCTTGGGGGACCAAGCTCTTCCTCGGGATACGGAGTAAGCCATCCATTGTCCAGCCACACCTGCAATATGCGCTGGTATTCTTCCTTGATGCGTTCGGGCACCGAATATTCTGACACTCGGTTTTGGAGCTTTTCTGGCGGGTTATTTTCCGACCATTTCTAAAATGCTGTCCATGTCTTCATCCTTTGGTTGAAATCTGCGCTAAAGTTGGGTTCATTGATCTTCAAAGTAGCACAGACGGGCAAATCAGAAAACTTGACTTCGCCCGCCTCTGTAATGCGTACGCCGCCCAGCTCCTTAGTGTCCATCCCAAGGAGCAGATCGAAACCTAATAACGCGCTGTCCACAACCAACACACTGACTGTGACGGGGTCACCATTATTGATACTGTGTTTGATGTTTCTAACTCCCCGGCTTCTGAGAGCCTTTCCATCAGCCGTTAGTACGTCCATCTTTTGTCTGTTCCACTGTCGACAAATTGAACCATTCGTGAGTGACCGAGAGCAGCCTGAATCTATTAAAGCGGTACGCGTTATTCCATTGATGTATGCCTTAATCACAGGGAGCGTCTCTTTCATGCTCGGTGCGGGGGAGAGACTAGCACTGACGTCACATCCCCCATTCCATTTCCCGGACACTTAGAGGCAATATGACCTACTTTGCGACATTGGAAGCATCGTAGATCGAGACATGCCTTTCGCGTCGACCCGGTGCGCACTTCTTTGTGTTGATAGCGGCAGTCTCTGGCAAAATGATTTGGCCCAGAACACCGATAACAGGTGACATCGCCATGGCAACAGATGGCTGGGGTCGGACCTTCTTTGACTTCAATTGGTTGAACGACTGTGGCCACTGGTTCATCAGCCTCTTTTTTATCGATCATGATAGCACGGGCTCTGGTCAACAATTGATTCAGCGTCAGGTCTTTCATTCTGGATGATGCGCGGAGTATCTGCTTAACATGATTAGGCAATCCAGACACAAAGGCACATGTCATCCATTCTTCAGGAAGCTGTGCGATTGGGACAGCGAGCTTCTTTAATTCTGCCAAATATACGTCTACTGTCTCGCCAGGTCGCAGACGCCGCGCCTGGAATTGGTTGTAGGCCACGAACTGGTCAGTTCTAAACACGGTTAGTAGAGCATGCTTTATTTGCTCAATGTCACTTTTCTGTTCTTTGCTCAGCTGCCTATACACAGCAAGGACACCGCCTTTCAATCGCAGTGGAAGAATCTGTTCAATCTTTGTGATCTCGCATAATTTGCAGACCAGTTCCACTTTTTCGATCCATTCAACCACAGATTGTCCACTCGTATCACCACTGAATTCAGGGATCAGTTTTATATTGAACGGTCTTTCAGCCATCTTGCTAGAGACAAAGTAAATGCCGAAATAGCTTGTTGGGGTAAAGAAAAGACTGTCAACTGATCGTAGCAACAGCAATAGATTTCTTGTTTCTCGGCCGCAACACTTGTAGCCAAATCGCAGTCTACACGATAGTCTGACGTAACAGTCCAACACACACTGTAGAGACAACAAAATGGGGTCACAAATCCAACCATCACTTCTCGCCAACAACAACGCGTGTTCGTCTCACAGCTCAAAAAATCATCTTTTATAAACAAAAAACAATGACTTCTGTTCACCAAGAGAATTTTCTGATTGGTCATGCGATTCAGGGGAGGGAAGAACATTAGCATAGCTTCTAGTCATTGATGTAGATTTTTGCTGACTACTTTTTGGTAATTTTTCTTTGGCAGATCGCACACAAAACACAAACTTTTTTTCGGGGTACCTGATTATCTCTTTCACTACAGTATAAAGATGAAATGTTATTAGAAAATGGAAAGATATGCACAAATGTGATTTGTTTGTTTATTTCAATTCTGTCTGAATTTCTTAGATGAGAAGTTATTATTTATCGAATTTACATTCGAACTAATGTCCTCATCTTTGTTGTTGTCACCACAATATTTTGGCAATTGTGCCTTCTGCCCTTCATTAGGTGCATATTGATCCAGGTAATCTAAACAGAATTCCTAACTGAACCCTTTATTTAGTCTATGGGGTAGACTGTTCTCATTCTAGACAAAATATCATTATACATCGGCAGTGGAACGGTTCAGTTTGGAATTCTTTTTTTTTTTTTTTTTTTTTTTTTTTTTTTTACACTTATTTTTTGAGAAATACTGTTATTGTTTTTCCTTTTGCAGTGGTTTCGAGTGTTTCGTCATGCAATCATTGGCAGTATAATCAGCCTCCTGTGGTTATTTGGGCTGACTTTATGTGGACCACTCAGGTGAAATTTTCTTGTGTGTGTGTGTATATATATATATATATATATATATATATATATGCACAACTTTGATAGACATTCATCTGCATGTTATTCTTTTTTTTAATCTTTTTCAAGACTTCCTATCAATACTTTTATTCAAACTTGATTTTAAAATTTTATTATTTAAAAGTTAGGAATTTTTTTTTTTTTATATATTAAAAATTGGCATCAAAAGTTTAAGGACTTTTGCAAAATAAAAATTGACTTTAAAGCTACTTCAAACTTTTACTTTATATAATTTTCTTTTAATATTTTGCCATTGAAATAAATCCTAGGGAGAAAAAAAAAACAATCTAAATGACAGTGTTAGTCTTTATTTGCTACTAATGTAATGGATACCAGATGCTGGCTTTTTCTAACTGAATCATTTGCAATAATGCTCATCATTAATAAAGAATTTTCTATATTTTGTTACATTAAAATTCTTTCACAATATTTAAGTATAAAACATAAACACTTTTCTTACTGAAGTTATTTTCACTGCTTATTAAATCACTTTTTCTGTTTTTTAGAACAATTCTTTTGTTTGAACATAATGAAGTTGTGGTTATTGCCTGGGCAGGAGCCTTGTTCTCAAGCAGTGGATTGGGACCAGCTAAGGTAAAGAAAGGAAAACTATATTAGTTTAGCTTTCAAAATTGTTTTCAATAGAAAAATTTCATATTAAGAAAATCAATTTTCACATAATTTCCAGTTTTTGATATTAAATTTGAATACAGCCATTTTAGATTAAAATATAAATTAAAGCTTTCATACAAGGGAGTGTTGAAAAGTTCTCTGCCTCACCCATTGCCCAAAGTCTTAAGACATAATGAAACATCAGAAATTTTTTTAATCCTTTTTCCTTTTGGTTTGTCATGAAACTTTCAACACCCCTTTCTATTTTAGGGAAACAGAGTTTTATCAAAATGATTTGAAGTTGATTTTCATGAATCTTATTAAAATTCAATATGAGAGCAGGAGAGAGAGCAAGATCTATTTACTTTGTCAGTATGTCAACATGTCATATGCATTGGTTACCTGCAAATGTACTTATTATTGATTATATTTTGTTGCTTATTTCTGAGTTCTTAGTGCATGTTTGTATTGGATTCCATGAATTGTAATTGTTTTGTGTTATTCATTTAGTGAACATTGTATACTTAATCCATTTTGCAATAAAAAATGGAGATATTAGTTCTTGTCTATGATTTGTGATGAAATTCACTTTTGTGCAATAAAGTTATTTTGACTACAATGAATTTTTTTTTTTTCTCAGCTTCGAGGAGCCTTGTTTTTTCTTCTTGGTGCTGTTGCTCTCCTTCTCTTTGACCATGATGATCGTCTTCACCACATTTCAGATCATGAATGTATCCTTTCTTCAAATTGCACTGAACAAAAAGGAGTTTGTGTTGATTTCCCAGTGAGAATGATTGTAAAAGTTTTCCCCCTCCTCCTCTTATAGTCAGAAGGACACAGAATACATGCTGGTATATTTTTCAATAAAATGGGTTGGCTTGTGTTTTGACATCA
Source organism: Acanthosepion lycidas (assembly GCA_963932145.1). NCBI lineage: Eukaryota > Metazoa > Mollusca > Cephalopoda > Sepiida > Sepiidae > Acanthosepion > Acanthosepion lycidas. The sequence continues at coordinate 160,253,194 of OZ010571.1, forward strand.
CTCAGTCCAGATCTGCCTTAACTACTAGACAGACCTACTGCATTCGCTTGGTCAACCTTGCTTTTGTGTACAAACACCAACTCCTAGTTTGTGAATTCTTTCGCCTTACCAATTTCTTTGCTTGCTTGTATGATTGTTGCTGTTTCATATTTTTGACCTTTTTCTTTTCATAGCAAACTTTATTAATTCTGATTGTGCTATTTATCTTGCACTTTAAAAATGGCTTCTAACTCCTCAGATTGCTACTGGAGTAAAAGCATGTTTTAGACTAAATTGAATATACTATTTCTGAATCTGTTCTAGAACATCTGCATTATGTGTATGATTGAGAAAACCTTGTCTTATGAAAAGTTTTTCAAACTGTACTATTAGTTTTTAGGAATTTTTTTTAACAGAACATTATAAATTTTAATGTAAAATATGTAATGGGATAATTATTATAGTGCCTTCAATTTGTTCCTGGTAACTCAATGTTATCTGTGCTGCTGTAATATGTGGTCTTTGTAGCTTTCACTCTGTTACTGTAGCTGTGTTTATTGCATTAAATCCTGAATAAAAAAGGCTGTATGAATTATGTATGTGAAATTTACTTCATCATGTACTTTCTCTTAAATTCACTTTTGACATTCTCATCTTGATTTTTTTTTTTTTTTTTTTTTTTCTTCAATAGATTTGAATGCTACAAAGCACTGTATGGTGAGAGGCTCTACCAGAATAGTGATTTAATACCCTAGTGTTGAAGGAATATAATGATTATTTTATATTCATTCAGTTATTTCCTATTGTCATCTAAATTTTCCTTGAACATAAATGCACTATTAACATACTAATTACCTTGACCATTATTTAAAATACCTGACATGTTCGTACAATTCCAAATACAGATTTGGAATTGGTGTGTTTAGTTTAGTACAGAATTTGTATAGCAGAAAAAAATTTGTATGTGTTATACTTAATTTGTAACCTCATAATTTAAAATGGTGTAATATAATGCAATGATTTTTATTTCTACAATGAAGTATTTTTTTTTTTTTTTTTTTTTTTTTTTTTAGCTCTTCATATAGAATATCTGTGGAAATAGTTTTTGTTTTAAATTGATGTTTAATCTGCTGCTAAAAATATAGAAAAAGATAAATCTCACACTGAAAAGCAAATGTGTTCTGGTATGTATTCACTTTTGTTGTGTAATAATTGTTAATGCATTAAAAAACTGATTGGATGTTATTTGTTTTACAATTTTACCTTTTGAAAAGATTTGTTTTGACTTTTTTTTTTTTTTTTCCTTGACTTTTTTCCATTAGCTGATGACCTTCATAATAACTTCATAACAAGGATATTTCATCATGCCTTTGACTTAATTGGATGGTCAGATCATAAGGTCTGCTTCTTTCCCTTTATTTTTTTTTTTTTTTTAAATGACTTTACTAATTTCATTCCTTTTCTCAAAATGTTGTAAAACCTGTTTAACACGTTAAACTTTAACTAAAATCCTACCTACTCACGCACCATTTAATTTGAATAGAACCCAAACTTAGGAAACTGAATTTTTATGCTTTCTTTTTTCTCAAATTTAAAAGAAAAGTATTAAACACAATTTTGTTAAATTATTTATTTGTAACAATAATTTTATATCTACAAGTATATAAAAATATGCTCTTGCCACATAACTTCATTAAAATTGTGAGTTTGACAACAAAAATATTAAATATTATTTATTTATTAGACTGTTTAATTACAAGAATAGTGTTCGATACTCTTGTTTGCACATTTATCATTTTAAATTTTTCTCTTTTGATGCTAACATCAGACTCTGTCTCATAAATTTTTCCAGAATTAACAATTTGTCATTTCTTTTTTCCTCTGATTATAATAATTTTTTAATGTCAAAATCTATATATTGAGATTTTGTCTCTCATATCCTCTTTTTTTTTTTTTTTTTTTTTTCCCCCCCCTGTGATCAAAAGAAAAGAAACTGAATTCATTACTTGAACTACTGTAATTGTCTCCTTTTCTTCTTCAGGGAGGTGTTGTATTGTTATTTTTGACATTGTTTCTGCAAACTGGCTTTGATAATGCCTCCAAAAAGCTTTCTATTGATGTCGGTGGGGCGAAACGCCTTCATTCTTTGTCTACTTTTGTGTCGGGATTGATACTCTTACCCTGGGCTCTATTTTTGTATATATCTAGAGAGGTAGGTAAGATTTCGAAACCAACTTTTGCTTGAATCTATAAAGAAAATTATTTTGATACGTGTATACTTTAAATGAATTTCGTGTGTGTGTCAAAATTTAATCTAGGGGAATTAACTAAATTTTATTGATGTTAATATTAGTTATTCCTTTTAGATATATATTTTAGGTATATCTGAAAACTTATACACATACATGCACACACACACACACACACACATATATATATATATATAAACACAGTAAAATTATTTTTTATTGTAATTTATAGCATAATATAATTGGAATTTAATTATATTTTGTCACATGATCACAATCTTCATTTTTATGCTATTTGATGATAATCTTGATTGGAGATTTCAGTGCATTGTGGTATTTTAACTTTTTATAACCTAAACAAATTTCTTGCAGTTCCCTATCAGATAAATGTGCCACCAACAACCACTCCCTCTCTTTTTTTTTCCACTTTACCTTTCTTCCACAATATTTATTGCCTTTCTCCTCCTCCTGCCATCTCAGCCACTGCACTTTAGCTAGGCCTTTTGCCTGCTGATTTCCATTTTGTTGAGGCCATAAGTGTGATATTCATTAAAGTTTAATTCCAACATGGTACAATAGTGTTCAGAAATCTGCAAATTCCTTGATCTTCAGTGTTGCACCACCATGCTGTCATTTTTTATGATGTCTTTGAAAAAACTATTAAATAAAAAAAAAAACGTATTGTTAAAATTACCCCCATCAAAATCTATATCATTTAAAGACATAAAATGTGTTTTAATTGTACATAAATTCTTGTTCACAAACTTCTATAAAAAAAATGCTAATGTTAGTGTATTCATGTAAAGTGATACTACTCTCTCTCTCTCTCTACACGCATACATATATATGGTTGGTTGTACAAAATTTTATGACTGCCATAACAAGACAAAATTTATATTTTAACTTCATGGATTATCAACACTTAAAATTATGTGTATAAATTATTGTGTATAATGAGATTAAGAAAAATATTATAGTCATGTTAAATATTAAAAGAAAAATATAAATTATAATTAAAAAATAAGTACTAACTGATAATAGGGGAAAAAATATAAAGAAAAAGAGATATAACAAATAAATACTATATATAATTATTACAGTTGCTGGATGTCTACAGCTTTATAGTCAATTGCCACTCTCTGTTGGTGCATTCTCAAGTGACTCCTTAGACCAGCCATCGACAAACACACTCTACCACAATCTGTACGTGCCATCTCAACAGAATATCATCAGGATCTCAAAGAAATCTTTTGCCATCCTTAGTCCTTAAAGGAGCAACAGATGAAGTAGAATGCCTGTAAACTTCACAAAGTACATTGTACATGGCCTTACTATCCTTCAGATCTGAGGCAAACTGTCTTTGTCACTCCACCATTTGTTCTTCGTGTGTAGCTTTTGCTGTATATCAGCTTTTATTGTCTTTAACTTGACTTCAATTTCCTTCTTCTGATCACCAGGTAAATCACTATGAAGTAATGCAGAGTGGAGTTTATCTTTCTCTTCCAAGATCTATTCTGTGCTTGTCATTATGATCAAACCAATCATGAGGCTTCTTATGAGTAAATCCAACAACATCAGCACATACCTCACACACTGTCTCCTTGAAAGAAGTCCTTTTATTTTCACTTACTAATGCATTCATCTTATTGACTAGATTCTGTCTAACCTCAGAAACTTGCAGATGGCTAACATTCAGCCTCTTTTGAAGCAATACTCCTCTCCTTTCCTTTTTATGGACAACACACTTAACTCTTGCTCTTACCAGACAATAGTCCAACATTCAGCCCCACGCATCACATGCACAATACATAGATCCTGTACATCACAGCGCCTCACAAGAACATAGTCAATGATGTGCCACTGTTTTGCTCCAGGATGTATCCATGTTGTCTTATATTAGTTCTTCTGTTGAAACATTGTGCTGCCAATGAACAGGTCCAGTTTTGTGCACATTTGCAGAAACAACAGACCATTGCTGTTGCACTTTCCAACCCCATGTTTACCAAGAACTTTCCATGCCTCACAGTCACAACCCACCCGTGCATTAAAATCTCCAAGAATAAAAATTTTGTCTGCTAACAAGAGACTTTAGTTCATTATAAAAATCTTCCTTTACTTCATCCGTGCAAACCATGGTTGGCGCATAAACACCAATCAATGTTGCATATCTTCCATATACTAGAGTAACTCTTATAGTGATTATTCTATCATTGACACCTGTTGGAAACTCTTCCAACTGACTAGTTATTGACACCTGCTGGGCCAGACCCTTTCATGTCTGGTTTCAGAGCCCATATTGCTATTGACTTTGATTGAATTAAATCCCATCATTGTAATGCAAGTTGCCTTTTTAGGCTATAGCCAGCCATAATTCTACATTAAGTTGACAAGTGCAGAAAAGATCTCCAGATATTAAGCAATATCTGTGCATGAAACCTTTATAGTGGGTAAAGGCAGTGCACAGAGCCAGTCCCACTCTCTAAGCAAAAGGTGATATTTACCAAAAAGAAGATCAAGTCAATTTCATTGGATTCCATCAAAAGTCACAGGTGTTATCTCAGAGTCTTCCTTCTCCTAGATGTCTGCCTTAACTAAGACTAAAGAGGACAAGTCTCCTGGTGGTTTTAAATGTGCCCTCAAACACCAGCCTGAGCATTTTTTCTATGTCCCAGTGCCATGTCCCACCTGACTCCAGTTTAGAGAAGTGTGGTAACTATTTACCCATAGATGGGACCCTAACAGGTGCTACCACTCCAGGTCAGGTTGGACCTGGGGACAGCATCAATTAGTAGGTGGTTCCACACTCCTCAAATCCTCCTGATCAGAGGCCTTGTTGTTGGGTGTATTTTATGGTCTTACTCAGGGCGTGCACACACACACACATATATATATATATATATATATATATATATATATATATATATATAAAAGTGAAGTCAACACTCAGAGGCAACAGATTTGCCTTGAGGTGATCAATTTAAAATTTGCCAGGTAATATGTATGGCATTTTCAATTATTCTATGAAATACTTGGTCAGTTTTAAAAATGTTTAGGTTGCATGATGCAAAGCAGTGAAGATTTCCTTTGTTAATTTGCCATTCCTTCCAGAAATGATATTCCAAGATTCTAACCAGTTACAGAATACAGAGAGAAATCTAAAATTTTTTTCATTTACTCTAAGTGGATTACAATATTTATTTCTAAGTTAACAACCTTTATATTGTATTTTTACATTCAGTATTGTCCACCAAACATAAAATATGTTTATATATTCTGCAACTTCAGCAAAATTAGGCAAACTTTTGTGTTTTCCTAAGGTCAGTAATCTCTGAATAGTGTACTCATTAAAAATCTGCAGAACTATAAGCGATCTGGGATTGCAAAGGAAATGTTTGTTGCAGATTATTTCCACATCACAGAGAATAAATCATTAAGTTCAGACTCGAACATCGGGGACAGAGAGCAAATGCCGAAAACTCAATTCGCAAGTACTATTTCACAAATCTCAATGCACGCAACCAGTCAGAAAAATAACTCCTTCACCAGCCAACGTGGCAGCCAAAATTGCCGACTTTTTCCCCCCGATTCGAGAACACCAACTGCTTTTAGCAGCCAAACATTTTTTTTTCCATTCGTCGACAGCTGGGAGAGGATGTTCAGTAATTTGCATATCAACATACTTTTATAGCGACTCCTGCAACAGACTTGTTTTTTAATTCAAATATTCCATTTTCAGCATGTCGTGCGGAATATGTACCCTTTTGTTTGGTAAGTAATTTTCTTTTTCGCCACATTTTCCATCATAGAATACTCGAGACATGCTGTCGCTTGGTTTGACGAGGTAAGTCGCCATTTTCTTCGCTATACTCCCCAATGATCTCACTATCACAAATCGAACAGCCTGGAGCAGCTCTCTTTATCCTGGTGCTTCGCCGTAATAGCGCTATTTCCTTTACGTATGTCTGAGAGTCATCTCACATATCTCAAGTTTCCAGAAGTTCTGTGTCTGTGGAAGCATCAGATTCGCGGATCTCAATTATCTGCTCACTGTCCAACGATGAATCATCGGATTCGCTCGGCGATGTATCAGAATCAGCAAAAAAGCGAAGATCTTTTAAATGCCGTGGCATCCCGTCAACTAGTATTGTTTGTAGTCTTACAATTGTCCATCACGCAACCCACTTGATACCTGGAGGTACACCAGCCATGGGGAGCTTTCACCCATACTCTGTTCCCAACTTTGTATATATCGTGATACTTACAATGATCAGGTGGTAATGTTGTAGTAATTCCCTTTACTTTCAGTTGGTAACGGTGAATCATATTGGCAGGCGCATTAGTCGGCAATATATCATTATCAAACACTGCTTTCTTGCTGCAATTCGCTTTATGCTCCGATGAGATCTTTCCACTATACTGTTTCTTGCAGGAACATAGGCACAGCGAAAACGAAGTTGCACTCCCCAGTCATCCAAGAAATCTTTAAAGGACTTACTGCAAAATGCAGTGTCATTGTCAGTCAGGATTTCTGATGGTGGGCCTTGTTCAAAAAAAATACTTTCTAACTGCCGAATGATGCTTCTTGATTCTTGTTGAAGCAGGTGCCACCATATCGCAAATCTACTAGGGCTGCAATCAGTTAACGTAAGATAGTGTTGCCCGCCGTAATGTGTAATGTCCACTCCTAAGTGGGTCCAGATTTCAGTCACACTTAGGTTGCCACATGGCCAACGACTTGAGGCTGGGTCAATTGACTGACATTCTTTACATTTTCTGACCACTGCCTTGACGGGCGCAGGGTAGACTCGTCTCACAAAAAATAGTGTCCACCTGACACCAGGATGTCCACTCGGGCAATGTATGACACGTATCTGATCAAGAGAGGTTTCATTCACCATGGAAGCACATATCGGGCATGTTGGTTCAGTTTCCTTCTTTATGATCTCATAGCATCGTTGCGGTACTCTGGTGAGCTTATCCGCTCAATTCTCACTCGATGTTACTAAACTTATCGTGATCAATGATTTATACTCTTGAATCAGCTTTTCAAGAGTACTCAAACACCTCCAGATTAGCATCTCACTTGCTGCCTTAGTTTGTATTCTGGCTTTGCCAGTGAGCATGTTTGATACCCACTGGTGCACACATGAGGAGTCCATGAAGAGGTGTAGCTCTGTTGTGCCCCACTGTAATACTAAATTGACGCCCTTCAGAATAGCATCCAATTCTGATAAATTGATATGTTGGGCGTCCTTCGCAGGTCGCAGCCAACATGCGTCTTCTACAACGCTTCCATCAACCTCCAACGAAACCCCTGTGGCGAGAGAACTTGCATCAACCCATACCGCATAAGCGTGTCTACTTGTGCACCACTTACCATGTGCAGGGTCATTCTAGCGAATTCTTTCCGCTATATCCTCAATCATGTTCTTAAGGGGAGCATCTGTCACTTCGTCGTCCCAACCAGATGTGATAGATACTGTCCTGTGTTTTACAAATCATGCAGCAACACGAAAAAACCCACACACAGGAACATGACCCACCAGTTTTCCACACCACGAGAAGACGTTACGTCGTGTCAGGACCTCAGGAACTGATAGAATGCCATTTTCACATGTCCACTTAAGCGTGTTGTTATCTTCCGCGACATGCAAACCCAGCACACGTGTGCCATCCTGTAACCGCTCCGCATCCTTGCAGGTCAAACCAAACGCAGCCAAGTGCTCTTTCACGCGAGCTGCTGAAATCATGCTCTCATCAACATAAATGTCATCAATATATGATGAGGTTGCCCATCGCACGGACTCGTCTTTCGCCAACACGGCATCCACAATGGCCTTCATTATGGCTGGTGCAGCATTCAACCCAAAACCCATTCTAGTCAAGCAATATCTTCACCCGTTGAAGATTACAGTTTGAAAGTGACTTTTGGATATGTACTTATAAATAGGCCTGACATAGGTTTAGGATAGCGACATCTGTTCCTTTTTTTACGCCACTCCCTCAGTTTCTGTGCACACACGTCAACATTGGCTGAGTGTGCGTTGAGACACTCATTCAGCTCTCGACAGTCTAATACTGGCCGTACTTTATTTTTGTTTTTCTGCACCACCACCACCACCATCAATAAAATCAAGACTTTTGGAGGACCGAGTTGCTTTTCAGGATAAGGCTGCAACCAACCATTATCAAACTAGGTCTGCAGCTCATGGTCATATTCCTCCTTGACTCCTGTTGGTATTGGGTACTCGGGCATCCGATTTCTCAAATTCTCCGGTGATCGACCATCAAACCACTTCCTGCAATGGACTTGTTTTTTAATTCAAATATTCCATTTACAGCATGTCATGCGGAATACATGCCCTTTTGTTTGGTAAGTAATTTTCTTTTTTGCCACATTTTCCATCATAGAATACATGCAACGTGCTGTCGCTTGGTTTGATGAGGTAAGTCGCCGTTTTCTTCGCTATAAGAACTAAAATAACATTTTGCCTGTCAAGATTAGGAGAAAGTCCTTTTTGAGGTCAATTTATAACAATACTTAAAAATTGACTGAGCTTCCTGAGCATGAAGTTTCTATAAAGTACAAAATGGGGCACTTTAGATACCATGTAATTCATGATTTCATCAGCCAGTTGTTTCTAATGCATTTTAATATATGGACTGAATCAAATGGGAAGACAAGAGGTCTAGACTTCATAACTGGGTGTGGATATATAATTGATATCTTTGGTGGACTACAAAAAAAAAAATAAAGCTTTTTTTTATTTATAGCATCATTATCTGTTATGATTGATAATACTTGAAAGCCTATCTCCTCTAAACAAATTATTATACATTTAACTATGTCAAATCAATTTTCAACTTGAAGATATTATATTGGCATAAATGGACAACATCGTTATATTGTGAGAATACAGTGCTAAGCATAAAAGCAAAAACACTTGTTGCAGCTTCATTGCTCTTGTCAGATAAGCCAACAATACCACCCTTATAATCAAAATAAGGTTTTAGGTGAATTTCATCAAGTAAAGATACTGTGGTGCCTCTCTGTACTAGTAACTTAAATTTATTTTTATTATACATAAGAAAATTATGTTGCTCAATCAAAGGATTCATATATGTTGATCAGGTTAATCTTTTAATGGTTGAATAGTTAGATAAAATTATATTTATGCTGTCTCTTACCCTTTAGAGTAGCAGTTATACAACAATGAAGAAAATATCATTTCTGATGAATAATCCTACTTATTCTGTGTCATTAAGTTTAGCTGTTCATATATATATAAATTATATCAAATTAAAATATTTGTTTGATTCTTCTTGCACCAATAGTAGAAACAACATTACCAATTTTAATATAGAAATCACATTTTGAGGTTTGATTTACTGTTCTGTTTACATTTTCTTCATGTTTTCCATCAGAATTTCAAGAGTACTTTGATCTATTATATGCTTTGGAATCTTATAGTCCCCTATTGTATTCATTTCCACATTTCTTCAAAACACATGTACTGCAAAATCAGATTCAATTACAAGAGACAGATTGATTTTTGGATACGGGGATTTGATGATGCTGCATATAAGTTTCTCTTCCTCTTGCTGCCTAACCACACCCCAGTAATTTCTATGAAGAAAATTTAATTTCCCTTCTAGATCATTAATATTATGGAATTTATTCTGCTGTTTGTATGTTAAGGCATCAGTAATACTTTGATCTAAAGCATTTTCAAGGGTAGAATTCTCCAGTTGAATTCTCTTAGAATCTGGTGACTCTCGAGAGGTGGTCATTGAAGATATATATGAAGGGCAGTTTGGCAGAATTCTAGGAATAGCACCATCATGAAGATATGTTTTCTGAAGTGGAACTGCAATTGTGGCTCCTGTTTTTTCATCAAAGGCTGATAATTCACTCCTTATGTCTTCAGATAAAAAATGTAGTTCACATATTTAAAAAGTTTTTAAAACCAAATTTATTTTAAATTCTTGTTAAAAAAGAAAAAATCTAAGATAGCAAAATCTTAATGAAGTTTTCTGACATTTTTAAGAAACATAATTTATTCAGTAAAAAAAAAATTATTAGTGAGTAAGCTATTAAAATATTTTTGCAATTTAAAACAGAATATTAGCTGCATTCTTAAGATGAATAAGTGTCCCGATATTTTTAAGGAACATAATTTAACATTAAATCAATAAAAAGAATATTAGCTGAATTCTTAAAATGAATAAAATTACAAAGCTATATAAAAATTAACAGAATTTTTAATGGTTATACATTTTTTAAAATAAATAACAACTTTTTTTTTTTTTTTTTTTTTTTTTTTTTTCTTTAGAATACAATTCTAAAAAATTGTTTGAATTATTTTTTTTATATCAATAGAAATCTTCCTTTATGAATTTATATCAACAATTTATAGTTTTAGAAAAGATGAGGTTTTTAGCTTTTAAAAACTTCACTAGATCTATCATAACTTTGTCTTAATGTATTGTAAATTACAATTAAGGTTTTTGTTATATTTTCGTAAAAAAGAATAAAAAAAGGAAACTAGCTGCGTTCTTTTTCCTTTTCATTCTGAATTCTTTCCTTTGTTGATTACTGACTTCTGTGAATTAAGTTCTGTAAAGCCTTAAGAAAAGGTTATTCTATCCTTGCTTTATTCTCTTTACTACGTAACAATTCTATTCTAGCTTTCTTCTCTGTACTACGTAACGGTTTTGCAGACTGCAATTAAAATAATTTAATTAAGTTTCAGTTAAATTTACTTGCTTTTTAATACAAAAAATACTCACCCTACTAAATTTATTAGGTGTAAAATCCATTCTTTTGATTAAATGCGTTTATAAAATGGAACTGGCCCTCTCTTTTGTTGGTCTAAGTGTAAGTTTGGTGATTAACAACAACCACCATTCTTCTAAGAAGCAAGTAAGGACTCAATACAGTGACGTCACATTTCTCTTCTTCCACAGAACTGGCCCTCTCTTTTGTTGGTCTCAGCTTAGTTCCATTATAATATGAATAAATAAATTATTTACTGGCATTTTTTCTTTTAATCTAAATGTTTTTCTCTGCTTTTCTACCATTTGTTTTTATGCAATTTACTTTAATTTCCAGTCTAATTTCATTCCTATACTGCAAATTCATCAGGTGTTTCTAATAATTCCTAACTTTTATTGAAATACTTTTTGTTTCTTTTGTTTTTTTTTAATATATTCACTTTCTGCTTTCAGAATGATGTTGAATCTATTTGGTACCTCCTGTTTCCTTTGTTGCTTGTAATATTCTTCACATTGATTGTTGATTATTATGTCACTGCCATTGTGAATAATCACCTCCAACCTGTACAGACTGCTGCTTATGGTTCCTATGCCATTTTCCTGTCGGCCCTCATACTTAGCATTAGTTGGAACCATCCATATATGGCACGCATCACCACCATGAATAAATTAACAGAAATTATTACGGAGGATCACATTCTTTCCGCTGGGGTTCTCTTCAGTTTGTCTGCTTACTTAATAGGTAAATGTATTTTTGTTATGCTTCTTTCAATTAAACTGACAACATAAAAAGATTTTTTCTGTATAGTAATTTTTTTTTTTTTTTTTTTTTTTTTTTTTTTTTTGCTGTGTTTCTTAATATCTTGGATTTTACTCCAATAACTATCAATATTTATAAATATTTTTGAATATCTTTTTGTTTTTAATTAATTTCAATTTATTGAATAAGTAAATCAATGCAACATACTGTGGTTCAAAAAATAAAAAAAACTTCTAGGATCTCTCTCATCCTTCTATTTTCAATCGAGCTTTATAACTTTTCTTCCTTCCCATAATTCTTCATTTCCTGCAATATCTTTCTATTAAAGAAATTGCTGCCTGTCACTGCTTCTTCTCCTCCTTCTCCCACCACAAGGTAAGCCACACTCCAATTTCTCTTCTTTCATTCAAACTACAAGCCCCCCATCATCCTAAAAGATCATTTCACACAACATAGTCTCATGCCCAAGTCAGCACTTTGCACTCTCTCTGCAGTCTTTGCGTTGTTGCTATTTCATTTCTATCTTCTCCATATTCAGCATTTACATCATCATCCGCAAGGACAACTTGCCTTAAATCCAAAATATGTCACAGCATGGCATCAACAGTCAGGTGATTGCACTCAAGTCACCACCCCTCTCTCCCATTGTGTTGCGCACCATACTTTTGGTGGCTTCATCCAAACCTCCTCCCTTATTTGGATTCTGGCCAGCCCTTCCTCATCATTATTCAGAGATATATCTTTCACGTGCCTCCACTCGTAGAAAATTGATCTTTGTGGTACTTTCTCTGTCCAAATTTAGACACCATGTTGTACCAAAACTTCAACAGGCAATATCTCTCAGCTATTGCTTTCACTGTCCAATGGTGTCGCTCCACTATTTCATTTCCCGCTGGCCTGTACACTGCTCTGTACTACCTTCTTATCTTCCATTTTTGAAGCATTGTTTGAATGAGTTCCAAGCAGAAAATTGTGCCATTGTCCGTGATGGACAATGGCACAATTTTCTGCTTGGAACACCTCTGCTACTGGACCGCATTCAAGAATCACCTTCTCCAGTTCTTCTGCAACCACAGCTGCCATTTCTGCACACAATTCCTTCCATATTGCCAGATTCCCAGGTCTGCAGTCAATTCTTGACAAGTACACCCCCCCACAATAAAGTGTTATATTGACAGCTAACCTCATCTAATTGTCGTTCCATTTTTACATGCAGCTCAACTTTTTGCACCAAGTATAGAGTCTTGTCCACTCTTGTATGATGCATACTGTGCAACTCTTCTAGCTCTCTGGTCCCTAGACATCACACTGGAGCCTCTTCCTCCTAATTGACGACCAACTACTTTTTCTTTACTCAAGTTAATACATCCACTTTATTTCTTTCCAAAAGCACAAAATTTGCATTTATTCGTAATCCAAATTTGGATATCCAGTATTCCTAATCTCTGCTTTACTATCATTTCTCCAGCACCTTGTGTCTGCTTTCTCCTGCTCTCCTCTACAGTAGAGTTCACCCAACTTAGTCCTGTCGCTGAATCAGTCCTTATTTCTACCTCTCTTAACTCCCCACTTTAAAACCAAATTAACATCTTTTAACACATCTAATTCAGCCCCATTGATGTGCTTATGGTTGTCCTTTTTTCTCAGCCATGCTACATCTTCTGCCACCAAACTGCTGATCTCTATGATTACGCCTGTAGCAATACTGCTAACACCACACTATTTCCATTTTCATATTAGAAATATGCCAAATCCCAATCACTGGGTCCTCTTTCATTACATTAGATAAGATTTCCTGCATTATAGTGACGGTTTCATCATCGTCTTTACATTCCACTTGCTCTTCTTTTTATATAGCTGCATGCCAGTTGCAAGCATCCAGCAATGGGGTAGTGCCCCAACAGCTTTCCACAAACCTCCTGTCACCTGTGGAACCTCATTGCCCCTTCTGAACATCAGTTCACCAACTTTTCCTTTCTTCAGGTTAAGGTCTATGCCCATGCTGCTCCTCCTCCTAAGTGTTCTAGTGGCTTTGCTGTTAATCAGAATTCCTTAATATTATCCACCACTTCCTCTGTTGATACCTTTTGTTACATCATGATGTCATCAATGTACGAATCAGTGGCTGCTTTTATCTTATTACCCTTCATCAGCACAGTTTTTAGGGCTGCTGCCATAATTTTCAGTGCAGTATTGAGTCTGAACCCCTGCAAGTCAGGAAGCAAGTTTCCCCCATATAGCACACCAGCTGGTACTGCCATAGTTTCTCCACAACATGTAATTGCAGGTAGGATGACTTAAGGCCCACGATCATAGTTCTTCTTGCCAACTGTGTCCACTTTCTCATCTTTTCATCACGCACATCGATTGTGTTTCTCCCAGTATGGCACTCTACATAATGGTTCAACTCCTGAAAGTCTAATACTGACGTGGCTTTTCCTTTTGTAGCTTGGACTACTGACATCAACAGTAACGCTCCTTTTACTTCACTCTTCAAAGGCAAGAGAATACCCGCTGTAACCCATCTTTCCACCTCCTTTTCTTACTTTTTCTTCTTTCAAGGAATTCTTGTAGTATTCCACTTTGTTTTTTCCAAACTTCACCTCGTCATTTTTTTACAGACACACCTCCCAGCTTAGTGATTATGTCTATTCCGTCAACAATATTGATCTCATCGATGATGCGATCAACGATAATTGCCTCCATTTTTATCCTTGTTCCACCTACTTTTATCTCCACCTGACAGGTTCCTTGACATTTTACCTCCCTTCTGTCAACTGATTTCACAGTGCCACTCCCACTCCATCTGCTCACAAGTTTGGGATTAAGTAAAGTGTTTGTGCAGCCAGTATCAACAACAGCAGCTACTATCACACAACCCACTGACACATTTATGATTGGTAAAGGTCAGTACTGCACCTTTGTTCTGTTGACGGGAAAGCTACTGGCACAAAAGTTCCCCCTTACTTGTTTCTCTGAGCCTGAGGGTAATACCTCGCAATATGCACCAATCTCTCACAATTGTAGCACATTACTTTAGAACTCAGTGGCTACTTAGTCTCTAATTAGGTGTGATCCCTGACATCTATAGCACCTAATGCTTGATGATTCCATGTGACCTTTTATTTTCTTTTGGTTCTGTGCTTTGTGCAATCACTGCTTCTGTTATGGGATCCTAAAGTCTTTTGCAGACCAAGGGCCTTGTGTCTAGTATCATTTTGCAGAGGTCCATTTTTTTCTATACTGGGTACTTGTTGTGGAGCCACAGATACATCATGAAAGCTAGTTTTGCTGTTTGATCCAGTCCTCTCCATAGATATCCTGCTAGCCTCGCCAATCTTTTGATATTATTGGTGTAAACATCTACTAATTCCCCAGTTCATTTCACTCTCTCAAGCTTTTCATAAGCCCCGAAGGATCCTTCAGTAAAGACTTTCTTCAGTCTGGTCTCTATTATGTCTTCGTCCAACTGGTCCTCATCACTCATTTCAAGATAGAGGGCAAGTGTTTCTCTTTGCAGAAAAAGTGGAAGGAAACTAGCAAGGACTGGCACTTTTTGAAGCTTGATAATCAATTTCACTTTCTTTATCTACATGACTAGAACACCTTCTCTGCTAAACAGTGGTATCACATCTCTACCCAGTCTTACCATTCGAGACTCCATATCACTGAAATAGATTGTGGTTCAAAAAATAAAAAAATTTCTGCTAGGATCTCTCTCATCCTTCTCTTGAATCTTCTTCCTCTCTTGCAAGCTTTCTCATACAAAACTGAGAAGAAAAAATCACCCACTTTTATTTTTGGTTGATCTTCATACTTTTCTTCCTTCCCATAATTCGTCTCTTCCCACAATAACTTTCAATAAAAGAAATCACCACCTGTCACTGCTTCTTCTCCGCCACCACGAGGTAAGCGACATTCCATTTTCTCTTTCATTCAAACTACACATTGGAAACTCTGAAACTTTCTTGAAATGAATTTGAATCTTTGATATTTAATTTACTTTTGTTTCCATATTCAAAATCACACACCCATACATTTGATTATTTCATGTTTTTCAGACTATTATATTCTTTATTATTTTTCTTTTAATACAAAGTTTCAGATTATACTGTCTTTGGCTTGACTCTGGTCTCCATTTTATTCAGTTTTTGGAATTCACTTAATACTTTTTCTTTATCCTTTTTTTTTTTTTTTTTTTTTTTTTTTTTCATCCTCTCATTTAGAACATAATCATTAGAAGTTTTCAGAATGTTCTTTAAATCAATTCTGAGCAAATTGACTCTGGTGATGGGAACATTACTCTGCTGGAATAATGCATTATTATTGGGTTATATCGAGTTCATAAATGAGTGAAAATGTCACAAAGTAGTATGATATAGTGATCATTAGTCAATGACATGTCTAGGCAGACCAACAGTACCCAACCAATTAACACTCTCTACACTATTATGGGGACTATAACCAGTCTGCACAATGCTTTCATGACCATTGGAGTCCATACCTTATGCCATTTGTAACACACGTGAACCCTACCCTTAGCCTAAAATGTGTTGAAATGTGTCACAAACCAAAATAAAAAATTTTGTCTCTCTCTCTCTCTCCTACTGTCGTAGTGACGGGCACAGTCTCCACTTCTGAGACAAAAACTGCCCTCCTCATTCCAGCCCTTTACATAGAGCTTGCTAACTCACCTATGCAAAACACCAACAAGCCAGCTTACCAATCACAGTTCCTGCACCTACCCAACTCCACTTGCTTTGGGGGTGTGAAGTTGACCGACCAACTCATTACACGTCCCGCTGATCTTAAGATCACAAAGTACCTCAGCTCGAGAGATAGTCACGTCTGTCTGGTGACTGTGTCTGCATATATACAGCTTGACATGTTGGGATGACCACACATGCATGAACTCACTTGCTCCAAGATGGCAGATTTCCAGATTCAACCCGTGTCTCGCTGTCATGATTGTACACCATGCAACTCTGGGCAGGCCTCTTCTGCCGGCACTCCTTCTGAGCGGGATAACAGGGTCCTCATCAACAGATGAACTCTCATTCGTTGAGCTGCCATCTGCCTCAGGACAGCTAGCCACATTGACATCCACTGGTAGAGTACTGATGTTTGAGGCAAAACTCAGTGGATCCGACTTTATACCACTCGCACACCATCTTCAGAGTCACTTTCATCATCTGATGATGGTTTTAACCCTACAACTGGCTGCAAGTCTTTAACATGACAAGGCACATCATCGACCTGCACTGACTGCAGGCTGATAATCTCAGTAGCATGCCCCATTCTAAGCTTGACCCACACTACGTTACCAATTTTGTATTTTGATTGCGTGTCGCTCGAAGCCATTGCGATATCAGTGCGATATCAGTGCTTCGCAGCCGTAAGTGATAGGCGTGCACCATGTTAGCCGGTGCTGTTGTAGGCGAAACGCCATCTTTAGGCGTCGCATTATAACAATAAACTGATATTGGATCGAACATCGCTTCCTGGCTGCAATCACTTTCTACTATGCTGTTTCCCACCGGCATGTAGGCACACTGGAACCGAAGCTGCACACCACTTCCTTAAGAACTGCGAGAATTGCTCTGAGGAAAACACCACACCATTGTCTGTCAATATTTCTGCAGGTGGCCCCCGATCGTAAAAAATGAACTCCAATTGACGTATTATGCTGGCAGTGTCCTGCCGATGCACTAGTCGCCAAATGGCAAAGCAAGAGGGTCAACAGTCAATAATAGTCAAATAGAGCTGGCTGCCAACATGCATAACATCTATCCCCAGCCTGTTCCAAACATGGGTAGTACTCAAATTTCTTTTTTGCCATTGCACCGGTGCCGGGTCAATTGACTGGCACGCCTTGCACCGCTGCACTACTATCTGCCTTTTTGACTGTTGGGTCGACCATCTTCGAGAAGTAGTGTCCATTTAATCCCGGGATGCCCTCACTGTTTATGTATGCTCATAATCCGCTTGAGGTCCATACTGAGTGCAGAAGCCATACACGGCAATTGCAGAGGTGAAGACTCATTCCGAGCAGCAGTCAGCCAACGCTGCGGAATGCGAGTCAATGCATCTGCTCTGTTGACTGTCAATTTAACTAACGCTACATCCACAGACAGTTTGTACTCTTTGATAGTTTCAATCAGCATGGCGAGCCGCCTTCGTATCAACATCTCACTCGATGCCTTGGTGGTCAGTCGCGCTCTTCCTGTAAGTGCATCTGATATCTAACGCTGAGTCCATGACGATGTGTAGCACTGTTGCTTGCCATTGGAGCACCAGGTTAACCCCCTTCAGAGTGGCGTCTAGTTCGGCCAGGTTTATGTGTCGTGCATCATTTTCAGGTCGTAAACAGCAGGCATCTTCTATGATGGACCCCTTATCCTCAAGGGCAACACCCATGGCCAATGAGCTGGCATCCACCCAAACAATGAGCTCATTCCCCTTAATGCACCAGTCACCTTGCACAGGATCGTCTTTCATCACTCTCCCCATAGTTTCAGTTATCATGTATCTTAGGGTAAAGTCGTGCACCTCGTCCTCCCATCCTGACAAAATAGAAGTTACGTGGCGCTGTATGGCTGCTGCCTCCATTCTGAGCCAACTGTATACGGGAAAATGGCCTACCAGTTTCCGATACATGGAGAATGTACTCCGATGAGTGATCACTGGCGGGAATTCCGGGATGTCACTACCTTGCCTCCAGCGAAGTTTTTCTCCATCACTACTGACGTGTAGTCTAAGTACATTCGCTCCATCCTGCAGCAGCTCTGGGGCTGTGCACACCAAGCCAAAGCGCTCTAGATGTTCCTTAACTCTCATTGAAGAGGCCATGTGTGGGGAAAATAGAAATGGCTTACCTCCCAAATGCCCTCGCGTCTGTCTGGCCTGTGGGTTGAGAAAAGAAAGAAAGGGTCCAAGATGGCGTCTGTGACTTTTTAATATTCACAGTCTCGTGCAGTCTCGCAAGGTCGCGTTAACACGCATGCTAATGAGGTGTGTCTGGGCTCCATAAAAGCAGGTCGCTTGGAGAAATTGTCAGAAGCGTTTACACCCGTGTTCGGTATACATTGCTTTGTGTTGTGTCAGACATTTTCCTACGGAAAGAGTTGCGTCCCTTACAATCCATATCAAATTTGACTCCCTTGCTACACCATGTTTTGATTGATGTAGACATTGCCAATGTAGGATGACGTTGCCCTTTGAATTTCCTCATCCTTGTAACATGACCACATTCATAATCGCTGACATGATTTTTGAGGCCACATTAAGACCAAATCCCAATCGAGTGAGGTAATATCTCCATCCTTTTACCATGACGGTCTGAAAGGGCCAGAGTGATCCGTGGACACTGACTTGGAGTTAGGCCCTTCTTAAATCAAGGGTGGCCATGTTGCTCACTTGCTGCTGCCATTTCCACAATTTCTGGACACAAATGTCCACATTGGCCGTATATGCATCTACAAAGGCATTCAATTCCCTGTAGTCCATGACCAGTCTCACTTTCCCCTTATTCTCTTGCACTATTGCCATCAACGGAATCACTCCCCGAGGCGGCCTTAGCTCCTCCTCAGAGTACGGCACAAGCCAGCCGTTTGCTATCCAAAGCTGCAATTCATTTTCGTATTCGCTCCTGATATGCTCTGGAACCAGGTACTCTGCTATTTTATTTTTCATTGGTGCGGGTGTTCAGCCACCAGGCCACTTCCACGTTGCGGTCCATATGTGCCTGCACTGGTCGAAAGTTGCACTGAAGTCAGGTTCGTTAATCCTCAAAACAGCACAATCAATTTGTCGACAAATCGAACCATTCGTGAGTGACAGAGAGCAGCCCAAATCTACTAAAGCGGTACGCGTTATTCCATTGATGCGCACCTTAATCACAGGAAGCGCCTCTTTCATGCTCAGTGCGGGAAAGTGACCGGCTGATGTCGTGTCCCTCATTCCATTTCCCGGACACTTAGAGGCAATGTGACCTACTTTATGACATTGGAAACATCGTAGATCGAGATGTGCCTTTCACGCTAACACGCTGTGCATTTCTTCACGCTGATAGTGGCAGTCTCTGGCAAAATGATTCGGCCCAGAGCACCGATGACAGGTGACATCACCATGGCGACGGATGGCTGGGTTTGGATCCTCTTTGGCTTCAATTGGTTGAACGACTACGGCCACTGGTTCATCAGCCTCTTTTTCGTCTATCATGATAGCACGGGCTCTGGTCAACAATTGATTGAGTGTCATGTCTTCCATTCTGGATGATGCGCAGAGTATCTGCTTAACATGACTAGGCAGTCCACACACGAAGGCACAGGTCATCCATTCTTCAGGAAGCGGTGCAATCGGTATGGTGAGCTTCTTTAATTCCGCCACATATACGTCTACTATCTTGCCAGGTTGCAGACGCTGCACCTGGAATTGGCCATAGGCCACGAACCAGTCAGTTCCAAATGTGGTTAGTAGAACGTGCTTTATTTGCTTAATGTCACTTTGCTCAGCTGCCTATACACAGCAAGGGCACCGCCTTTCAAGCGCAGTGGAAGAATACATTCAATCTTCGTGATCTCACATAATTCGCAGACCAGTTCCACATTTTCGATCCATTCAACCACAGACTGTCCACTCATATCACCACTGAATTCGGGGATCAGGTTTATGTTGAACGGTCTTTCTGCCATCTTGCTAGAGACAAAGTAAATGCCAAAATAGCTTGTGTTGAAATGTGTCACAAAATAAAAATAAAAAATTTTTTCTCTCTCTCCCCTGCTGTCATTGCGACGGGCACAGTCTCCACTTCTGAGACAAAAACTGCCCTCCTCATTCCAGCCCTTTACATAGAGCTTGGTAACTCGCCTATGCAAAACACCAACAAGCCAGCTACCAATCACAGTTCCCACACATGCCCACCTCCACTTGCTTTGGGGGTGTCAAGTTGACTGATCAACTCATTAGCTGGAATTATAACTCCTCAGACCACATTACATATTGTCAGGTATTCAGCGTTAAATTAGCCATCCATCAGGAATTTTCAGTACATGTGATGAGTTTCAATAAGGAAGTTGTGTGTGGTAACATAAAGTTATCAAGATGAATAATAGAATCGGTGAACTAAGTTTAAGTTTGTTTATTTTTGCACAAATGCCTTTGGGAAAGGCAGAAATCCATTTTTTTTTTTTTTTTTTTTCACCCATGCTATAGTCTAAATAGCAGGGTAAACTGGGCTCTCTATATCTGAATTGCAGTCAGCCAATAGGAGAATGGCTACTCTGAATTTGAAATTATGGAGAAGGCAATTGGCATCTACTCTATTGTTCCCAAGAAATCATGACAATTCACAAATAACTAAGAAAACTAATCTGTAGAGAGCTGTGATAAGCTACATGAAAGGACATGGTATAAAAAATAAAAATATAAAATGACTGTTTCTCTATCCACCCAATTTCTATTTTTGCATTTTATGCATTCCCAAATTTGCTTGCGTAAAAAAATGGTTACACTGGAGTGCTTGTTTGTTTTGTTTTTTTTACAGCTACTTTTATCCTGGTGTCACCAAGTCGAGGCTCAAAAGTGAATTTCATTGGCTATTCTCCTGCTGGTCTACCATTATATAGCATTACAGGAGAAGCTCTTCACAAAACTTCAGTCTCAATTTTAGGATTGCTCAAAGGAGGATTGCGCCACATCCTTGAAGAATCAGATTCCAGAAAAATATTTTATTTTTTATGCATTAACATGGTATGGCAATTTTTTGTTTAGCATTTCTCTAGCCTGATTGCAATCTTTGGATTCTTTCCACTTTCTAACAATGCAACATAAAACATCAAAAGGGTTTCATAAATTAGTTTTTGTTATTTCAGTCTTGATTATTGTATTTGATGACATAAAATCCACTGGCCTACAAAACCATTCCCCCCATTTTAGCAAGAAATATTAAAAAGAATTTGCTATATATTGACTCTTAATAGAACTTCATTCTCATTTCCTATTTCACCCAGTTCAAAACAAGTTGGTTTTTTTTTTTATGCAAATTAAATATTTGCACCAACATTTGAGTTTTATGTGCCATTAAATGTGGTACTTAAAAGTACCTTTTATCTTTCCTAAGTTTTTCCATGTTAGTTGATGAAAGAAAATTTATGTTTACAAACATTATTTGTCATCAAATTTTAGAATAAGTTAATTTTAAAAAATTCATTATAATAATACTAATTATTAAAAGACAAATCATTTATCTCTACACATGCAAGGTATCATAGGTAGATCCACTTATTAAAGTGAAAGTAAACAACAAGTATAAAAATGAAGCTACCTTATCAGTTATAAGTGAAATATTAAAAAAAAATCAATTGTATTGAATTATAAGATTCATGGGAACCTATCAGCATGGTAGCAGTAGATATTAGAGAAGAGGTTGCTACTGATGTTGAGACTAAGTTTTTAATTAGCATTAAGTAGGAATTGGATGAATGAGTTTAGTATGGACATTTCAACTTGGTTGAAAGTGGATGACAGAGAAAAAATTGAAGTTTGCTGATATATTTAAGAAAAAGTCAAGTTACCTCGGTCAATTGCACAAAAATAACCAAAGTTCAGTGCTGATAATTTAAATGTGTTTGCGCCAGTTCAAATTCAGAATGGTCAAAAGAACCAACTTTAAATTATCAGACTACAACAAGGTTTTTTAACTGTTTCTTTCTCTTCACATGAGAAAAAAAAAATCATAAAATATCACAAAAATTGCAATTTAAGAAATTGAATGTAGCTTTTCATAATTTTATACTTTTCTATCCACAACTGATAACTTCAAATGTCATGAAAAGAAATTTGTGACTAAAAACTTGATTCTCTAAAACAATTTTGATGTTCATTTTGTGCTACTCTTTTTCAGACATTCACTTTTGTTGAATTGGTTTATGGTGTCTGGACTAACAGCCTGGGTCTCATCTCTGATGGCTTCCACATGTTGTTTGACTGCTCAGCCTTAGTCATGGGCTTGTATGCTGCTGTAATGACACGGTGGAAAGCAACACGAATCTTTTCTTTTGGGTTTGTTCAATTTGCATGCCTTTTCATGTCTTATCAAATTAAAAAAAATTAAATAATTTAAATTCTAGATGAAGAGTTATGTGATCAGATTTAGCTTTATAATCCCATTTGAAATTGGATCTCTTATTTATGAATATAAAAGTTGCATACCTTTCCATAAGGAGGAAGAAAGAAATGAATATTTAAGAATATCAGAGCCAAATAATAATTAATTGGGAAGATTGTAAGACATTGCAATCATTCAAAACCTTTTTCTCAAAGACTAATCATTCCTACAAAGTTCTGGTATAACTGAAATGCATTGCAGAGTTTAATTTTGAGATAGCAAAAAAAAAAAAGCTTCTCTAAATTTGGAACTGCACTCACTTCATCTGTCACCCTACCATCAAAGACCTTCATTTAAAAGATAAGAATTTCTTAGATAGAAAACAAAAAAAAGCAATCAATTGTTACTTCCTCACCAAAAACAAAATCCTCCTTCAACTTTGAGATTTTTTTCCTTTCTTTGCCAGATTTGATCGCGTTGAAGTGCTGTCAGGATTTGTGAATGGATTGTTTCTTATAATAATTGCCTTGTTTGTCTTTACGGAAGCTGTTGCTCGAATGTTTGAACCTCCAGAGATAAGAACAGAGAGATTGCTGGTGAGTTAAAAACAATTCCTTTTTCATTTTATTCTCGGCACTAAATAATGAAATGTTTGTTGCATTACTTTTATTATTATTCTCCCTGGATTTCAAAGTCTTTCCTGGTAAAAATACAAAAATAGTAAAAACAAAAAATGATCCCCCCCCCAAAAAAAATTCCAAAATAATTATTTTCTTTAGATTGTGATTTCTTCTATTCTAAAATGTTTTCCTGTTAAGACATGTAATGTATTGATTCTATTTGTTGCTTCCATGTTCAGTTCCTAAGGGATATTCAATAAATTTTAGATATTTTTGTGTGTAAATAAGTGTATTTTGTTATTGTATTTGCAAAATGCCAGTTTGGTTTGTCTCTCAAAGGATGTGCTTTGTTTTTTCTTCTTGAAATTCTCTTATAATTAATTTTGTTAGATGTAATCTTTCATCTGATGGTTTTCACTTAAACCACTCTAGTAACAAACAATTTATGTATTAATATTCTGTAAATTAAATAAAAATTGAATTTTTATTTCACAAAAATATGTAAACTATTGATTTAGTTACTCTTATTAATAAAAAAATATGTTACCAAAACTAGTTATATTGATATCTTTTAATACCACCAGAATATTTGGGAATTTCAAGTTTATTCTTATTTAGAAGAAATATTTTTTGGCTTTTGAATTAAGGAGCTTCTTTTCTCTTTGTAAATTTGGCTTGCACACTTCTTAATTAAAACCAGTATTGAAAGTTTCAACAATGTAGAGTTGAAATTAAGTGATGATTCCAAAAAATTTTCATTATGTAAAAAAGATCCTAATATACTGCCTGATCAGATATCTTCCAACTTCTCATTCGCTGGGATCCACTTTGCTCATATAAAGTGTGTACAGATTGATAGATATCAGTTTTGCTGGAAATAACTTCCAACCACATATTTCCTTGAGATTCAACACAGATGTTGGTATCAACCCTTCCCTGCTGATCAACCTATGATTGAACTCTTGCCAACTCATCTATGCTCATCAACTTCTCAACAACTTACACAAGTTGTACATGAACTATAAAGAAATGTATATGTTGTATTGACATCAGGTAATGATACGTATTAGCAGTAATAAACAAATTTATTTCACTGTTGTTTTTAGTGACAATTCCAACACTTCAGCCTTTGTAAAAATGATTCACTGTTTAATTATGGAGAAAAACCTGCAAATATCTTTTTGTTTCCTTTCAATTGTAAATATGCAGCATAGTTTGATAAAATGTGTTCTTTTCTTTTCCCATTCCTTGTAGGCAATATCTGTGCTTGGTTTGTTGGTGAATTTGGTTGGTATATTTGTCTTCCATTCTCATGGCCATGGTCAGAAAGATAACAGTTATGGCAGTCATGGTCACTCACATTCAGGACCAGGCAGTAGTCATCACCATTCTTCTCATGGTCACCATCATCATCATTTGCAACATCATCAACATTCACATTTGAACACCAATATGCAAGGTAAGACAAAAGTCAGTCTTTAGAACTAGTTTATTTGTATCTAAATTTGAATGTTAAGCAAAATTCTATTCACCAGTGAATAATTCCGATTTCTATATAGCCAAAAGAATGAGATTTTGTAATGTAGAAAATTGTTGTACACACACACACACACACACATATATATATATATATATATATATATATATATATATATATATAAAAGAAAGACAAAACTGTTAGGAAAATGACTGAGGATAAGTTGGTATTGTAAATCACATTAATTACCCTAGATTATATATATATATATATATATATTATTTATGTAGATTATTATATAACTATTAATCCTATGGTTGCATGTTATTTTAAAAGGTGAGGTTTAGTTTAATAGCAATTTTATAAACCATTCAAATTTTCCTCCCTTTAATATATCTTGTTGAAGTACCAATTATAAAGTTTTTTTTAAATCATTGAAAGTAAAAATATATTTAAAAATTAATGCAAAATATTTAAAAGTGTATTAGCAACCTGCTTTCATTACTTAATAGTGAAATATTAAACTTTTAAAGTAACACAAGGCATGTTTGCTTCAGTTAAATACCGTGTGATGTCATAACAATGAAATATTACTAAGCAATGACTTATATAAGCGATATTATATTTTACATATATTAACATTCATAATCAATAATGCTAGGCTAAGTTAGTAAAGTAACTCAAAAACCAGAAAGGGTTTTACTAAAATGAAAATAAATCAGTTTTCTCATTATATCTAAACCTGTTTCAATATTTAAAGTAATGTTTATTACATTTGAATAAATTGTTAAATCACAGTTGTCAACAACGAATATTATTAATACTTAGTTTTTCTTTAATGTTACTTTGGATAAGAATAGTCTGTCATTAAAGTTTACAAAATTGTGACTTGAACAAAGTAGCTTATAACAGTATTTGAACTTATACTAGAATCATATCTAACATTGACATCACCTTAATCATTTTGGCTATGAAGGCTTAAAAATTTGATGCTCATATGCATTTCTACATTAATTTATTCATGCCATATTGATTTACTATCAAGTTGCAGCTTTTTAAGGCTATTGCTGTAACAAAAAAGGTGAGAGAAAAGCTTTGACTATTTTTAATCATTTGAATAGGACATACACTTAAATTTGCTTCTTTTTTATATCCTAAATGATGTAAATTTCACTTTAAATATAAACTCCAAATTGATGTCAGCAATTCATATACTAAGTGTCTACTGGAAAGTGCTTGACTCGACCAAGACATCATTCAAAAAAAGAATTCTGATGTTTGGTCATTTAGTTGTAGGAAGTTTGTCCAGCTAAGAACTTTTAAACATCCCCTCAAAGGTCAAATTCTTTTTGTTTTGTTCTTTTTTAATTCTTCAATATGTGAAGTGAATTAAAAAAAAAAAAAAAATTCTACCAGTTAATGATGCTGGAGTTGATATTTTTCAAAAAATATCAAGTATTTATTTTAAACAAAATATCACAATATAAATTTTAATCATTTAATCTACTTTATTGGTTAATTTTGAGCTGTGTTTCACTTTTCAGTCAACTCTCATTTTTTTTGACAAATACTTCTTTTTTTTTCTTTTTTTTTTTTTCTTTTTTTAAATATTTTTTTAATGTTTTT
Organism: Acanthosepion lycidas; assembly: GCA_963932145.1. Taxonomy (NCBI): domain Eukaryota; kingdom Metazoa; phylum Mollusca; class Cephalopoda; order Sepiida; family Sepiidae; genus Acanthosepion; species Acanthosepion lycidas. The sequence continues at coordinate 160,279,787 of OZ010571.1, forward strand.
AATAAACAGCGGGATTTCTTTTCATTTGATACAGAAACAAACACTACAGTATTTTTAAACTATTGGTTTGTTAATTTTGTCTTTGCACAGAATAAAAATGTAAAAAAGTTATAAGTTGATTACATCTGATTACATCTTCATGGAATAAATTATAGAAAAAATTATATGCAAACTACCTCTTAACACATTCTTCATTCAGATATGTTAAAAAAATATCTTTGACTATGATAAAAACACAAAAAAATATTCTAGTTTTTTTGGACTGTTATGGTGACTGCTGGTTATCATAAAGGAAAAACAATGCTGATGTGTTGAGTAAAATCTGTTGAATTAATTTTATTATATTGTTATTTGATTTCCTCGCATTGTACTCCTCCCCCACCTTCAATAATATTACTGTTTATTCCATTTCAGGTGTCTTCCTTCATGTACTGGCAGACACAATGGGCAGTGTGGGAGTTATTGTCAGTTCTATATTGATAGAAAATTTTGGATGGAACATTGCTGACCCCATTTGTTCTATATTTATTGCTGCTCTCATCTTGCTCAGTGTCCTGCCTCTTCTCAAGGAAACCTCTTGTATTTTGTTACAACGATCCCCTATGCATGGCGATAAACTGATCAAAGATTGTCTTGAACGAGTGAGTGATTTCATTTCAGTTTCAGTTCTGTGGAATTGCATTTTAGATAACATTTGTTTGCTTAATTCTAACAACAGCATGAAAACACAAACATGTGCTTTTTTCCCTAATTTACTTTGTCTTAAATAAATTTGAATGTCTTTTTTTTTTAAATTTTGTAGCCTCTAATTGTATTTCAAGTCTATCTACTGCTACAAGCTTTCCTACCTGGTATCAATAACACATCCTGTTTTTCTATACTGAATTCCTATATAAAATGACAGTTATAAGTTTTTTTTTTTTTTTCTTTCTTCATTTAACTATTTTCCCCGATGCATTTATCCACTTTTTATTTTCTTTTTAAATTTTTGTTTATCCTAAGTCAAATTGTCAGCTTCTTTTCAAATTTGTTTCACAACAAGTGTCTGTTTTGTTTCTTTTTATTACTCCTAATGAAAAATTTATTTTTTTCAAATAAACATATATAATGAGATCTCTCTGTACAATCTCTTTTTTTATTTTTGTTTGTCCAAGAACAATGGAACAATGACTGGGTTCCACCTATTTATTATCAAGGGAACTTGTGTTGAACACAAGATACAAGTTTTTTTTCTGTATTTGCTTTCTGTTCACCATGAATAGTGGTGGCTGGTTGTAGTAAGCTGAATGTGTAGAATTCAGTTGCGAATCTTATTTGATTCAAGGATTCACAAATAACCTAGAGCATTGTCAGTTCTTATCAACCATATCAGTTGCATAAAAAATGAGTGATGGAATGTGAATACATGTATACACTTGTTTCCTATATCATTTACGTATTTTCAAATTTCAACATTATTGTTCTCTCTTTGCTTGTACATATTTATTATCAGAATGTTACAAAATCAACAACACTTACCTGTTTTGCCAAATTCACCTTTGAAATCCAGTGCTTAAACTTCAAATATGTACAAGAATTTTGTTACTTGTTTGATCTCATCATTTGTCACAAACTTTTTGTTCTCAGGTGCTCAAAATTGAAGGAGTGATCTCCTACAGAGAACCTCATTTTTGGAGTCATACCTCCACAAAGTTAATGGGGAGTTTACATGTCCAGGTGGTTCCTGAAGCCAGTGAACAGAAAATCATTGCCCAAGTGAGAGAATATTTCTCAATTGTTTTTGTTTTTATTTTGATTTTTCCAATTCATGAAGATCCCAAAGAATAATAATCATATAGCCATTGATTCAATTGAATAAAGCAAATATGCAATAGCTGGGGGTGGGGGAGCTGTTTTGTGAAGAGTAGAAATTATTTTATATTTTTAGATGATAAATTTTAAAAAAAAAACAAAATAATCTTTAGCCATGAACATTTAATTTAAGCCGCCAAAATTGTTTCTTTACTACATTTCTTCATTAAAGCTTGCTATTTGTTTATATTAAGATATAAGATGCATGTTAAAGAATAGATTAATTTCTCATGCTAACATATTTGCTGAAAGTTTTGCTATTTATTTCAGGTGCTCACTATTTTTAAAGATTTGGGCACACACAGTTTGACAATTCAGGTCGAGAAAGAAGCTTATTTCCATCATCTTTCTGGATTGAGTGCTGCATTTCATCCAATGGTACAGCAATCAAAAACCTTTGGACGATCAAACAGACAAGAATATGGTACTTCCTCTTCTATTGCTTCAATATAAGACAGTTATTTATTCAGAAATCTATATTCACTAATAAACTTTTTCTGTAACTTGTGTCTCATTTCACTTCATTTCTAATATCAGCTGCCATATGCTAATTTTGGTTTAAGTTTTGAGTTTTAATTCAGATTATATATCAATCACTCATGCTTGACACTATTTTAAGCCATTTATATTGCTCAAATCCAACTATAAACTTTGAAAAAGAGATTTAATGTATAACAGGAATTTTTTTCTGGATGAATTTATTACCCTTTTGATCCTAATGAAATATAAATGTTCCAAGAAAATATCTGTTAATTATTGTTAGTTATTTGTTAATTTTTTGAAATAATCCCAGTTTCATTTTTGTCCGACTCCTGAAAAATTTAATTTATGCTTAAAATAGACTTTGAATCCCAAGTGTAGTGTTTATTGAAGATCTCATAAACTCATTAATATAAAAAAAAAACATAATTATGCAAAAGACTGATTAAAAGCCTTAAACATACATAGCATCAATTTAAAAGTTCTTAAGAGTAAGATGAAAGTAATTTTACATATTTTTGACAGTTAATGTCATTAATCTGAGATTTTATTCCAGATAAAATTATTTTCAAAATGAATATAAATTCAATTGGTTTTCATTGAACTTAAGTTTTGAGTATTCAATTTTCAAGAACAAAAAGATGTGGAAATTAAAGTTGCCAAAAGTTTTGCAGAGATTTGAACTGAATACAGAAAAAAAAGTGATAACGAAAATTCTTCAAGAACTTCCTTGCATTATTTTTTGTGATTTTACAAATTTTGATCATAAAAAAAAAAAGTAGGATTTCATAAAGTCTTTTAATCCAAAGCAAGACAAAGAAAATAAATTTCAAATTTGTCAATAGTCTCTACTAAAAATTACCATAAAAATGATATTTTACACTTTTAAAATATAATTAAGCCTGTAAAATTTCCCCCGCCAAAAAATTTACTGGTGAAAGATTAAAGTTATTGTAAGATCTTCAACTTTTTTGGTCTATAATTACTTTCTTTCATGTGACAAGAAATATTGAGCTTCAGAGGCTGGAACAGTGGTACAGAAAATTACAAAACAGAAAATTAAAGGGAAAAAACAATTTTATTACTGGATTCTGTCTGGCAACACATTACACAAATTACAATTTCCTTAGTTACAAAACTTTGCCACATTTACTACATTGTTTAACAACTTTTATATTATTTCTTTAGAGATTTCAGCAACTTTTGATGTAAAAAGATTTCATTAACAGGAAACAAGAATTTAAGACAAAAGTTCTATTATACATGTATAGTATTGTTTCTTAGTATCAAAATTCTACAGACATAAATGATTCTTATTTTGATTGTTCATGTTGATTATAAATACATTTTGAGTTTTGAAAGCCTGCAATCTCGGGAGAAGAAATGAAAAACCAAATCGACTATATAACTATCAATGAGATATTCAGGAATGCAATTTTACAATGCAATATATACCCAAGTGCTGACTGTGGTATAGACCACTGTCCAGTGATAGGTAAACTGAATGAAACTAAAAAAATTGAAGAGCAAAAGATGTCTTCCGACAGATCAGCAATGTATTAAGAAACAGCAAAAAAGGAAAGAGTACTGAACTGTTATGTAATATCAGTCCTCCTATATGGCAATCTCCTCATACATGAAGTAACAAATGTATTTCTACAGAAGGATGCTGAGAATATCAGGGACCAAACATGTGAGTAATGACAAAGCACATTTACACTTAACATCAGGAAGAGATAGTTGAAGTTTCTCGAACACATGGTGAGGAAAGAAGGCTAGGAAATTTGATACTCACAGTGCAGATTGAAGGCAAGAGGGACAAAGGAAAACAATGCATTAGCTAACTAGAAAGTTTGAGTAAATGGATGGTGGAGCAAGATTTAGGAGAGATAAGAGATTTATTAAGAACTACAAAGGACAGGAAATTGCGGAGAGCCATGATCGTCATTGTCCTGAAGGGACATAGCACATACATGAAGTTTGCTTAAAAAAAAAATATATAAGGATAAAAATTAATCACAAGAAAAAATAGATGCAAATCCAGATTGAATCAGTGATTTCAAATTTAAATTTGATGAAATCAAATGTTTATCATTTAAATCAAACAGAAAGATTTCTACAATCCATACAAGACAATTTGTATACATGAAGTAACAGAGAGAAAGGATGCTCTGTTAACCATGATTACTGGCAAATTGACAGTAAACAAAAAGATGGTATAAATACAAGAGAAAATTTTTTGCCTAAAGGCTACACAAAGAGGATTTTAGATATTAATCTTCATAAAATAAGCTTTCCAGTGATACCAAACATAATAATGGAATTTATTCTCGGTTCATACATTTAACACTCACATATATTTAGTAGAGTAATGCCTTGAGATATGAGTTTAAATCATTCCACAACTGAGCTCGTAATTCAAATCAATTTTCTCCATTCAATTTAATAATAGAAATATTTCTGATCAGTTCCAGCTCCCTAGAAATCACCATTATTTTCCTAAAACTCACCCCTATTTTTGTATTTGTGGGTTCTTACAAGCAAAAATGTGTGAATAGACAAGAAATGTAGTTTACAAACAATAAAATAAGAGAAAAAAACAAATTGTAAAGAAATAAAAAACTGTAAAGTGTAAACCATGAAGTTCAGACAAGAGTGGTACAACAATATCTAGCTTAGCAATGGCTAGCCTAGTCTACAATACCAACGGTTAACTTTATCATTTACTTTTTATATTTGTTAAAACATTTATATTTTATCCATTAATGTAACTAAGTTTTTACTTTTTAAATTTTATAATTTTTTTATTTATTGTCAATGTAGAATGCTCATTATACTGTCTTGCCAAATCCATTACTCTTACATCTTCCTCATGTTTTTTTAATAATTTCCTGCTTTGCCTCAAGCAAAATCATAGGTTTTGGCTTTTTATCACTGCTTCTTAGTCTTTACATTTACTTTCTTCACCCCATGGTGTCAATAAAAGAATATTTCAAAATAATGGCAAAATGACACAACACAACAGAGATCCTTCCAGGGCAGGATGAACACGTGCTTGTCAAATGGAAATACTCTCAAAGCTTTGATGCTCACTGCACCAACTAGCGGATACTTAACCAAAACTAGCTTGTATCTCAAAACAAATGATCGGACGAACTCTGGCACATATCTAAAAAAATCAAAAAAAAATCATATGTCAATATGCTCATATCTCCAGACATTACTGTATATGGACCCATTAGAAAATTTTTATCACAAAATGAAATATTATGAAGTAAGGTAGTTTGTATATGGAATAAAAAAAAAAAAAAGAAATTGAATCAATATGGTTCATAATAACATGTTTGAGAGAAAAAATAATTAATCAGTGTAACTTTAAAAAATGATTGAGAAAATCTGGTTTATATGAATAAGTATAGTGTGGTTAGTATAAGTATCAATTTTAAGATTAACATGTGAGTTACTCCACATGGCATCACCAAAAACGTTAGGTGCCACTGTTTAAGTCTATAAAAACATTTTCTTCTACTTGCTCCAAGATAGTAACACATACATAAGGTGTCCCTGCTAGGGCATGTTCATTTCCTTGGTTCACTGACAACTGATATCTCATACTCATTCACTCACTCATGTAATATAGTTAAGCTTTTAATATCTTTTTGTTTAGTTTTAATTGTGTACAAATTAATGAAATTTCTTTTGTTTAATACATCCATTGTTTGTTTTAAAATTCACGATTTGTGTACATATTTTTACCCAGACTCACATGAGTCCACTATATATTGTTTGCAGATCAAATGTACCAGGAGACATTATGTTTACTGGAAAAACATCCACACCTCATAACAAAAGTAGTGATTCCTGTAACAAATACAAGCACTTTTCTGTTTTGTTTACCTTTTCATCTATATCTGCTTTTTGAACATGTATTTATAATCATTGCTAATACTTTATATAGTGGTTACTTTCACTCTAATTTTTAGTTGCTTCTTTTTTATTGCAACTCTACTCAGTTCATAAATCTATGATACAACACAGTTCAGAAATAGCAATTAAGTTTTTGGTGATATTTATACTCTCATCTCTTATTTTAGAAGTCTGGTGAATGTTATAGGATATAAATTTTTTACCTCCAATAGGTGAAACACAAATAAGAAACACCCACACATAAATATGATCAGAATCACTAAAGCAAAAACTTTTATATAAATCAGTAAAAAAAAAAAAAAAAAAACAGGATCCAAAATTAAATAAATGATTTCTGGAATTTGATTGGACAGTACAGTCACATGCTATGTTTCCGACTATGTCCATACATTTGAACTCCAAATGAACTGGTTGTTGGGTGCAATCCCATATAAAATGAAAAGCTTTTGTTTGAAGCCAATCATGTGATCAGGATAACTATATAAACACCAATTTCAGGGGCAATAAAAACACACAGCAAAAACCCAGTCAGCAGCTAGATGTGGATCACCTGTCAATGACAAGTGGTTGAATCTGTAAACACCTGACCAGAATTCTCTTATTACCATGACAACACATCAGTCAGCAACGACTACACACCATTCAAAGGAATATTCATACATCTCAAAGAAATATTCATAGCCATGGAAAAAAGTAAGTCTGATCATCTATCTGTATGTCCATTTCCGTTTAGAACTACCATAATCTGATTTCACATATTAGCACACACAACGTTTCTACTAATGTGCTTCACCCACAACACACACAGAAACAGCCATGCATACACTCTATTAAAATGTACTTTAGACACATGCGCACACACACACACACACACACACACACATATATTTAAGTTATGAAGAACTTGGTAATCCGTATGGGTAATCCCAAGGAGGATGAAATCCTGAGAGGTCAATGTAAATCCAGAGCTAATATTTATCATCTGGAGGTATTTTCATTTTAAATTGATAATTTAACTTAAATTTAAATATACCACTCTTTAACTATCAATATTGATAGTAAAATATTAATTTTTTTTTTTTTTTTTTTTTTTCTTAATAAACACTTCAAAAGTCACCTAACGTTAAACTTTAACTATGAAATTAAACAAAAATCTAAATAAATTTCAAATATTAAAATATATGTAATTATTTATATGTGTATGTAATTTATGTATGAATATGGATAGGTACCTGTGTATATTGCTACATCTGTGTCTGTGTGTATTTGCACGTGTAAATAAACGTATGTATATATGGGATTTGCATGAATATGTTTGTGATATATATAAGAAAGCATAATCTTTAATATTACCCTCAAATATTATTCCATAATTAAACCTAAACTTTAAGTAAGTAAGATTACCCATATAAAAATAATGACAAATTGCATTCATAAATTAGATTAAAAGTAAAACTAATAAAGATGTTACCATAACTATTTTTACAATATTAAAAAAGTACGATTGGTCGGGTAAACAAACTATTATAATTTAAAATAATAAGAGAGAGATATGAAATTAGTCCCTCCCTATACTCTACCATGTCTCTTTAACTATCCCTCTTACACTCTCTGTTAAATTACAAAAACTTACACTCCCCATCAATTTTAATTTCATTTTTCGTTTCATCTCATTTTTGGAAGTGCTATCTGATGATCCGGCATCCTTTAAAAGGACTCTGGTGAAATAAATTATTATAATGGTACCTTAAAGTGGTCTGTTTTTCTTTTAAATAAATATATATATATATATATATATATATATATATACACACTTTATATTGACCAAGGCATATGACTTTGGAAACTAAATAAATCATTTCTTCATGTCATAAACATGACAATAAAGATGAGGACAATAGCCTGAACAATGTAAATTATTAATCTTCATTAACACATAAAAATGAACCTTGCTTGTTCTGAATTACTGTATTGATCAAGGAAAATTTTCTCTCGATTGCCTCCCTTCCAGCAAGGGAAGTAATTACAAATTGTCTTTCTTCAATAAAGCAGCTATTGTAACAGTAAGAATAACATTGATCATCAACAGTAGCTGCAATTCCATGACATAGTGTGGTTGATGAGCACCTGACCAGTTCCCTCCATATGTATCTGTTGTATTACAATGTCTGAGTCTTTATGATCTTCCAGTCCAGTCAATGAAATTGTCAGGCCCTTATTTCCTCTGTCTGCCTCTCCTTCTTTTGCCTAAGGTGGTACCTTTTATTAGGGCAGTGGGAAGATTGTTGGCTCATATGACATGTCTATACCATTTCAACATTCTCGCCTTCTATGACAGTTATGAAGTTGAGATAAATAGCAATAGGGAGGTTCACATCCAAAAAAAAGTTCATGGTTGTAATTCCAAGGGTCATAAATCAGTTTTGCAAGTCCGTCAAAAAATGTGAGTATAAATCGAAAGGGAAAAAAATTTACATCACAACACAAAGATGATCTACAAGTAGCATTGTTTTATTTGGGATAAGAAAGGTTGTGATTGGTTGAGACTGGTAGGATGTTGGGGGAAAGATTCCATGAGTCACCATTTGTTGAATAAAGAATGAGAGAAATGATTGCTGTGTGTTCAAATAAAATGACCATATTTATTTAATGTAAAATACACAAATTCTTAACTGTAACTACTATCACAAAATAAAAGTTTGTATTTAGAAAGTTCTCTCTGACTGAAAAGGAAATGAACATAGTCTTTCAGTGAGGAAGAGAGAAAGTGGATTTGGAAGACAAGATCAAATGGAGTCCACTGTTGCTTTGGTGACAAAGACAGGACAACGAATTTAACTCAGCCTTTTTGCTGAGTTGAATGAATGTCTGGTTTATATGAGTTGGTTTATCTTGGCTCCAGATGCCTATGTTTATTTATTGCATGGAGCTAGTGGTTTTGTAACAAATTCATTTCATATAAATATGTTTTTACAATTGTTTAAATCCTTTGGAATATAAATTTGAGTGGTAATTTACCAAGCTGGTGCAAATTGTAGGTGAGACATTTTTGCTTTTAGTCATATGAAAGTTGTTGAGGGTCGAATATTTTTATTATCCTTGAAGAATTGACCTGGCAGAATTGCTGAAAAGTATTTCTGCTGGTATGCATTGTACATCTTCCTTTAATGTGTTTCTGATGGACAATATAGTTAGTGCCAGCTAAAAATGCTTTCAATTGCTGATGGAATCTCTTGATCATCCCATTTGAACATTGGTGGTATGCAGTCATTTTAATGACATACACCAAGTATTTTTGTGAATTCCTTGAGTTGTGATTGAAATTGAGTTCCACGGTCTGTTGTGACAATGGTTGGTATGCCAAATTATGCTATCCAATGATCCAGTAATGTCCTTGTACTGATTTTTGGTTTTATCTTTAATTAGATGTGCTACTGGCCAATGAAAATACCAGTCAACAACAGTGAGAATATATTGATAACCTTGTGATGGTGGGAGTGATCCTACTAAGTGGATGTTGGTGAAATGAGTGTCTGGCTTACTGATTGCTCGATAAAAGATTTAGTATTCCTACAGATTTTATGGTGTTGACAAGACAAACAATTTTTAGTCAAATTATGAAAGTTTGTCATAATATTTGGCCATACAAAGTGTTGTGTGATGAGTTTTACTGATGCTCTACTGCTAGGATGAGATAGCCCATGAAAGTATAGGAATATGGTTTTTTGTAAATTTGGAGGAATGTATGTTCATGGATTTTTTAACTTTGTTTCACACCATATCATTCTATTGCTGGTAATTGAGACAGTCGAAGTGATGTCCCTTGTGTCGTTAAATTCATGGTAATATCTTTTTCCTGTTCACATTCTATAGATTCAAAATTAATGTCAACAAAGCTAATATTGTGCATTATAGTTCTAGATAGTGTGTCTGCTACAATGGTGTCTGTACTTTGTATGTGTTTGATATTTGAGGTAAACTGTGATATGTAGTCTAGTTGTCTTCATTTCTAGAATATTTTTTTGTTGCTGAATGTAATAAGTATGTTAATGGCTTGTGATCTGTGTCAACTGTGAAATCTCTACCTTCTAATATATCTTAATTCTTGATAGCAAGGTAGATAGCTAAAAGTTCCTGAGAAAAGGTATTGTAGTTTCTCTGGTCAGGAGATCATTTTGCCGAATAGAAAGAAATAGGTTGAGAAATACCATTACTAACCTGTTGCAGCACCATTCTGACTGCAACTAATGTTGCATCCATAGTAAGCTTAACAGTGTCATCAGTCCATAAAAAATTGTAGTTTGGTGAAATTGATTATAGCATGTTTGGCACTCTCTATAGCTTGAAGTTGTTCTGCATTTAGAGAGATGTTCTTGTTTTTTCCTTTAAGAAATGTTGTAAGTGGAGTGAGAATGTGTAAACATTGAGATATATGGTTCCTATAAAAATTAAGACTGAAAAAATTTCCTTAATTGTTTGACTGAAATTGGTGTTGGTAGGTTGGTGATGGCATCTATTTTTTTCTTGAATAGGAGTAACACCCTCTTTTAAACATGTCTGTCCAAAAAAATTGAGTTTGTTAACTCTGATGAGGCACTTTGTGATGCCGATCCTTAGTGCATACTGCATAAGTCTATTAAGCACTTGTCATAGATGTTAGTTATGTTCTTCTTTGTCTTTGCTAGCTATTAATAAGTCTTCTACATAGGCAAAAACGAAGTGTAGTTCTCTTACAACTTCTGTGAATCTCTGGAATGTTTGAGCAGTATTGTAACCTCCTTGTCAACAGCAACCAATAATGTAACCCTTCAAGTTCCTTCAGACCACCATGGTTACCACCTAGCTGATTCCTCACTCATTAATGTGTAGCTGGTTTGTTGCTGATTTCATTATGATGGACACAGTTTCACTTGACTTAGCTGGTGTTTGTATGTTAATGACCATTCCTCTGCCACATTGTGTTTTTTGATCTCAGAGCGTGAGAAGGTCACTGATGAAGCAAACTAAAGTGGAGACGGGTCAATGGTTGAGAGATACACAAAAAAGAATTCTTTGGAATAAAGAATTAACTCTGGTTAAAAATGTAACTACAACCTGATTTATATATTGAGATATATTATTGATTATATATTGATTTGTTATATATGTGGAGGTTTTAACCCTTCCCACTTATTGTTATAATCAAATGACACTGGTATACCCTTTGGAGTCTAGAGCATGTGTTTGTAGTAACTTAAATTTCAAAGTTTTGATCTTTGGGGCCAGCACAAGGTCTTGGTCATTATGCCTCGGCGAATGATGTAAATTTTATTAGCAGTAGTGTAGTGACTCACTAAGTTGTCCAAACCTCCAGCTTATATGGAGTCATGCGTCCAGCAAGAATGGGGTAGATCAGGGTCTGGGTTTGGTTGTTGTCAACCTTTTTCTAAAATTCTATATTCTCAAAATATGTTTACTCAAGTGGTTTTCCAAATTTGGTTGTTTTCCAGCCCCCTATTGAGAGTGGTCAGAGGAATGAAGCTTCTCCCTTAACCCCAACTCCCTTCATATCTCACCATCACTTCATATACGTGGTGCTAATCTTTCTCTTCCTTCTTCCATTTTCTCAGCAGCTAACCTCAGCCTGCTTTTACATCTGGTGGCACGAATGCAACTTCCAGATGGCAAAGCAAAAACAAAAGGGATTTTCAGTCATTATTCTTTCTTCATAAGCTTGTCCTGTGCAGTGATTTCTCAATTGACCAGACCACTCAAGAATTGGAAAAGAAAATTATTTCCACTCTAAAAAGTTTATCTTTTCTCTGTCTATGCATATTTACATTCAACAGACCACACAGCCTTTTTGTCCATGGTCACTACAAAATAATAATTAATTTTTGCTTATCACTTGTGTCAAAAGAAACCTGAATTAATGTTTGGATATAAATTTTTTCTCAGATATGTCATAGAAATTATAATGACAAATACATCAAGTCAGTCTCTATCTAGTATAAAAGGAAAGAGTACAAACCCTCTCTCTTCTTTCACTCTGCAACCCCAGTTTTCTGGTAGGGAAAAGACATGTGTAATTTTCCCTTCCAAGAGACTACTTAGTCCCAAACAAATCAAAAGTTACATATGATATAATACTATCCTTACACTGTCTACTGTTTAAAAAAAAACAAACTTTGTGACCACATTAATATTTGTGTTGGAGAGAGATGTATATTTATATGATAGGTTGTTGTAACCTATCATATAAAAATATACATCCCTCCCCAACGCAAGAAAATATCCCTTTTCAACCAATGAGACAACATCACTACAAAGTGATGATGACTAACAAACTGGTAACTTAATGATATTATACCAATATATAGCTCACACCTCCATCTGTCTCTTTTGCTGACAACCATGCATTCTGTATTAGAATTAATAATTCTTTCAACATAGTATTGTACATGTATCTTAAGACTGTCTACTGATGATAAATTCTGGTAGGTCTTTCAGATTCTCACTTTATAGATTAAATAAATCCACTGATAATAAAAAATCAAAACTTAAAATTTACAACTGAATATTACTGGATCACTATATCTGCAGTTTTGAATGTACTTTTTGTTTGGGTAAAAAAAAGATTTTTTGATAGATGTTAGGTTTTCTTTGCAGGTGTATGTGGTAGAAAACAGGTGTTCATCTTTATTTTTAATCATTTTATTTTTTGTTAGATTTGGCATTGTCAGTTGAACTTAAGGTGTTGTGTGACAAACAAAAAATACAAGTGTTGAATTGCTTCAGAAAATAGACAAACAAGAGAATGGAATAAAATGAGAAAAATTTTTAATTTCTTGAACTTTTTGTGTAGAGAATTATCTGGGATCATCCCTGAAAGAAAGGGTAAATTCAATAAATGTTCTCATGTCAGTCTCTGTAAAAAAAAAAAAAATTTTAAAAATGGTTAAACTTACTCTGTTGGTGAGTTAAAGAGTGAAGTGTTTTGTCTAAGGCATGTACATCAGTTCTGAAGTGCCAAGTTTAATATCCTACTGCAAGCCCAGCATGATGTGAAAAAGAGGTAGCCTCTTGAGATGTGTGCGTGCTCAGTTTTTTTTTGTTTTTTTACACATGTCTTAAAACTGAAAAGAGGTCACTACTGACAATAGAGTTTTCAATGCATACATGTCTGACAAAAAGGTGTAATGTCTGATACAATCACAACTCTATCTAAAATTTTTCAGACATGTAATCTCCATAAATTTGGTTACTTTGATTCAAGTTTATTTTATCATAATCAACAATTTTTCTGTTTTTTCTTTTTTTTAATTTTTATCCTAAACTTTTTTTTATTCTAAACAGTGTTATCCTAAACATTTCAGACGAGGTCTATATTATTCAAATTTGAGCTTAATAAAGAATATACCAATTTACTTCCATTTTCCGAACAAAATTATCTCCCTTCGATAATAAGCCAGCAACTGAAAAAGTTGTATGCAAAATAAATCCCAATTTTTTTCATTTTTTGTTTTTTTAATAAAAATTGTAGCTTTTTTATATATAAAACTTATATCTTTTATTTATATAGTATATACTATATAAATAAAAGATATATAAGTTTTATATATAAAAAAAATGCTATCATGAATTTACTTCTATACCATTTTGTTTTGTTTTAATACCAATAAAAAGTGTTTTTATCTAATAAACTAATGGTCAAATTAGATTTATATCTTGCTTTAACTGCATTTATTAAACAAAAACTAGCTTAAAAGCTGCCCTATCAAGCAGCATTTAAGCTAGCTCCTGCAGAGGGCTCTTGATTAGGCCTTCATGCATTGAATCAATATTAAGTTTTATTAAACTTGAACAATATTTTTCAAACAACAGTTTTCATTAAAACAATGATATAATTTATCTATTTGGAAGTTATTGCAAAGCTGCATGATTTTTAGTTTTCCATATTTGGGGACAGTACAAATAGCTTGTTTCCATTACCAACCCTTGAACAACTAACATAGAGCTGGCTGTGAGAAAAGCAGGATTCTATAAGATGAAGTCCAGTTACTTTCAATGATCATCCTTGAGATGATACTGGAAACTGAAGTCTTTTGAGCTCAAAAGGAAGGAATTAAGGGGATTTTGGGGAATTAAAACTCTTTCCTGGACCAGTAAGGATATCTGCTTCCAAGAGATGAGGAAACATCTTCTTGGTAATTAACCTTGTTTCATTACAAAACTTTTGAGAATCCAGATTTCTCAATAGCATGGAACATTTTCTTTTAGTTCCAGCTTGTGTGATGGCATGCCATTAGGACTGAATGAGTTCAGAAACTCTATTGGATAATTCACTGCCTTCTCTTTTTCAACTACAGTGTCAATGAAAAAGTACTTAATGCTTTCTTTTGGAATTTCTTGAAGTTTCCAGTTGATACTTTCCACAATTTGATTCTTAGGAGCTAATATGGCCCTCTCATAAAGCCAGTTCAAATCCATGAAATGGTGTTTAATATTTGAATAAACATGGCTAATCAAGTCTTGGATACTTGAGACTGAAACTACACAATCATTAGGAAATGAAATATCACCATTTTGGTCCATTTTGATGGTTCCATTGTCAAGATGCAACAGCAAAGCAGCAAATCTTTTTGCTTCAAGGTCACCTGTGATTCTCTCATGTTTGTTTTCAGGCTAAGTCTTTGAACATGGTTTCAGATGTAAGAATTTTTTAGGCAAAAAAATTTTTATCAGCTGGAGTTCCTCTTGCAATGACTAATAATGTTTATCTAAAATCACCAGAGTAGCATATTGATACCTCCCATGATTTGGCAATTGTGTCTAATATGTTTGAGTGGTTTGTCCAGGGCCTCAAATGCTTGCTTATGTGCCATGGTACATTTATCCCAGACAATGAAGTGTGTCTCCTCCAGTAGCATAGCCAAGTTGGTTTCTTTGATGTTGCAAATAGGAATTTCATTATAGTTCAAATCCAATGGAAGTTTGAATGTTCTGTGTATGCCCTCCAGACAAGAGAGTAGCAGCAATTCCAAATGATACTACTGTTAGAGCTACTTTTCTTTTGAGTCTCACTGCAGATAAAAGAAGGTTAGTTACAAAAGTTTTACCAGTACCTCCATATGCAACTATAGCGAAGAAAACGGCGACTTACCTTGTCAAACCAAGCGACAGCGTGTCGCGTGTATTCTACGACGGAAAAAGTGGCGAAAAAGAAAACTACTTACCAAACAGAGGGGCATGTATTCCGCATAACATACTGAAAATGGAATAATTGAATTAAAGAAAAAACAAGTCAGTCGCAGAAGTCGCTATAGTATAAAAGTATTTTGATATGCAAATTACGGAAAATCCAATCCCAGCTGTCGACGAATGGAAAAAATAGGTTCTGCCGATAAAAGCAGTTGGTTTTCTCAATTCGAAGAGAGAAAATTCGGGCATTTTTGGTCTCGGCGTTTGTTAGTGAACGAGTTATTTTTCTGACTGGTTACACGCATTGTGATTTGAAATAGTACCGGCGAATCGAGTTTTCAGCATTTTTTTCTGCCCACGATATTCGAGTCTGGACTTACAGTGATTCTTCTTTGTCTTGTAGAAGTAATCTGCGACAAATACTTCCTTTGCTTTCAGAACGCCTACAGCAACCAAGAAAAAAATCCCTCCATTGTTGTTGCTGATGTCATCAAGGACCTTTTGATACACTTGCTGTTGGTCTTGATTCAACAGGGGCTCATTGTTTTGAACACATTGCCACATTTCTTCCATGATGTATCCTGTTTCTCTTGACAAATCTCTGATTTGTCCAGTTTCTCTGTTTGGATTTGGCTGACCAGATCTCTTTGAGCCAAGTTCATCACTTTGTTATCAATTTCAGAGAGCTAAATTTGAAGTCTGAGGATTCAATTCCAGTCCTGGATGAGCAAGTCTCATTTGAAGATGAGATATTTAAAAGTTAGATTGTATCCCTTTAATTGAAAAAAGTGTGACAGATTTTTTACATATCTTATTAAGAAGATTTTCCTGTTGTTGGTTGTATTTGACTTATATTTTTGTAGTGAGAAAGATGAAAGTGAATATAATTTGACCGTCTTTAAATAAAATTTCAAAAGATCTAGAGAACCCATCTGATATACAAATATATTTTAATTGTGTTTTCTTTTAGCTTCACTAGATGTGCCTGGTAGCCTTCACAGGAAATCGGGTGACAGCAAGTTTCTTCACTATATCTGCATTCTCCTCTCTACTCTGTTTTTAGCAGTGCTGTTATCTGGATGGTTTTGAATTTTTTCTCTGATTTTCAGTTCTTCTAAAGTTTTGAGATTATTCTACGTGTTCCAGTAGTGACTAATACAACTGTTATTTTCATGTTCTAGAATTTTTTTTTTTTTTTTTTTTTCAAATAACTTTTCATCATTTCACTTTCTTTCAATTTTATTCTGTAATCTGCTAGAACTGTTGTTCTCCATACTTAAAAATGCTTAGGTGGCATAATGGTTGTTGGCATGAGAAGTAGAATCAGTATATTGAGATCAAATTCTGACTGTGTCTGTGTTCTTCTCAGTGCATTAATGCAAAAGCATGAATCCATTTTCCTCTATGATTTAAATAGCAGGGTGACATCCAGTCTTGAAAAAAACAAATTTAAAAGCTTGTAAATAATTAGGCTTTTAGCCTTGATAACCTAGTCTAGGAGAATAAAAACTTAGAATTCAAAATAAGTCTGAAAATGAGTGGACTCTATCAGGTTATCTTGTCCTAGACAAATTCACTGCTGCTTCAAATGCAGTAAATGTGCTGCTCCAATGACTATTATGTGTTATGGGACATGTGATCATAATCATATATGAAAAGGACGGGATCTGGTTTTCTTTACCTGGATCTGGTGATCTATTTGAATTTTAGTTTCATAGAATTTTATATACTTTTAGTATCTAGGACAACTTCTGGCTTGTGTGTGTGTACCATTGGTTTGTAAGGACAAGTCCCATTCACTTACATCATTCCGAATGGATTACTTTTCCAACCCAGCCATATATATTTTTGTACTCCTGAGATAATTTCTTCCATTCACTAACTACACTCTCTCCCCAAGGTGACATGTACTATTTTGTTGTGTCATGTCTATTTTGGCTTTGAAGTAATTGAAGTAGTACACTTGTTCTGTGATGGTATAATTAGTGTTTCTTTCTAAACTGTCTTTTGTACACCTATACCAAAGTTATTTCATCTACAATAAAAAGTATTCATAGTCTTTTTTAATTTGTTCACTAGTTTACTGCAACAATGTTTACTGAAATAATTTTTGAAAATAACTCATAATAATATTAATGATGATATATCAAGAAACAAATGCTTTGAAGTTAATTAATTCATCAGATGCATGTTCAAATAACTTTTTTTTACCTACTGCACACCTGGGATCCCAAAACATATGTGCCAAATTCCATCCCAATCCAACAAGTTGTTTTGCTGTCAAAAATAGCTGAAATACATGCAGTCCCTTTTTTTTTTTTTTTTTTTTTTTTTTAAAAAAAAAAAAAAAAAAGGGGTTATTTCATTTTACAAGAAATTCTTATAAAATATAACTATAAAGTGTAATAACTAACTTGGTATAAAAAAAAATATCACCTCAGCAAAGATTTTGCTTTCTTGTGCAAAATATTCCTTTAGGAAAAATTCACAGGCACCCAATATTGAGTCTGTCCGTAGTGCTTATAATTTGTACAATTTTAACTTCCTACAAGGCCTAATTTTTTGTGCAAAATGTAAAAAGTTAGTTAGTTGTACCTCTCCTATCCCTAAAGTTGAATAAGAATACGACTCAACCACAACATGAAATTCAAAAGGAAAAACATTTATTACACAATACAAAATTTACATACAAGAGCTTACACATAAATTTCCTTTTGTGTGCCTTATAAAAAATACTAAGGCAGGATAACAATTCAAATGTCTAACAAAAAAATGATTACTCTTTTGAAAAAAAAAAAAATTTGAGTAAACAAAATTCAGAAAACAAAATGTGTACGCACCTAATAGAGAGATGATAAAACCTACTTTAACTTATCCCAAGAGCATCTCTAGGACCAAAATGATATTTTGAAATGTCTGTGTTTTCTTTCTTTTTGGCTACTTACGTGCTTCACTGGGGCCTTAATGACATTTAAGAATTTCTTCATGTTTTCTTTTCATTATCAGCAAAAGTGGTGTCCTTGTGAAAACTGAAGCCCTTTGTTCTTGTTGCTGATGGTATTATCCTTGCAAAAGACCACTTGGTCTTCTAGTGGCGATGTGGTAAGCTCCTAGTTTCCTAGTCAATAACTTGGTCCTTTGCTCTCCTAGAGGTGGCTAGCAACTTTCATGTGTGAACACCAAAACCCTTCTGCTCCCCTGCAGCTGCCCAGCTTCCTTTGCAACTGACTCTTTTAAGTGCTTTCTGTTTTGAAGTCAGAATACTTTCTGCCTTGACATTTGAATGCCTTCTAAACTTATCTGTTGACTCTGATGCCTTTTATGAGAAACAGGTGTATCCCAGAGACTCCATCTCAAGTTTTACAAGGGCATTAGAACACATCTTTAATTGGTCAGTAAATATGATAAAATATTTTTCCACAAATTCAAAATGGATCTGCAATAATTTGCAAAATAATTTTCATGTCTTTTAACTGCTAAATCTAAAAAGGAGATTTAAACAACTATAACATTTTTTTACAAACTGCCTGGATTTTATTTACAATACTCTTTTCTTGAAAATACATGTAAAAAACAAAAAACAACCTTGATGATTAAAACATTTATTTATTACACCTTTTAAGTAATGCTATTTTTAACTCACTGTACTAAAATATAAAATTCTTATAAATTTAATAATTGCTAGATTTAAATGTAAAGTTCATTACATTCACAAATAATCCCTAATTCCTTTAGAGGTTTAGAGTTATAATATTAATACCATAAAATAATTTATAAAGCATGAAGAGTTTTTTATCTTTCCGCATGGAATTGTTCTGAAATTAAATATTCATAAAAATATTCTATGTATGTTTTTAAAAAATTAGCAAAAAAAAAGAAAATATATACTCTACACTGATTTGTTCAAACTTATTCTTCATCTTTCTTGTTACAGTCCCAAAATTTTAGCAGTTGTAGCCTGTGGCTCTGTTCAAGTACCTGTCATATTCAGTAACATTTCACAATTACTCCGCATGAGTAAACTATTTTCTTTCCATCCTTCATGATAGAAAATAGAACTAGTATGTCACAATGGTTAATGAAGATAATAGTGGGTAATTGGGTAATTGAGAAACCACTCACCCATAATTACTTTATCTGACCAAACAGAAACAGCAAAAAGTTATTACCTCCATTTTCAGCTTTGGCAGAAAGCAGCAAATTTCCATTTCTCATCTCCTCCACAAATTGACATCTTTTTATATTTTTATATAAATATCAATCAGAATAAAAAATGTTGTAAAATGTAAATTAATCATCTAATTCAAATATTGATGAACTATTTGTTCTATCAAAATAGAATTGTCATAAAACTAAAGACAGTTATATTTGAAAGTCTATCAAGCAAAATTTTATGAACCTTTTTGCTAAAGAAGAGTATCAAAATAATATGAAATGTGCTGATGCTGCTTTATTATTTATATGATCAAAATAAATATTGAAGCGTAAGTGTCTTATTATTTATACAATAGTCCCTAATTTTTTCCCTGAGGGGAGAGGGAATGGAAGAAGAGAGAACATCTACTTTCTTATCCTGATTACAGTAAAAGGTGCATACAAAACAAACAAAACTTGAAAGTAAAATGTGAAATATAAAAGGAACAAAAGACGTTAAATCAATATAACAAATTATGATATTTTACAAAATTGACTTGCCTAAAAAGTTCCTTTTGTGTGCCTTATTAAAAACAAGACAGGATAACATCAAAATACAAATGATTTTAAAAATGTATGAAACAATCTTCTAAAAATGAAAAAATTTTAAAAAAAAGGTGCACCTACCTGATTGAAATTTTCATATCTCAATTGTTTGAAAAATCTGGTTACTTCATACACTTTGTGTCTTCAGGTCAAAAAATTTTATTACCTTTGAAAATTTGATTGATTTTATATAGACTGTCTGGCTCTTCTATTATATAACAATTGGAGAGGTTACTTGTGGGCCTTAACTTCAGATTTATGTGGGCATAATAATTGATTGAATAATAAATAGAAATAATATATATATTTTTTTAATTTAAAAAATGAATTAAAAACAACACACTTTGACCAAAATATTTTTCTTGGTTCTTTTACAGTCAATTCTAAAAATAGAAATTTTTACTGACAAATGCAACAATTTTTCATAAACAATCTGGCTTTCTTTAAAATACACTTCTTTAAAAATTAATTGTATATGACAAACGTAAATGGTTATAATATTTATTTGTTTATTTACACTTTTTATTAATTATAATTATTTTGTTTTACTAATAAAAATATTTTATACAAATTCTGTTTAGTCTTTCACTTTTCTCATTTAATTTATAATTTTTTTTCTCTATTAAATTTTAATTTAAGCATCACAATCATTCATTAATTTTTTTCTTATAATGTCTTATTAAATTCTTGATTATATGTCAACTTTTTCTGTTAAGGTTAGGTATAGGTCTAATAGAATCTCCATTTTGAAAATGTAGGCCTAATTTAATTAAATATTAACACTAAGACAACAGAATTTTGCTTTTCTAGACTTACTACAATTTTCTCATTGTTTTTCAAATGTCCTCTGTTTAAAGTAAATCCTGAAGCATAGTAAAAATATATGATAGCTTTTATTCATTAAAAACATATTTTTCTACTATGAAAAATCAAATGGCTCCTTCAACTTATTTTTTATACATAGTTAATTCCATATAAAGTACAAAGACATTAAACAACATGAACATGTAACATGTGTACATAATTTATTTACATTTTGCTAGAGAAATGTTGTCTTACATCTCATAATCATGTTCCTCAGCATTCAAAATCCTGATACTACATTTGAGCTTTTCTAACCAAAATATAAAATAGAAATAATATTTTTAATATGTTGTGAATGTTCTGCTGATGTGTTGACCTTGTCTGAATGTAATTATATATATATATATATATATATATATATATATATATATATATATATATATATATAGGGGTTTAAAAGGGCATCATCAGACCACAAACAGGATTACAATATTACAAACAAAATCATATTTAAGATACAATGAAATAAGCATAGACAAAAATTATAAAATTCATTAATATAAATTTCAGAGAAATGATTGTATATTCTAAAGAACATATATGAATACAGAAATAATGAAGTTTTGTTTATATGTTGGTGGTAACATGTTTTATCAAAGAACTGTCCAGGATATCTACCTCCTTCAGCTACTGAAAGATGAAGAGTCTTGATTTTTGTTTCATTTGGCAGTAAAAACTTGTTCTGATACATAGGAGTATTCTGTATTAACTATTTTTTTTTTATAATCTAACTTTTTCCTTCTTTATTGTTAATTACCATTCTTATTTTAAAATATTTTATTACTTAACTTTTAATTTTATTTTATTAATTATTGTGGTTCCAGACTACTACATATTTTAGTAATAAGCATTGGGGTTATTTAGTGATTTCTTTGTTGCTATCACTACAAACAGCTTATTAATAACAACCTGAATTATTTGTTTTAATTATTAATTAAATATAAAAAGAAATTATTTGCCTTTGGCTTAAATAAAGATTGATTCATTTTTTTATTCTATTAAGATCATTAATAAAGTAGAAAGTCTTTAAAATTACTTCTCTACAAAGACAAATTTACCTATGGCATTTATTATAAATAAATTATGCAGATACTTTGAATCTAAATTAACTAAATGAGTGTATTTGAGAAAACTTTTCATATTTTCATTAACTTGAACCTGGATTAGAAATTGAATCAGAAATTGAAATTGAACAGCAAAGGCTTACATTGCACTTTGAACAAGCTGTTGTTAATATCCATTTTAAAACTTTTCCTGTGTTTTATTATTGTTTACTTTGTTATCTCTTGTAGGTTTTTAGGATTGATGTAGCAGCTGTATTTATGAGTCAGAGATAAAAAAAAATGATGAAATGAAAAAGACACAGCTGTGCACATATGGAGAATATGCAGGAGTGTATCAATCAATCAATCAATATCTATCAAAGTAAAACATTAAGCACTATGGATGAGTTTCTCTTTGTTAGGCATTTTTGTTAAAACCATTCTCTAGCTGTACTTCTCTTCAACACACACACACACACAAGATGTTGAAAAGTTCTCAACTAAAACGGATTCCAAAATAAATTCTTGATCATTTGGTCAGATTTTGAGAAATATGTAAACTAACAACCTTTCAGCATTCCCTTATACACACACACACACACAAATACACTTCTGACTGAACTTATTAACACAGTGTTTCTTTTTTTTTTTTTTGTTTATTTATTTCACCTGAAGCAAAACGATAATACCATTAAAATGAGAAGATTTTAGTAAGGAGAAAGTACAATAAAAGAACAGATTTCAGAAAGACAGAAGATGGCGATTGATATTGTATTTAAAGTTTTGAATATCATGTGGCAGTAAACCAAGAAACTGGAAAAAGTTCCATAGGCAAGAAATGTGAGAAAATAAATTATTAGAATAGAACTTTCAACAGAAAAACACTGAAACCGAGTTGTTAATAGTAGTATTCTTAAATTCATGCAGTCAAGGTACCAAGGAAGGGAGTTCATTAGAACAATTGACATGAAAATATTTCTAAAAAAGATAAGTGGTGGGAAAGTGACTGAAGTTGAGATGCCAGGTCAGGACTGATAATATTACAGACCCTTCTTTGGATTTTGTCAAGAATGTCAAGATATATTACAGGGGCTCCAGACCATATATGGTAACATTGTTCAATGCATGAACATAAAATTTTAAATATAGTTGCAGTTGAATCTTCCTATTAGGTAGGCTCAGTTATAAGTGTTATGTAGATGTATTCAACAGAATAACTTTCTGAAGTATATCTTTAATAATTTACAACAAAATAAAAAAAATTGATATGTCCAAAATTAACAACATGGAAAATTATATTTTTTTCACATATAAATGAGGAATATTAAGTAATGCATTTATATTCATTTATTTCCAGAAGAATCTTAGTGATTCCAATTGCATATAATTATTCATATCATAATGTATATCATTTTTTGAAATCATTTTTAAGAGAGAAAATACTGTTATAAATAAATGTTATATTATGTCTGAATCAAATGTAGCAACATCTTCAGGACTTACAAATTAATTTTAGTAAGGTAACTGTGGTTCTTGATTCTTTGAAAAGTGAAACTGATAGACTTACATGAAAAATACTACCAAGAATCACTTAAAGTGGGAAAAAATCAATATGAAACATAACGATTGAGTATTGAAGGAAGAAAATGTAAATGAATGCACAGTGAAAATGAAACTGATTAACTGGATTGACTGCTGAATAGGAAATTTGTTGAATCAAGAAAAATGTTATTGATTGCTTGATTACAGAAATAACAAGAATATTTTCTTGATATGTTAATTTATTCACAGTTTAGATTTCTTCTAGATGTGAAAATCTGATTTCTGGAGATTTCAAAAACAGAAAGCAAGAAAAATTTTCTGGCTTAGCAAATAGCTCTCCAGATTATATTGATAGACCAGAATTTTACAAAGAACTGTATAATATTGATAAAAAAGAATGCAGTCTGATTTTCCTGAACCAAAGGTTGCAAATGATTTGTTAATATTTATACTTTCCAATGAGGAATATCTGCCCAAATTCAACTCTTAATTGAAGTTCCTATTGTGTTTTTGGAGGTCCTTTAGCAATCTGAGATAAATTCTTACCTCAATGATTCAACTTACAGACTTGGCAATAAGACGTATTGGAAGACATTTAATAATGTCTGTTTTGACAATTGACCCATTTACAGCAGAAAATGCACAAAAGTTTCATATCTTATAATAATGGAAGCATAAAGTAACTTTGAATTTCAGAATGCTACTTGTACGAGCCCTAGTTAAGTGTCTGTAAACAAATAAAATTTATTATTTGTAAGCTTAAGTAATATTTTATTACTCTCTTTCATAATCCATGTACATTTTTACATACTTATTCTATGTGATATGGAGATCTCCGAAAGCTCTCAATAATTTTTCTAATAAAATTCAGAAGAAGTTTGGCCAATAGCCAATGACTATGAAAGAACTGATTAAATCTTTGGTGGCTCTTTAGCAGATGCAGTTAAGAATTGTAATAGCAAGGGTTGAGGTTGCAAACTTTCAGAATAAATGAATTCAACATTTTCAAAAGAAATTAATTCAATACATAGAGGTTTTTTCACATATATTTATATAAAGATCAACATGACACAAAATAAATTCAATCTTCCAGGTAAATGAAATATTTTTTTAGATAATTCTGTAAAGAGTGGAATAAATAATCATCAAAAAGTAAAATACCTATTAAATATTGTGATGGATGAGTGAAAACTTTCCAGCAAAATTGTAGAATTATCCTGATAGAATATTAGACACTATCTCTTAACTATACCTTCTCAACTTCAAAATGGACTTATTTTCAGGTAAATCAAAATGGATCAACTTCAAAATGGATTAATCAACTTCAAATTGGAAAACAACTTCAAAATGAGAAATAATCAACTTCAAATTGAGAATAAATTTAATATTTATTCTTTTATTTTTACTTAAAAGAGATATAAAAAAAATATAAACATTCCTAAGAAATTTATTTAAAAGATTATATTATCTAAGTTAATTACAGAGGGAAGTAATCTCTTTATTCCAGATATGAAGTTAGTGCAAGTCTCGGGGGGAAATATTATTAATTGCCTCAGAAATCATCGCTTCTAACTTGCTGAGGTAGAATTCTTTAGTAGTTAAAGATCCCTGGCCATCACCTCTTAAAATCGCAACAATTGAGTGTGCCATACTTCTTTTTACATCAGCTTTAATGACTGACCAAACTTTTTCAATGGGATTTAACATTGGACTATAGGGGGAAAGTCTAAAAATTTGGTGTTGCCTAAATTCCTCCTCCTCCACAACTTCTTCAATTGAAGTATGGCAAGGAGTGTTATCAATAACTAAGACAACTCCCTTTTCATTTGCCTTTCTAAGGGACTCCCTGGTCCATTCTTTCACATCCTCTTTTTTGAAAGAACCTCTTTTAATTTTATGATGAATTAATCCATTATTACTAATACATCCAATAACATGGATGTACTGTAGTACACCTCGTGCCTTTTTTAGAGTGACCTTCTCTTTTTGAAATATGGAGATTAAAATTGGTTTCATCCATATAAAAGATTGGCACACTTTGGGACTGAAATTCTAATAAAGCTACTGCGTAATCCTTATGTTTCGCCTTATTCACATTATTATTGGCAGCTTCTGGTTCATAATGAACCACTTTTAAAATTAAAGCCCATGGAGTCCAAGTGCTTTCTTATGCATTCTTTCATCACGCAATCCTCATACTTTTCGACCAACTTATTTACAATGTCTTGAAGAGTGACCCTTGGAGAGTTTTCAATTAATTCGACCATAAAACTTTTATGCTCTTGTGTAATTTTATATTTTCTTGCTCCTCCCCTAGAGTCACTCTTATCAGCACCATGGTCTAACCAATGGTACGCTGTTGGCAGAGGCACACCAATTGTTCTTGCCAGGTCTTTCCAATTTCCTGCTGTGGCATGTGCAGCTAAAATCTGGGCCTTTTTTTTTTGCCAGCCACAGTTTTCTTGAGGTAAGTCCTCTTTGGAGCTGTTGCTAATTCTTCTTCAGCTTCTTTTGTAGAGGTTTCTCCAGCATCATCATCAATCATCATTTTTGCCCATACGGGACTTTCTCCTACTTTTACTGGAGGCTCACCCAATGCTTTCTTGGCCTCTAAGTTGTTTGTATTTTGTTTTTTTCTACATCTATATAATGAAGACGAACAGCCAATTTCCTTACTCATGGGGTAAATTAATTGAAAAAATAATTTTCAATTTACCCCAAAAAAATATCTCAGTTTGAAGTTGTTTATTCCAATTTGAAGTTGTTTATTCTTATTTTGAAGTTGATTGCTTTTAGGTTTTTGACATTTTCTCAATTTCAAGTTGATTTATTCCATTTTGAAGTTGATTAATCCATTTTGAAGTTGATTGATCCAATTTGAAGTTGATTAATCCATTTTGGAGTTGATTAATTTTTTTTTACTTGAAAATAAGTTCATTTTGAAGTTGATTATTATCATTTTGAAGTTGAAAAGGTATAGTTCTGAATGCTTATCATCTGCCGACTTCAGTGGGTTTAATTAGGAAGCATTACTTGTTTGAGTCAATCATTTGTTTCCCTGGAAGGAGTTCATAGAGACTCATTTCCAATCTCACCAAATCCACAGCATTATCTTATTTTTGGTAAATTTAGTGGTGGTTTATTTTGTATTTTCAATGACTTCCAGCATTCTATATTGTAACACATCCCACATTTTATTTACTATCACAATTTTTGCAATGAATTAAGAAACAAATTAAAAAGGAATAGGATTTATTTTTTATTTTCTAGGCTTTATTCCATTAAAAAATATGTACAGAATTTTACTAGTTACTTCTGCCAAGGGCAGACCACATATTAATTTCCAGTTAATGAAAGACCATGATATGAAACCTTACAACATTCACCCTGGCCAATCAATGTTTCTATCCATATCTTTTAGGAGCATAACTCTGTCTCTGAGAGCATTGAAGCGTGGGTTCTAAGTTGGTGGCATTAGGAAATTGTTCTCCATGTTTAGATGGTATGTTGGTACTCTTTGGTAACACAATGGAACTATTTCAAGTGGCTCGTGGTGCAGGCCCTTGTGTGGGGTTCTGAGGGATTCTTGTGAGGGGTTCCGTTCTTTCTCTGTTCCATTCTCTCATCCCTTATGTGTCTGAAGGAGAAGGAGCCAGGTCTCATAAGACTGTTGATTCACATCCATCACTGTATTTGATGTGTGAATATATTGAATTCACATCCAATAGTTTTACTTCTTGGACCAAAGGATCATTCTTTGAATTCCTTACAAACTGGCACAAATAAAACAACTGGTCCCAGTTTTAATAACCATGATAGAAGGGATATACCTATGAACGATCATGGGAAAAATTGAAAGAATCTCTCATGAGGCATGTTTGTTACAGTTGACAGAAAAGATCTGATTCAATGTAGGACTCTTGGTAGTACTAACTCCCACTGATATATAAGGGTAAGTTTTCTGATTTCAGAGCAAGGGAAATAATCTTCCATATTTCATTGTACCTTTCAACCTGGGCATTGCCTTGTCAGTGATAAGGAGTTGCCTTACTAGTGACAACTCCCTGCCAAAAAATATTCTTTGACATCACAAGCTAAGAATCCTAGCTCCCTGTCTTGGTGGAGGTAATTAGGTGCTCCACATAAGGAAAATACTGATTCCAAACATTGAATGATATCTTTAGAGGTATCTTTGCATGGAATGGCAAATGGGAAACATGAAAATTTTTCTATTGCAACAAACAAGTATTTATTAGCTGTCCCTGATGGTAAGGGACCCTTGAACAATTCTAATGGTGGAATAGCTTTAATAAGTTTGCCTTGATACAAGGGCGCAAACTGATTTTCAGCTCAGCACATGTTCAACCAGATGAACACATTTCTTTTAGTGTAAAAATCTAGTAATTCCCAGGTGGCACAAACCATCATGTAAATTTTTTTAGGGATGGAGCAGAGGAAGCATTACAAGAAGCCCTACTTAATGTATCAGCAACTACATTGTAGTATCCCAGGTGATAATGAATATAATAATTGAAATTAGCAAGTTCTAAACTCCAGCCCCGAATTTTATCATTTTTTTAAAATTTTAGTTCCTTTATGATTGTTCACCATGAAGGCAACTGATTTTAGATCTGTCACAATTGTAAAGTGCTGGCCAGACAAAAAATATGACAATTTCATCACAGCCTTGATTAGTACAGTAGCCTCTTTCTCAAAAGCAGGATAGTGTAATTCATGCCAATTTAAAGTTTGTAACATGAATGCAACCAGTCATCCAGATTGGTTTAACAAGGCTATTATGGCAACATCTGAAGAATCACATTCTGTGATGTATGACTTAGAGCTATCTGGATATCGAAGTGTAGCATTCATGAATTCTTCCTCTACGTGCTTAATCTTTCACATGCTCTAGTATCCAGTGGAATACCCTTTGCCTTAATTAAAGGTTGGGCATAGTCTGAGGGATGCAGTTGGCATAATATGCAAACATGCCCAATAATCTTTTGAGGACAGCTGTCTTGGTTGCTAGAGATCGAGGAGTGGCTGCAGTCTGGATCTGTCTTGTCAGACCAGACTAACTGATTTTGTAACCAAGCACTGACACTCTTTGTTGAGATAGGATCAATCTATCTTCATTTAAAGTGAGTCCTCAACACTGTGCAGCCTCAAGGAACACCTACACACACTTGTCATGCTTCTCCTGGTCGTTCCCAGTTATGGTTATATTGTCGATGTAAGGGAATGTATTGGTGTGACCTGTCTTGTTGACAAATTTATCAATAATTTGTTGAAGTGCTACTACTCCATTAGTTATTCAAAATGGGATTCAAGTATTTTGGTAAAGGTGTCCATTAGTTTTGAATGCCATAAATGATTTGTCATCTTCATGTAATGACAACTGGTAGTATGTACTTTTCATGTTGAAGGTAGAGAAAACACAATAGGTAGCAAGTTTGTTTACAAGTGTTTCAATTTTTAGGAGTGGTTATGCATCAAACTCAGTATGTGTATTGACAGTATAGAAAGGGAAGTGGCTGACCTCCTGAAACAAAATCATATGTGCCTTGTGTGCAAAATATGTGAAGGAAAATATGGCTGATCCAAAAGCTACAATTTAAGAACAACTTGAAGCTCAGACATTTTACGAGATGAATTTGTGATCCCCAGCCAATCAATAGAATTAATTAAATGATTGACTGTCTGCCTGTTTGTGTGTAGTGTTTCATGGTAGTACCACTGATTATGATTGGAAAGAAGGCAAGCCACTCCAAACAGCTGTACCTCATCTTTTTTTTTGTTTTTTGCTACAGTGTTAGAATAATCCACATACATATGCTTTTTATGCATGTTACGCTCATTCTTGAGGGAGATGAACTTGGTTCTATGGTCTCTTCTGTTAGCAAATGTTCAGTTACTTGAGCAATAAATTGCGTATCCACCTGCTATATGCACAGGATTTTGTCACAGTTGATTGTTGTTTCACAGTAGAAAACAGACATGGCACCTCCAAAGTTGAGGCTGTCAAACTGAAAGTCTTTGTTTCATTTATTTTTAATTCTAGTTCAGACCTACCATGAAAAAAAAAATGTGACAGTGGTGTGCTATTTTTGGAAGTCCAGAATGAAAAGTATATCGCCACATATATTTTCTAGTAGTTCCAAACAAGTATTTGGGTATTCATCATTAATAATAATAACAGTAGTAATAATATTAATGCAACATATGACCTTAATTGATGCACATTTAGAAGACATAACTAATATAATAGTTATATGGCTTAATCTTTAATTAAGTCTCTGAGCTAATTTGTAGTCCATGTAGTTACCAGAACTGATGGAATCAATTAGTGCTGAAGTAGAGTAACCATTTATCAAGACAGTAACCATAGAAGATGATAGACAATGTGGAGCAGTAGCCAGAATGGAGAATTGGTCTCCACAGTTAACAGCAGCTGTAGTTTTCCAGTTTTCTTTGGACATACATATTTTTCCCAGTGTCCTACTTTTACACAGGAAGTGCATTCACTAATTTGAGCAGGACATTTAGAATAATGACGCAACCCACATCTGCAAAACCAGCACTGATACTTTGTCACTACAGTGGTAGCATTTAAAAAAATTGGAGTCGAGGTTTGAATTGCTATCCTCCAAGTGTATAGCAGCACTTACCTGTATGGATGTTTTCCTGTAGTGGTCAGAATTATTCATGTACCCTAGCAATGTTATAGGCCTGGCCAAGGGTTAGTTCCTCATGTTCTAATAAGCATAAAAAAATTCTGTTTCTGTGTCTTGAACAAGTTCTTGATGATATTGTTCAGCAGTAACATCCCTAAGTCAGCAGTTTTTGTTAATAAAGAATTTGGCTAAGAGGATGTTATTAGCTGCTTCAAAAGTGCTACTATCTGATATGAGCTCATATATTGATGCAGTGATGTATTTAATCAGACAGCATAACTTAATTGGAGCATTTTGCTAGCATTTATTAATGAAATTATCAAAGGTTACCTTCCAATATAGGTATTCTTTTTCTGCATCAGCTTATCAAAACATAGTAAACATTCCATGATAATAATTTATTTTTTTTTAGTTGAATAAATTGTAATGAATTAACAAGAAATATACCGTTATTCAACTAAAAAAAATAACACCTATAAAATTTTACTAGTCACTTTTGCCAAGGACAGACAATTTATTAATTTCTGATCAAGGGGAGACAATTATATGAAACCTTATAACAATTTTAAAAGACAAAACATTTTCATTATGCTTAGGTAGCAAATTGTACACATAGATATAGTCCAATTTGAGTTTTTTTCACTTAATTGAAGCAATTAAAATAAACAATCTGGTGTAAATGATTTTCATTGCTTGCTTTGCATATTTTGAGTATGTTAGTTTTCACTTGATTACCAGTTGGTACCCTACTAGCAAGTTGATCAAATTTCAAATGTAAATGTATTTTAAATGGACAAAGATTTATTAGAAAATTGTTTAAATATAAATGTGTTATAATGAGCATTTGATTGCAAAGGAAATGAACAAAGATTAAGATTTCAACAATGTTTATATTAGTCAAAATTCAGAATATGTACATAGTTGTGTGAAAGGTGACAAAAATTGTTCATATGTGGTTCCTTAGTTGCCAATGGTAAAGAAAGCATTAAGGGGTAAAGGTTGGTTGGCCAAGGTTACAGTTCGGGTCAGGAGATAGATCTGTGTTGCATTTATAACCAACCCCTGACTTATTACCTCTCCTGCTGTGTCCCTTATATGCATAGATCTCCTGTTAGGGTGGGACATCACTTCCT
The DNA here is from genome assembly GCA_963932145.1 of Acanthosepion lycidas. Taxonomy (NCBI): domain Eukaryota; kingdom Metazoa; phylum Mollusca; class Cephalopoda; order Sepiida; family Sepiidae; genus Acanthosepion; species Acanthosepion lycidas. The sequence continues at coordinate 160,311,221 of OZ010571.1, forward strand.
GTAATGTTGACTTGACTAAAGTCATTATTGTGCCTAGCTCCACTGCTGTTCCCATTTGTACTAACCAATATATAACGTAACATGGTAGCAGCTGGTTACTGAAACACGCCTCTGCTATTTTGAAGAAACTGCATGTTTTCAACCATACAATAAGCTGGTTATTTTTTTTTTGTTTTTTTTATTGATGCCTTGTTTTTGTCCCATCATGAACTCATGTCAGTGGTTAACATCAGTGATTTTCCTGACTACTATTCTCTCTCTTTCTCTCTCAGGTATTCTAAGCAGACAATATTTCTTTTGTTTGTCTTCTTCTCCCAGATTCTTGTTTTCACTTTTGCATGAATGAAGTGGACTTCTGGAAACTTTTCCATAGAAGCTGAACATATGACACTGGGACCTCATGGAGTTAATCAGAAAAAAGGAAGAGGAAAAACTACTAACTGGATGATAATTGTTGAAATTTTCTGGAAAGTGGATTGAAAAGTTGTGGGGAAAATTGTGAAAATAGCCTACCTCGGAAACGACCGCGAAACTGTGCGTTATGCAAATTCTGATTGTTCAACGATAAAAAGAACCAAAATGGCGGCACCCATGTTTTATGCCAGGCGGTCTCAGACAGTTAATGTGAAGTCTCATTGTCTCATCATTTGCATCCAAATTATGGTCAGTCCTCGGCTGTATAAAGCAGGCATGTTTTTTGTTTCTGGGCACTGAGCTTTTTGCTCGTGAGAAGGTTGGACGTGTGACACTATTTTTGTCGATTACCCTCCTCGCGGTTCCTATCTGCTACTATCAGTTAAGTCATTTCTTTACCACCACAAAAGTTGAGAAGAAAATTAAAAATGAAATGCGTTAAAAGTTATGTTTTAAAATAATAAAATGAAATCAAGAATAGTTCCAAGGAGAATTGAACCCAAATTTAACAAAACAGAATTCAGTAAGCTTAAGCAAAACCAAAACTACCAGTCCTTCCCCACTTCCCACCGATATGAAATAGGCAATGTGTCATCAAAGATTTTAGTCCTGGAAAATAGAAAAACATGTTGTTGGTAAAGAAAACAGGTGGTCACTGAAATTGTTCTTTACAAAGAGCCAGGAAAAACATATGCTTTGTGTCAGCCACCCAGAAGAAAAATATCCCTACAAAAATAAAGATTAGCACCAAATTTGTTTATTTTAATTTTTTTTGTAATTCATCAAAATTTTGGACATTATTTTGGATTTTTTGGAGACAAGCTAATAAAGAAAGATTAATTACTAGTTTGAAGTGACCATAGGCAACAGGCTGTGTGGTCTGGTTGACATAAACACATAAACAGAGAAATATAATTATTTTTATTACTAAAGATATTGAGGATATTTATTTCTTTTCCTTTCCCACCCATAATGACCATGAATGAACAAAACAAAATGCAGAAATCCATATAAGCTGGAGGTTTGGACAACTTAGAGTCCCCACATAACTGCTACTGGAATCAGCATCATTTGCTGAGACCTCCGGACCAACACCATGTGCCACCCCTGAAGACCAGAACTTAGAAATTTAAATTACTACTAACACAAACTATAAACTCCAAAAGGAGATCCCAGTGTCATTTGATTTTAATGAAAGTGGCAAGGGTTAAAAACACTATATACAACAGATCATATATGAACCATATCATTGTTATATTTTTAACCTCTTTATTTCAGAGAATTCTTTTTTATGTAATTCCTCATCATTAACCTTTTCTTCACTTCAGTTTACTTCATCAGCAATCTTCTCACCCTTTGAGATCAAAAACCCAACATTGCAGAAGAGTGAATGGTTGCGAAGCAGACAAATGCCAGCTTGATTGAGTGGAACTGGGCTAATCATCATGATACTAGCAACAACCCAGCAATGTGTCAAAAATTGTGGACTCAGCTAGATAGGTTCCTTCAGACCACCATGGTTACTGTCGACCAACATGGTGAGACAGTGGGTTACAAATCAATTACTTTCTATAATCCAAGCAGGACTGCAGACCCAAAATTACAAGGAGCTGGAAGAGTATTCCACAGGCAAGAAGTGTGATAGTGAAACTGTTAGCATTGGACTTACAGTTACATCTAGTCATTTCAGCTGTAAAATGATGAGACCTTGCTGCCAATCTAGTAATGTTCTTAAATTCATAAAGTCTAGTTACCATTGCAGAAAGTTTATCAAAACAATTACCATGAGAATTGGTACAAGGAATCTACATCATGTCAGTGGAAAAGTGACTAAAGTCAAGATGTCAGGTTAAGACAATTAGCATTGCAGATTCTTCTTTGGATTTTATTGAGAATCTCTAAATATATAGCAGGAGCACCAGACTAGATGTGGCAGCAATATTCAAAGCAAGAACAAATAATACAATAGTGTATAAGTGCATCTCATATGTTTATTTTCACCTATCATTGAATGGTTGTACTCTCAAGGAGGCTCCTTGCATTGAACATCTATTGGAGCTCAAGTTCACCTCAGGTCTCAAGTAAAACTAATATATATGATCCATCACTAAGGAAGCTCGTAAAATCATTGGTTTCTTGTACCCCTTCAGAAAATACCTGACTTCTACCATGCTCTATCTTTACAAGAGTTGGATTAGATTGAAAATGAAGTAGTTGCCATATCTGTGTTGGAGCTGCCCAATCTTCTCTTTTCTGCCTTGAGTGCAAAAGTGACTATGCAGCCTTGTCAGTGATTAATTATTTTTTACTCTACAACCCCTTTCCCACAGATGATATGTCACAAGCATATCATTTTTCTATTTATATTTCTATGGCAAATATTCTGATGAAGTACATTCATTATTTCCACCAGTTCAGACTTTCACAGCTAAAACCTGTCATGCCATGTACACTGGTATGAATCATCCCATTTCCCTTCATATACAATTAGTAAAAAGGAAATTCCAATCAGACAACTTCTTCCCAAGAATAGATGCTTTGTGGAACAGACTTCCAAGAGGATGCTTCCTTGATCATTATAATTTTAACTTCAAGTATAGAATTATCAATTATCTTTCCTACCTATCCTCATAATCTGGGCTTTTTATCTCCTCCTTTTACATTCATACAGCAACCTCATTCAGTAACCTTCTATCTTGAATGACACTTGGGCCTTGTATTAGTTAAACAATTAGTAAAAAAATCTGTATATTTCTAATGCATTCAACATTATGAACAAAAAATAAAAAATTCTTTCAGTAATTGTAACTTTTACTGGTGTATTTGTCTGTATTTCTGAGATGAGGTATTATATACACTATTTACATTATTCAAACTATTGTCCTCATCTCTGCCACCATATTTATCACAATGTTTCAGCTGTTGTACTTCTTCAGGTGGTTGGAATGTTGAACTGAATCCTTTATTTTGCTTTGGGGTAGACTGTTCTAGTTCCACATGCTGTCTAATGGAGGTCAGTTATCAGTTATCACCGCCTTAACCACACTCTTTGGGTCCTGTCACTAAAACTTTTATCCACTGTGTCATGTGTCCTTGAGGACATCTGTGTATGAATTTCTTGGTATTATAAACCTAATGTCTTTAGCAACCATTTTTACCAGTGCTCATATTGCAATTTTTGCTGTTATCAAATACATGTTTTTACCAGAGTTCTTATTGCCCTAAGATTCACAAAGACGGTATTCTACTCAGGCCGATTGTTAGTTGCCAAAGCTCTGTGTGCCACCCTCTGAGTCACTTCTTTGTAGATATAATTGACCCATTGATTGGAAAGTCTCCTTCATATGTCCAAAACTCCACCCACTTTGTGGAAATAATCAAAGATGCTCCCATCCTATCCAACCAGATGAACGTGGTGAATTTGTTCCCCAAGGTACCCACTGAAGAGGCACTCTCAGTAGTCAGAGACAGATTGGCCTCTGACTCATCCCTAGAAGAACAGACTAGTATTCCAATAGATAATCAGATGAAGATGTTGACTTTCTGTACACAAACAACACACTTCGGAATCGGGATCACACATATATCAACAGGATGAGGGCTTAGCAATGTGCTCGCCATTATCACCAGCAATGGCAAATATATACATGGAATACTTTGAGGAAATGACATTAGAATCTATATCTCTAAAGTCAACTCTATGGTTAAGGTACAGAGATGATACCTTCATACTCAGGCCACACCAGGAATATGTTCAGGTTCTACTGGACCATGTGAACTCAATAAGACCTTCAATACAGTTCACAATGGAGAAAGAGAGTAACAACACACTCCTGTTCCTAGATGTTCTAATATCTCAAACAGAGCATGGGTTCAAGACCTCTGTATACCGTAAAATGACATTCACTGGGCAGTCCCTCAATTTCAACTCCCACCATTCATACAGCGTAAAGAAAGGGATCGTCCGCTGCTTACAACACTGAGCAAAAGTCATAAGTGGTGACCCAGAGACATTAGATAAAGAATTGGTAGTACCCTATAATGTAACAACTACCCTGGGTACATGGCAGCAGCCCCAAAAAACTGGGATAGGCGGGAACAAGATGTTATAAAATAAGATAAGACATATCTCGGCTGATTTACAGGCAAATACTCAAGAGCGAGAGCTGGATGTGAACGGGACAAAGCCCCATCACAAAATGACCACTATTGTCGTTTACAAATGTTCCCGATAACGAGTTCCGGTCGAAAAATAAAATAATATTTAAAGTGTTCTATTTTTCGTCCAATAAAAATGCTTCCCTCCTAATCATACTCGCTTCGTTTTCCGAGCCTGTTAAGCCATAAAAAACGCTATAAAAGGGGTCACATGGAAGTTCAACAGGCAGTCAACAGGTGGCCAGGGATGAGACCCGTCGCAGTCAGCAGCTGTCAGCAGGAGAGCATCAACCACCGTCAACATGTGGGAACTACTATGAGAGATCGACCTAGATCCAAAACTGGCTTATGAACTATACCACAAGCTAGCTGTCCCAAACCCTCACATTCCTGTTGAAATAAACCACGTAAATCTATTTCTGCTGTTGTTGTATTTCTTTCTTGCAACCATACGCTCGTCTATAACAAAGAGGAGGACAACAACACTCAGAAAACAGTCTGCCTGTCTTATTTGAAGAGGTTATCAGAGAAAATACAAAGGATCTGCAGTCCATATAACATCAGGACAACCTTCAAAGCTGGATGACACTTCGCAGATATCTCTTTCAGGTAAGACCCCCCCCCCATAGAGGAGAACATGACTAAAGACTGTGTGTACACTATCCCATGCAGATGCAGAAAGAAATATAAAGGGGAGACAGGCTGTCCCCTTAAGGTAAGGCTTCAAGAACACCAGAAAGCTGTAACAGGGGAAGTGCAAAATTAAGGTGTGGCTGACCACATATGGAGAGAAAAAGGAGATCATTGCCCTCCGTGGGATCAGGTTGAGATCATAGACAAAGAACACCATTGGAAAATTTGTAAACTTAAGGAATCAACACATATGCTTGGCAACAAAAATCTCCTGAGCTGACCAAGCATAGAAATGAATACAATATGGGAACCAGTAATAAGGAGTGTCAAAGAAAAGCGATAATAACAATAACAAAAATTGCAGTATGAGCTCTGGTAAAAACATGTAATGATAACAGCAAAATTTGCAATATGAGCACTGGTAAAAATGGTTGCTGAAGACATTAGGTTTATAATACCCAGAAATTCATACCCAGATGTCCTCAAGGACACGTGGCACAGTGGATAAAGGCCCAAAGAGTGTGAGTTCAATACCTGAAGAACTTTTAGAGGAGAATTAATGGGAGATAACTGATAACTGACATCCATTAGACATAGCCTTTGGAACTAGAACATTCTACCCCAGTGATCAAAATAAAGGATTCAGTTCAACATTCCAACCACCTGAAGAAGGCCAGAGCATACAATGACCAAAACGTTGTGATAAATATGGCGACAAAGATGAGGACAATAGTCTGAATAATGTAAATAGTTTACTGGTGTAATAAGCAACAATGCAATGCAAAAACTTGAGGCAAATTTCTGGATCTTGTCAAGCAATTCTTCTGTCTCAACATCACAAATTTTTTCATAAAATCATTGGAATGTTTCAGATTCCCATTCTTTCTTGCATTCTGAATTTTTGAATGAATTTGTAAATTTCATTTTACTGGAATAGCTGTGAAAACGGATTGAATGAAGCAAAATTTCTTTAACAAGAGTAGTAAAGAAGTCCTGATGAAAATGGTTTTCAGGTGTTTGAACTTCATCATGATTTTCATAATCAAATAAATTTTATTTATGATGCATTTGTGGCTTTAAATCTTTCCTCAATATCATTTTCTTCTGCAGTTTCATGCACTGTCATGATAGTCTTGAAGAAAATTGCATAAATCTCAGCAGTCATAATGTTGATATAGAAGACTAACAATTGACTAATTTTGTTCACCTGAAACAGAAAAATTAAAGTTTCCTATTTTTTGTTTAGCCAGTTAGAGGAATATGCTGGTACTATATAGGGTGTATCAAAAATGCTTTTACAAACTTTGAAGGTGGGTTCCTCACATCAAAACAAGGACAAAAGTTCATATAAACATATGTCTGCAAGTCTTTTGTTTTTGAGTTATTAAGTTTAACGTTTATGGTAAGTGTTGTTAAATGTACAACCCAAGATACAATCCAAAAATACTTTTACAAATTTTGGGGATTGGGTTCCTGAAACCAAAACGAGGTAAAATGTCCATGCAAACATATTAGTAATGTCTATTGCATAAACCAATTGTTTTAGGTGGCCCCACACAAAAATCCAAAGGATTTAGGTCAGGGAAACATGCAGGCCATGGAACCAGTTTTCCCCTACCTATCCATCTTTCAGTGCATTGCTAACAATGTGACTAAAATGTGCTGGAGCCCCATCATACACAAATCACATGCATCTTTGTATTAGCAGGATTATATGCTCTAGCAGGTCTGGAAATTTGTTTGAAATAAAGTCCATGTAGACAGCTCCTGTAAAACATGGTGAGAGAGCATATGGACCTACGACAGTCACCTACAATTCCAGCCAACACATTAATTATAAACTAATGCTGATGTCTAGCCTGTATTGTACCATGGGGATTCCAATCTGCCCACAGATGTTAGTTGTGTAAATTTGGTATTCCGTTTCTTCCAAATGTTATTTTATCGATAAACAAGATAAACAATGGATTGGTAATTGGGGTAATAAATCATCAGCAAAAGTTATCCTGTGGTAAGTGATTCAGAGGGCAAAAGACCCTACACATTTTGAAAATGCTATTGATACAGGAGCTGCTCTTGAAGTATCTTTCATGATATGTATGACATGCTAGGGACACTTAACATGTGCTGATGCCTGGATCATCTCCAACAGCCTGTAGAATGTGTTCATTATGGTCAGACATACAAGTGGATCTCAGTTTTCCACAATCCATAGTTTGTGGTGCTATAGATCCTGTTTCAGCAATGCAATGATAAACAGCAGCAAAGATTGGATGACTCAACTGCCTTTGGTCTGGAAATGCAATCTGATACAGCCATGCAACCTTGCATCCATTACCATTCACATGGCCATATGTAAAAATCATATCTGCCTGCTCATGATATCAATATCCTGCCATTGTTAAATGAAACACTTCTCATTTAACTCACTACTACACCCATTAAACATTAAAGACAGACAAGCCACAAATATACACAAATAACAAATGTAACCTAGTCTATATGGCAATCACAGTGCAATCTACTGTAAACTTTCTTTAAATTTAATAACTCAGAAACCAAAGGATTTGTGGACATATGTTTATATGAACTTTTGTACTTGTTTTGGTGTTAGGAACCAACCCCTAAAGTTTGTAAAAGTATTTTTGATAGCCCTGTATATGCATTTAGTATTTTTAACAAAAAATAAATGTATGTAAATAGATACATTTATTATTATAATTATTATATGATATATTATACTATATATAATAATTATTATTCTTATAATTCTTATAATAATATCATATTATAGTTATTATAAAAGATATATTATCACAATTAATGACTGAAAATTTAACATGGTAACAGGTAAAAAAATAAATGTTGATAAAAGGGGCTGAGACCCTCAGAGCACTGCTGAAACCCTCTGCTCTCGGGCGCTCTCAACAAACCCTATCTCTGCTTGAGGTGGGTTTTACTATTCTTAAGATAAAAAAAGTATAATGTACCAAAAATGTTGCTCATTTTCGTCCTTCTTCAATGTTATATTCACTACATAAAAATATACTAAATTTACCAAATACTAAAAAAATCATTCTGAAATGACAGTTGTTACAATACAATCAAAAGTTATCTTTTTTAATGAAGTTACTTAAAACTAAATACACCTTATGCCATTTGATGACAAAACTAGAACTAACTTTTACAACAACCTGATACTATATATGTGTGAAGGTATATATGAGGAGTGCTGAAAATTTTTGGCCTGACGAAGAAGCCCTTCCCCAAAATTCCAATGTTTGGTTACTTGGTCAAATTCTGGTAACTAGGTCAGATTGAAAATTTTTTCAGTACCCCTCATGCATGTATATGTATGTATGAAGGATCAAAATAAAACCTCAAAATTTGATTAATAAACAAAACACATGAGGAATTTTACTAATATTTCAATATTTATTTGCATCATCTTCAGAGCATTATAAAAATGACTTACTATACCTATTTAATAATTATTGAGACTTAAATTGAATAAAATAAGAAAATGAAGAAAATTATAAAATATTGATAAAGCACAAATAGACAAATCATCAACAATGGAAGTAGAAAGAAAAGCTGACCTATGAAATTCAGAATGTAACAAGTTTTTAGAATGGTCACTAGTCTGTCTTTGTAAGCAAGCAAGAATATTTCAGCTCTCACAGATAGAAAGATTTTTATTTACTTGTTGCTGGTGAGATAAAACAGGAAGGAAAAAGAGGAAAAAGAATGAATAGGATAGGTAGCACTTGTCATTTTATAAAGTGTTGTTGGTCAAGGGATTTTTGAATGCTGTATCTGAAAATTGAGCACATTACAGTTACTGTTACTATTTTTGTTATCCTACAGGAGACATGGTGGAGTAATGGATTGCAGCTTGGATCAAGGAATCAGAGAACCAAGTTCAAATTCCAGCTGAGTTCATTGCATTCACTTATTTGCTAATACCCTTGTGAAATACCTTCTCCCCTAGCTATTAGTCCTATAGCAACCACTCTAGGAGAAGGACAAGTCTGAATTAAAAATTTGGGACCCTACAGACTGAGAGCATATTCTGTGGTCTTCAATGTTGGTCAAGAAATTGAAGAGGAGATGGACACAACCAAGCTATCTGAAAGGTCAATGAAAGGATTATGAGGAAGAAGAATCAAAATCTGTTTTGTCTACCCTCATGTGCTGCTGATGATTGAAGCAATCAAACGACTGATGATGATGATCCTACAGAAAAAACATGTATTGAATAATCAAAGTGTTCCTTACTTAATACCTGCTTGGTATCTCTTGCTTTTGCATCCCCTATCAAAACTTTAAATACATTTTCAGTATATTGTAGAAAAATAAATCAATCTTCTTAGAAAAGTTATCAAATGATATTTCCTCAATTTCTCTAAAAATCAAACTTTTGATGAGTTAAATAGAATGATGACTCATCATAATCTATCAGTTTGACACTTGTGACAGATATTTCAGCAAACATGGATAAATGTCCCTGCAGTAAGATGTAGTGTCAAAAGGACAGTTTTTCCCAAGACACTGCATTTTTAACTACATTCACTCTTTGACAATGTTTATTGATGATTAGAACTGGAATAAAACCTAAACATATGATGAAAGTGAATCTAAACATTTTCTTTGTTCTTGAGAATTGTCAACAAAAATAATAAACACTATTAGATTGTTTATTTACACTACTTATTTATTATATTATTTATTGGAATCATTGGCAAAACCTTGGCTGATTGCCAATTGATTCAAACTTTATAAAATGGTAAATAATAAAGATTTCCTTATACTTGGCTCATATATTTTAATAATTTAGTAAAATTTTATAAATTTATGAGTAAAAATTGTTTTCACATATATTTCTTTATTAATTGTTAAATGATAAATATTGCATTGCATTAGTTCTAATTATATTAGTTTTTAGAATGTTGTAAATGTAAAATTATTCTTGTAAATAAATACTCTAATAAATATATAAATAATGTTTAATATTTTTATTGTACTCACCTGTAGTGAATTACCACAGAGAGCAAAGAGGCCCAGGATTGCATGTATTTTTTGCAATGCTAATATAAAACCATGGATAAAATGACTTACTTCCAGCACAAGCAAAGATTTGAACATGCAGTGTAAACTGTCCAAAGGAGAAAGAAATGGTGGCTTTGCAGGTCACATATTTGAAATAGATCTCAGAGGAAGATACTCTCTTGTGAGATTATCTTAGTGCATATGCAAATTTTGGCTGTCAATGATACATAAAATTGGGAAGAACAAGACAAGGGAGTGAGAAAAAAAAGATGGTTGATTGCTGTGTTGAAATGACTACAAGTGTCATGGATAAGGGAGAAGAAATTGATTGCAGGCATAGATTGTGACAATAAGTTTAAAGCTTTTTTTTGCAACATCACCAGTTCCCAGTTACCCAGACTATACACCCTTCTCCAACAGTGCCAGCTTTGCTGGCCTGGATATGTAGGCCATATACAGAATGGGAGAATTCCGAAGGTCCTTCTGTATGGGGGAACTGGCCACTGGCAATAGTGCACAAGGTCAACCGCATCTTTGCTTCAAGGATGCTTGCAAAAGGGATAATGGACATGAACATTGACAGGTGGGAAGATGCCACCAATGATCACTCATACTGGAAATGCAATTTTCACTGAGGGGTGGAGCAAGGAGAGGAGAAACAAAGCCTTGCTGCTGAGGAGAAGTGTGCTTGAAGGAAAAAAACAACAAGGTGACATCAGGGAGAATGTCTTCACATGCATTCATTGCAATCAAGGTTGTCACTTCCATGTGGCCTGTAGAGCCATAATAGATGCTGCACCACCATCAACAGTTTGAGGCATATTGACACATGCCGCATACAATTTTTGTCGCAAATTATCAAGAACAAAAGAAAAATGTATAAATTCACTTTTATCATCATATGTTTAGGTTTTATTCCAATTCTAATCATAACTTTTTAAAACAATAAACATTGCCAAAGTGTAAAGGTAGTTAAAAAAATGGTGTCACAGGAAAAACTGTTTTTTTGACACTACGTCTTATTGTGGGCACGTTTATTCATGTTTACCCATGTTTGCTGATACTTCTTTAATAATAAATTACCCTACATCTCAGATTTGTATAAAGTACCTCTAAATCTATGTAGCTACAAAGCACAAGGAATCATTATTATTAATTTTTGACTAGTATTTACTTATATCTTAATTTTTTAGCTACTTTTTATCAGAACATTTACTTGTATTGACTTTATATTTAATAACTATTTTTAATTGTTTAATTTTTTCTGGTGTATCTTCTAGGGCAATCAATAAACTAACAAAAATTGGAAAAATGCATTAAAAATGAAAAAATTAAAATGTTTTTAACAGTAACAAATTCATTTAAAGCTTTTCTTGTGAATGAGAATAATGTAATAATGAAAAATATGAAGTTAATATGTTAATTAAAGTGATTAGAAATATATAATGATCACCATAAACATCAATACAATGAGCTAGGTGTTTTTTCAAACATAAAGGATTGTTTTATGTTTATTTTTGACAGATTTCTTTTACTATTAAGGAACTCTTAATAAATTGTAATTAGTAAGATTAAAATATATAGTTTTATTATAAACCTTAAATAAGCTGGTTAAAATTTATCATAATTGTTGCATGATTAAATAAATTAATTTTAAATAATAAGTAATAGACAAAAAACATCTTTTAGATTTACTTTTCAGCATGACTTTAGACAAAACATAATAGAAATAAGCTGAAATATAAATAAGCTATATATAATCAGTTAATTCTTTCAGGAACAGACATGAATTCATTGATTTCTAGACGCAGAATTACATTACTACATTCATGGTTACCTACAACAGGTCTGAACCATTCAAATCTGATAATTACTTTAATCATATAATCAACAGCATATTTTCTTTAGCTGATCCCAATCCAATTATATCCACACAAAATCTGTTTCTGGTTATCATTTTTAGGTATGAAAAAATACAAACTATACTAATGAACCAGTATCTGTTATCTTAGGTTATGCAGATAATATACAGTGGCATCACTTAATTTAGGCACATGAATACACTAACTTAAAAATGATGTGATAATATAATAATATTATATGTAAAATGAAAGCATTTTATGCTTTTTTTAAATAAAGTATATTTTGATGGGAATAATCTAAATATAATAATTACAGCAGTGGGAAACTGACTGAAGCTGAGATGCCAGTTCAAGACTGATAACATTGCAGATTCCTTTTTTAATTTTGTCAAGTATTTCTTAATATATAGTAGAAGCACCAGGCCAGATGTCACAATATTCAATGCATGGACAAATAGTAAACTTATAAATGTGTAAGATAGATTCTGTCTAGCACAACATAATGAACCAATTTTCCAAGCAGCTGACCTAGCAATTGATTCAATATAATCATTCCATATTGTTTCTCTGAAAGAAGTGCCTGTGAGGTGAGATGGCTAACCAAATATGAGTTAATTAGAACCTCTAGGACTTTGTCAAAAAGAGGTAAAAGTCTAATAGTTCAATAGAAGGATCAGACAGTTCTCCCAAGCTCTAAAAATGGGGATGACAGAAAAGAATTTCCAAGAAACAGCAAGGAATTTTTTATAGAGTTTAGAGAGAACAGGAACCGTATTTCTTTAGAACTATTGCAGGGATATCATCAAGCCTGTATGCTTTGTGGGGATCCATTTTAGAAATGATAGCAGAAATTATACAGCAAATTATATGCATATCACATAGTAGAGGCTCAGTTCTAAAGTCAGAAAAAGATACTCCAGAAGAGAATTTATGAGCAAAACATTCTGCTTTATCAGTAGATGTTAACACCTCAAACTGAGTGAAAAGAGGAGGGATATAAGATTTACCCTTACAGATTACAGAGTCACCGATAGTCAAAATAACCAAATTTGTTAGAAGCTATATGGTACCCCATTCTGTCAGTGAACAAAGACTTAGCCTCAATGTGAACATGTTTACAATCTCTTGTGATCAGAACTATCAGGTTGATACAGCTAGAAAAAGGGATTCATATGAGCGATAGCAACTGAATAGACAGGTATAAATTCACCTGATATTTCTGAGATGGCATGAAAGCATCAATATAATCTTTTACTGAAGAAGAAACCTCAGTGGTATAATTCCTAATAGGAAGGTTACAAATTTCACTCCAATGGTTGTCAGAAAGAAAATCACAAAATTAATCCCAGTCAGTTTGCTGGTCATTCAAAAAATAATGCATGTTCTTTAATACAATAGTAGAAGCAGACAAAACATACCAAAATAAAGACAAAATTCTAATCCCCAGTATAATCTCATAGTATTTCGCCTTTGAATGAAAACATATATATTAACCTCATAGAAATTTCTTAGCTACTTTCTTAGATATGTATACAAATCCCAAATCTCTTTGATAACTATCACCCTTTGCTCTTTCATGGAGTCTGCCATAATTCTAGGAAGCCACTTTGCACATAACTGAGCAGCCAAGAAACTGCTCTACACGCAAGCGAACCACCAGTGGGCCTCTAGCAGTCTGCCAGTGGTAACATAGCTGCAATGAACATGCTGGCTGTTTGGCAGCAGGCCACCAGTGGTAAATGCTAGTGGCATGTCACCCAGTGGCAGACTGGTGTTTTGCATGTAGGGATGTACCAAACTTCAAGCACTAACATGGCTCACCTGAAAGCATTTACAGAGTTTTGCAACAGTCAATTTTTTTGTTGAAATAAGAGCATCAAATAATTTGACCATATCCTCATTTACTGCAGCATCTAGCTTAAAACTATGGGGTCTGTTATTAAGGTTAGATTCTCCTTTCACTCAATGGTTGTCACTATATTGACCCATTTCCTTAATATGCTTACATCAAATGCGGCCTTTCCATAAAAATTCTCTATTAATGAGCAATAGAAAAATAAGTATCATCAAGATATAAAAAGATGTAAGCTAAAATAAATATGATCATCATAAAAATTTCCTTAAATAATTTTGCAAATTAATTAAATGTGGTTTGCAAAGATTAGGTAAGTATGCAGTTAATTTGCCAAAGAGCAGCATTAGGGTTGGAATGTGGAACAGTTATTTAAAATGATATGGTGTAACAAATTGAAATTTAACATATTTGGGTCTGATAATCAAAAAAATGTTAGAAGCAGAGTTGACAAACAGTAACAACCATGTTTAATTAGAGAACAGTTAAACATGGGAGAAAGAATTGTTATTGTATGGGACTGTATGTCTGCAATGTTGATCTATTTTATCAACTTACAGAAATTAATGTAGTAAGTCTTATCAAGAAATAATGGATGAGGTTATGCTACCATATGTGCAAAATCATATAGGTTGATTGTGGGTTTTTCTGCATGATGACCCAAAACATATGGTCAGAGAAGCCAGAACTTGCACTGAAGATAACAGCATTGAGTTACTGTGGTTGCCAGCCTGATCAGCAGACATCAACTCAGTGAGAAGTGATGGTAAAATGTTAAATCTAATATCTTGTACAATAAATCCACAAAAAATGTTCTGTTTATTTTTTGTTTTATTTCACCCCAATCAAGATGATAAAATCACTGACATGCAAGAGGTCACTGACAGTGAAAGAATGAAGAGAAAGGACAATAAAAAACAGTATTAAAAAAGACAGAAGATGATAATTGACATTGCTTTTAAATTTTTGAAGATTGTAGTTGACAGGAAAGCAGGAAACTGGAAGAGAGTTCTACAGTTGAGAAGTGCAAGAGAAGAAACTATCAGAATAGCACTTACAGTTCAGCAGTAAAATGATAAAACCTTGCTGAAAATCTAGTACAATACTTAAATACATAAATTCAAGGTACTAAAGAGGAAAGATCTTCAGAAAAATTGTTATAAAAATATTTATAGAAAAGACATAGGAAGGCTATGTTACAGTGGTGGGAAAGTATCTGAAACTGAGATGCTTGGTCAGGATTGATAAATGAAAAGAAAATATTACATTGGAAACATTATGAATCTAGACATAGATATGATGTTATTATTAAAAAATGCTGATTATTTAAGTATTAATCTATGTTCTTTCATTGACTTCTTTTATTCGTTTGTACATATTTGTTACTTAGTAGAAACAGAAGATTATTTATTTATTTAGATTTCCTGTTTATTTTTTTTCTTGGGAGATGGTTATCTGATTTGTTTATTTTAAGGTATAGGCTTTATCCAAAGTATGTTACATTAACTAGGTTGTATATAGTGTATATATTTGCATTTATCATGGTGGTATTTTACAAGGTATTCATTTTTACTTTTCAATTTTTAAGTTATGTAGTAAAAATTTATTTTTGTGTCTTCATTTTAAGCTCTGATCATTTATTTAGTGATTTGTGTAGGTCTGGGAAGGTGATTATAGATTGAGTTTACACTTCTGGGATTTATTATTGTAGACTGATGCTGTTTTTCTTATTTCCCTTGATATTTTTGATGTAATTTGGTTTTTGTTTTTAATTTCCCATATATGTTTATAAAGCATTGTGCTGTTTATGTATTTACTATTTGTAAAAAATGTCTTGTGTGCATAGTTTCACTGGTTCCAGGTTCCTTCAATCAATTATTCCTATTTAAAATCTGCAGATAATGAAGAAAAATATACATAGGAAAAAATAAATAAAAAATTTAATAAGTAAATAATAAACAAATTAACAAACTGTGGATGCACACATACACACAAGTAAATATAATAATATTAATCAACAACAAATAATAAGTAAAAAGTTAATAAACAACACTATAAAATAGCTACAAATAACTGAATTTGGATCAAAAATTATTTCTACACAATAGCCGCATTAAAAAGTTAAAACAACTGTTACCTCCTACCAAAAACTATTAGGATAATACAACAGAACACTCATGGCTTGAAGATTGTATTGAAGTATGAAAAAGACTAACCACTTGGTGTTGAACTTAGTGTCCACTTTATATATAGGGAAGGTTGAAAAATTATTGGATTGACTAAGTAGAGATAGATTTCTCTTAAATTCATGATGTTTGATCATTTGGTCAGATATTGTTGAGTAAGTTTGTCTAATAAATTTTCAGTATCACATTGAATACACACACATACATATATATCACTTGCCAGAAAACAAATTGTTGAAATGATGTATTTGATTGTAATCTTGAATTAATCCAGAGATTAATAAGAATGAAGTGAAGAAGCAAATAGTTCTGGAATGTACTTATGTACAAAGTCCAAAGTGATTATACTGTAACTACTCTAATGAAATATTTAATTACTGAACATGTTTCTGTTAAACACGTTTATAATCAGTAGTGACATTGTCAACAGAAGCTAAAACTTGTGATCATACTAGTTTCTTTCCATTCAATGACTGTTGATTTTTTGCCTCAGAACAAAAGCTGAATTGCTTTACAACACAAATTAAATTCTGCATAAAAGAGAAAAAAGAAAATGAAAATAAAATTGTCCATAAGTTATATAATTACAGCAAAAAAATTCAAAACTGCAAAATAAATGCTGTAAAAAAGTAAATTATTGATTTAATGGAAATTAATAAAAAAAACATTTTACCATCTTTTTTTAAAGAATTAATTGTTACATTGTACATTGTTATAAAATTAATTGAACAATTTGTTTTATTTCTTCAGTTTCATCATTTTTGTCGAGTTCCAATCCAAGATTATATCATTCAAAGTGATAATGAAGTTGAATGGCATCAATTATACTCTGCTGCAATGCTACTCTGTATCTACAATCATTCATGCATATATATATATATGCACACCACCTCCCCCATGTATATGTGTGTGTGTGAAAATACAAAAATGGGTGTTGACAAATTAAATGAGTATGACTATTGCTGGCAAGTTTGACCAATGTGTTTGGTTCTCATGAGAATGACAATGGTCTTCAAGACTCTAAGTGACTTTCAATGCTTATTTCAGATGTGAAGAAATAAGTTGTTTTGTAAAGGTCTTGGCATGTTTTGTAAAGTCTGGTCAGCTTGCTTGTGGGTTTTCACTTGATGGGTGAGAACAGAGTGGTTTCTACAGGTTTTATTACACACACTGCATAATATGGAAGTCAACTTGTGACCAAGTAAGAGCACCACCAGGATTCATAACTCCCAATTGAACATTTCAGGGATGAATTCCATGTTGTTGATAACATCTTAAATTGACATATGAGGGTAAGTTAAAAATTATCTGCACTTTTGCCATGACATATCTTTGTCACACTGCCTTCTGCACATGTGTGCTTTTAGTTGGTACTATTGGCGTCACATGATCCAAGTTTGAGCTTGATCATGCCAGTTTTCTTGCTGCTGTTATAGTGTAAACATGGACACTCTGATAGCAATGTGCACCAAGGAGGAACAAATAGCAGGCCAGACCAAATCAGATCAAAAATAGACTGCATCATGTGTATGATAATAAACTGCATCCAGCAGCAAGGCTTCTGATCAGGAGGTTTTGAGGAGTGTGGAACTGCCTCTTAGTTGCTGTTGTTCCCAGGTCCACCCTGACATGGGTTGGTAGCACCCATTAGGATCCCAGCTATGGGTAAATAGTTTTTTCCCCCTCCCTCAAACTGTAGTCCGAATACTAGTAAAGTGTAAGAATGAGTTTTTTGTAATAATAATACCAGCAACACAAATTGCAGTATATAAAGTGCTCATTCACAAAATTCGATTTCAAAAAACTAAAATTTCCCCTCAATGGAGCCACCTGTTTGCTGTGGGTGGCAACCCATGATGCCTGGGAACAGAGGCCTGGTGACTGAGTGACTCCTGATCTGGTATAAAATGACCAGGAGTTTCCACAACATGTCACTTCAGTCTCTACCTGGGATAGACAGGCAGATGGAATAGCCCATTCCATTCCATTTGGCTAGTCACATAGTGGCAAGGGTTAGTTGGGATGATAGATAATGAGTTTAACATCATACTATACTTGGGTAGATATAGTAGGGGAGTGCAGGTGCTCATATCCACTCTCATCACAACTATACTGTCTGTGCAGCCCTGGTGGATCAGGGTGAATAGGATTAATTCCCCATGATAGCATCCCTTAAGAAGGAACTCTGAGGTGGGTGGAGGGCACATACAGTGAATACAAAAAATAAAATTATATGGCTATCTCTTAAAAGTGAACCAATGTGAGACTTCTGAAACTGAAAGCAAAAATGAAATAGAAAAATATCAATTTCTAACTTTCATTGTTGTAGAATCAGTAGAGGGTGATATATCAAAAGTGCCTCCTTTCATGTTGCAAAGGGTTATTTCAGACATGATCAAACCACAATCTGTTAAATAAATAAAGAAAAATAATACTCAAGTAATATCCAAAAAAGACGCAGAGAAATTGCTAATAATCAAGCAAATTGACAACAATAAAGTCAAGGCCTACCCCCATCAATTTCTTAATTCATCTAAAGGAGTAATAAAATGCCCAGAATTGTCACTTTGTTCATCAGAAGAAATTGAAAATGATGATACCCTAAAATAGCAAGGAGTAACAGATGTTAAAAAATTCAAGTAAAAAGAAATGACCCAGTAATAAACACCAACACATACATTTTGACATTTGATAAACTGACTCTACCAAAAGAAATAAAGATAGGTTACACAATAGTGAAGTTAGAGCCATACATTCCTGATCATCTGTAGGTATCATAAATGTCAAAAATTTGGTTATCTTCAAAATGTTTGTATGAGAACATCAGTCTGTCGAAGATGTGGGGAACCAGAGACTGATCATGATCACTCACCTTGTGAAAGGCCTCCTTTATGTCCAAACTGTAAAGAAAAACATCCAGCAGACTCCAAAGAGTGTAACATTTGGAAAAAAGGAAAAGAAAATAATTAGAAGAAAATACATGCAAAATATCTTTTTCCAAGAAGCCAGGAAACAGGTTGAATGTAATTCACTTCAAACATCATATGCAAATATCACTAAAATATCAAAACAAAAAGACATCCAAGAAAACAATGTATTAAGAAGCCAAGATCTTATAACTCTTATTAGCAAATTAAAAAGTTTAATAGAACTACTAAAATGTAGTATATCACTCATAAATCAAACTCCCATAGACAAAATAATCCTGTCCCTCAAACAAAAAAGACTCTACATGTACAAAACAATTAAATCCAAAAATTCCAAACCAAATACAAAAATCCAAGAGAATCAAAAGGTACATAAAAATAACACAACTTTTTGTGAAGAATCAAGAGAAATGGACATAGAGGAACAAAACTCTAGCCCATCACAAACAAGGGAATGGTTATCATCAATACAAAGATCATTAAAAGAACAGAATGGAAAAACTAAGGGAACAAAATCAAACAAACAAGGAGAAACAAAAGAAGTTCAAAGAACAAAACACAAGAAACATGGTAATAGGCTGGAGAGCATAGAAAGTATGGACACTTCTCCCACTAAACATAAATTGGACAAGTAAATATTCATGAAATCTAATACATAAACAATGAGTAAAACACTATGAAAAGTATCATGGCACTATTTATATTCAACTATAGTTCTCATTTTTGTTGTTGTTATGACAACATTTCAGCTGTTGTGCTCTCTGGCCTTCATCAGGTGTAAAGTGATCTGGGTAACCTACAGGGAGTTTAAATTGACCCCTTCTAAGGACTTACATTACCTCCTAAAGAATTACGTATATACATATATATATGTACATGCATATGTATATATTCAACTTTATATACTTATAAATATGACATGTTTGGGTTATTAAATAAAAATAGTCTTTGTATGTTTGGGTTATTGATTAGTTTGTCAGAATGATCTTTAAAGCCATTATAAAACAAGAAATTTCTAAAATTCAGTTTAATTTAATAGGACACAAAGCCAAATTTTTCCTTGTATCTAGGTTCATTTGCATCAGTTAGTGATCAGTGAATGAGAAGGAGAAATAAAACAGAAAACAGAAGGGAATGTTTTCCTTTTTAAGTTTGCAAAATTAACAGACATTTTGCTGAGTAAGATATTTTAAAACATTATATTGTATCTTATCACCAAAGAAAATAGATTTGTTTATGATTTTAGATAAATTAATTTATCTGTAAAACTGCATTTATTTTTATTTATATTTATCTCTATAATGGTAAATATTTTTATATCTGAAGTATTTATATAAATATTTTGATTTTCAACATATGTGAAAGATTTGTATTTGTAAAAGATTTTGAAATTTCTGTGTCAACTGTTGACAGCTTCTCAAATGTCAGTGCAGCAGCAGCAATCTTAGACTATGATAGTTTTGTAAAAAATATTGAACTGAGACATCTTTTTTATTCATGTAACTTTAATTAAAATCTATGGGAATTTCAAGAAAAGAAAATGCCTAGATATTTCTTATAATGTTTCTTATTGCAAGTGCATTGAGCAATTGATACCACCAGCCACAATCACAGCACAGTAAGCAAGAATTTTTGATGTCAGTAGCACCAGAACCAGGTCATAAGATTGGGCAGAGAAACAAGGTCAGACAGTCTAACAGGAAATTTAACAACATGATGGTAATAAGACTTACCAGCTTTATTAATGGGTCATATTTGGGGAGAGAGATTGTTCCTGCATTGAATTACTAACACCACTTGACTAAAAGCAGTCAAAAACCTCTTTTTACTATTAAAAAAATGTCATATCCCACTAAATACATTGTTTGGAACTATTTCTCTTGCAAGAATAAAAACTGAAAAGTTAAATAAGTAAATATATTTAAAATGATTAACATTTATATAATTAAATACATTTTTCAACAGAAGATTTGTATCTTGTTATTCTTGTGAATTTTATATGAGGAGGTAGTGAAATGTTCTTGGCTTTCAAGAAGAGATTCCAGAAACAAAATCTGATATTTGGTCATTTGTTCAGATTTTGGGAAGCAGGTTGTGAAATTTTCAGAATCCCCTTGAATATGTATGTAATTGCATATTTTCATTTTCAATATTGTTGAATCCGTTTGTATTCAAAGTACTAATAAATTTTCAGTTTGTTTCTAGTGATATAAAAGTATTTCTAATGTTAGTATCAATGTTTAAATTTTAAAATTTATTTTAGTTTTAAATTTATTTTCATCTTCTGTTCATATTTTATCATTGATATAAATTCATAACTTCTTTCATGCAAAATATATTTCCCAAAATATTAAAATAATGTCAATTTTTGGAATTCACATAAACATGACTATATATTTATATATAGTATGTATAATTTTTATACATTTTATAGTTAGAAGAATAAAGTTAAATAATCTTCAAATTCAATTAATAAATTAGAATTAATTTCATGGTTTTATCTGATGTTTTCTTTTTTCTCAAAATGTTTTAGCTATATTCATTCAAAAAGTAAAGCAAGCTAATTACCATTTCAGTCCAAGAAAATTTTACAAAAATATTAAAATTATACTTTATAAATCTCTTGATTTAAATAATTTAAACAGACAAGATAAATATTTAATCTAATAAACAGACTGGTTTTCTAGTGTCAACTGAGTAATAAAGTATGGTATATATTTTAAATGTTTTTTTTTCTTAGTAGCCTTTCAACATATCAATCATAGTTGTGTATCTACCTACAGCACAAAGTGCAGAAGAAGAAATTGAAATGTTCTACTCTACATTAAAGAATGCCAAGGCTCAGTGTAAATCACGAGAAACCTGAATGCCAATGAGAGGGATGGTGAAATAGTTGGAAAATTCAGACTAGAGAAAAATGGGTTCAATGGTGTATGGTGAATGACCAGATAATTGTCAACACCTGCTTTGAAGGACACCCAAGATGAATATGGGCATGGAAAAGCCCAGAAGGAGAAATGAAAAATCAACTACTATTAATAAGAGATTCAGGAATGCAGTTGTACACTGCAAAATATATCCAAGTGCTGACTGTGGAAGCAATCACCTCCCAATTATATGTAAACCTAGAAGAAATCTACGGAAACTGAAGAAGCCTAAAACAGCACCCAAATCGCAATACAGTAAACTCTTGAACAACCTGAACCTGAAGGAGAAATATACGGACAGTGTAAAAAGAAGATACGAGAGACAAAATGGAAGTGGGAAACACAAGAGATACTTCAGTGACATCAGCAAATGAGATAATTCCAAAGGAAAATAGATGAAGAAGAAAAAATGAATGGATGGCAGATGAGATTCTCAAAATGATGAAAAAGAGACAAAAACAATGCCAAAACATGGAACAGAATATAGAACAAAATACACAAAGAAATAAAGAACAAATGCAGAGAGGCTAAAGAGGATGAAAAATGTGCAGTAATAAAATGAATGAGTATCCCACATAAAGCAGATACACAGAAAAAAATAAGTGAACTAATGGGACAAAAGACATGCTGATCAACAGGATGCATACAATCCAAGGAAGGCACAATGATATTAGAGAAAGAAAAATATTTCAGAGATGGAATGAATATATTGGAGAACTCTTCCAAGATGAACAACTGGCAATACACAGAAATATCAATGGACCAGAAATATTAAAAACTGAACTGGAAGCTGCACTGGCCAAATTGAACAGAAACAAAGAGGCAGGGCCAGGTAGAATTGAAATAGAGGTAGCCTTAGATGATTTCAACATTGGGATAGCCAAAGGTGCATTCCAAAAGCGAAGCAGAACATTAACAAACAGAAAAAACTTTGTTGGAAACAAAGGAAAGAGTACTTAATTGTTATGTAATATCAATCCTCCTATATAGCAAACTCCTCAAAGTTGAATAAGAAACTTGATGCAACAGAAATGTGGTTCTACATGAAGATGCTGAAGATACCATAGACTGAACATGTGAGCAACATGAGGTTTTAGAGAAAATGGAAATAAAAAAGAAATTTATACTTGACATCAGGATGAGACAATTTAAATTTCTGGGTTACATAATGAGGAAGGAGGGCTTGGAAAATCTGATACTCACAGGACAGATTGAGAGAAAGAGGAGCAGAGCATAACAGCACATAATATACTTGAGAGGCTTGAGTAAATGAATGTTCAAACAGGGTTTAAGAGAAATAGTAAAAATACAAAATCTATTAAGAGCTGCAAGAGGCAGAAAGTTGTGAAGGGCCATGATCATCTATGTCCTGAAAGAACATGACACATCAAAAAAATCTCAACAAGTAGCCAATATGAAGATGATGCAATAAGAAAATTATGCTAAACAAATTAACTCTTCTGTCTATATTTCTGAGATGAGGTATTATGTACATTATTTACATTATTCGGACTATTGTCCTCATCTTTGTCGCCACTGTGCCATGAGTCTTCAAGGACCCATGGCACAGTGGATAAAGGCATTGGTTAGATCCAGTGACAAGACCCAAAGAGTGTGCGTTCAATACCCGGCTAAGGCAGTGGAGAACTTTCAGAGGGAAAATTAACAGGAGATAACTGATAGCTGACATCCATCAAACATGGCACGTGGAACTAGAACAGTCTACCCCAGTGAGCAAAATAAAGGGTTCAGTTCGACATTCCAACCACCTGAAGAAGGCCGGAGCGTACAACGGCTGAAACGTTGTGATAAATATGGTGACAAAGATGAGGACAATAGTCCGAATAATGTAAATAATGTAAATTAACTCTTAAATAATAATTTTTGTACTATTTCCATATTTTCAGCTATTTTTTATTAGTATTTTCTGTTCAAGATACGTTTATACCCTTCTTTGCACAATGTTTAGGCTACAAAATAAGTTGATAATTCTGTAAAGTTTAATAACAATTAACAGATTATTGACTTCATCTTATTAACTGCATGAGACAGTTGTAAGAGGCTATCAATCTTTAACTCATAAGACTAATAAAGTTATCTTTTCTGTTTCTTGTGAAGAGAAGTTATGAATGACGGTTTCAAAATTGAAAGAATAGAACTACATATGTTTTGTGGTCCCTACTGTGTTCATCAAAGACAAGAAAAACAGATAAAAGTAGCAATAAACCTATATGATTCAATAGATGGAAGGACAAATAGAAAAACAAAGATTAGATGAGTTTTAAAGAAGCAAGAATTGCTGAGAGCAACAAAAGATAAAATCTATAAATAACCATAACTGCTCACATCCTAAAGGAACATGGCACATAGAGAGAGAATGAAAGAGAGAGAGAAAGAGAATGTAAGAGAGAGCAAGAGAGGGGAGAGATATAGAGAGCAAGAGAAGGAGAGAGAGAGAGGGAGAGCAAAAGAAGGAGAGATAGAGAGAGCAAGAGAAGGGAGTAAGAGAGAGCAAAAGAAGGGGGAGAGAGAGATAGAGCAAGAGAAGGAGAGATAGAGCAAGATAAGGGAGAGAGAGAGAGAGAGCAAGAGAAAGGGAGAGAGAGAGAATATGCTTATTACATTTTTCTTAAGCTCAGCTTAGCCTGGTACAAAACTATTTGCTATGTTTTTTCAAGACAAACCAGAAAATATTCTAAGCTTTTGCTCATCATGAAACATAAAAACAAAAATTATTAATTCCATAAGAAGACTTGTTCAATTTAGACTTCATTTAGAAGATTAGACTTCCAAATTGAATAATAGAGAAACTAGTTTATCAACTTTATTCAAGTTTTTACGATAAGTTCTCAACATTAAGTGTTCAGCAATTAAAAAAATCACCTAAATATAAAATATTATCACTTTTATAACCATACATATTGGAGAGAAAATATTCAACATTTCTTTGAATTATTTCAATTTTGAAGAATATAAATTCATTTTTTATTCATTTTTAGAAAAACAAAATAATTTTACTTGCATTTCACATTACAATGAACCTACTAATCACAATGATTTGATTTTACTAATTTTCATATAAATTAAGAAATAATTAAAGAGTAAATATGAAAATGTTACCAATCTACTTGGTAGGAGAAGATTATGTCTCCAGAGACATTTGGTATACCACATCATTAACTGAAATAACCTTTACCAAATATAACAAATTACTTCATACATGGTAAATCAAATTAAACATACTGAACTATATTTAGTAAACTATTTACTAATAATCATTCAAAGTAAATGAAATTATTTTCATATTTGTGTTATATTCTAAAACTGTTATCTAAATGAGAAAAATAAGGGGAAATAAAATTAAAGAAAAATTAAAAGCTCATATTTTTTTTAATTATTTCACCACAAGCAAGGCAATAAAGCTACTAAGATGCAAAGGGATACAGAGTGCTAGAGAATATGAGAATATATTATTAAGGAGAGGAAAATAAAAGAACAAGAATTAAGAAAACAGAAGATAATGATTGACATTGCATTTAAATTTTTGAAGATCATAGTTAACTGGGAAGCAAGAAGCCAGAAGAGAGTTCCATAAGCAAGAGGTTAGATATTAGAAACTGTTAACATAGAACTTAAAGCTACATCTAGCCATTTCAACTGCCAAATGATGAGAGCTTGCTGCAAATCTAGTACTGTTCTTAAATTCATAAAGTCTAGGTACTGTAAAGAAAAGTTCATCAGAACAATTACCATGAAAGTATTTGTTTAAAACATTTTAAATATTTGCGTAAAACCATCTGAACAAAAGAATACTCATGACAAGAAATGTTTACTGAACGATATTTATTTTCACACCACTATAAGAATAACTGATAAAATAAATAAAAACAACCCTTTATGAAAAGTCATGTGCTTTTAACATTTACAAGGGTTGCTAAAAAATTCTGAATCTGACCAACACACTCTTATACTACTGAATAAATTATACCTTTTGTATAAAATATGTTATTTACAAATTATACTGATACAAAAATGACCTTTTTAACAGAAATTTTATGATAGTATAAGCAAAAAAGAAAGAAAAAAGACAGATATCAGATGTCTTCTCAAAGCATAAAAATTTTTGTTGATTGGTTATTTATTGCTAAAAGCATTTTATGGAAAATAAAACCTGCATTGAAATAGAGTACTTAAATGTAATATGCCTTATATATATATATATATATATATATATATATATATATATATATATATATAAGTTTTTTGTGTTTAATAATTGAGGGGCTGTGTGCAAAATTTTGACATGGGATACACAGAAGCTATGATCCCATTTACATCCACATGCAAAATGCTACCATGCTGACAAACTACAAAGCAAACTCCTTCTTTCCCTCTCTCTGTGAACTATGATCAATGCGAAAGGAGTGATAGAAAGTAACCACAAAAAGAAACAGATACACAACTGCAAAGAAAGAAAGAATGAAAGAAAGAAAGAAAGAGAGAGAGAGGAGTAATAGAAAGGGATAGATAGAGGAGATAAATATATGTCAGATAAAACTTGACTGAGGTTTATCTTTTATTCCAGCTTGAATTAAACTTAAATTTGACTCTAAAGAACTCCCATGGTGTGTCACAAAAGTGTGCATACAAAAGCTATGTGTGTGTGTGTGTGCATGTACACACAAACACACACACAATGTGGATAAAATATGGATATTTTTCTGTTCAATTATTAACATTACCAATGAAGTATTTTAAATTACAAAATTGCACTTATATAAAATGAAAATTACTTACACTATAATACATATCACTTATAATACATTCCTTCTTGTCATCAATTTTGACGGCATGAGTACACTAGTTATTTTATGATAACTTGAAACACTGCTTATTGCAAAATATTTCTTTCATCAGTCATATAATTCATGAACGAAATTAATTTTGTATTTTTAGATGAACCATCAGAAGAATTTGTAACTATTCTAGTATATTTATAGTAGGCATTCATTTTCAGTTTTTTGTTTACATATAATTGTGGAAGGGGAATAAAGAATTATAAATGCAAGTTTACAAAGCAGTTTAAATATAGTTCTGTACTAAGTTATGCCTCTCAAATGGAATTCTTTCATTTAAATTATGATAGATATATGTATGACAATGATTGCTATGTACAACATATAAGGTTTGTATGATTCTCATAACAGTGAAACTTATTGTGGGAAAATAATGGCATTTTTATATACAAATGGAAGATCATATGGGATAAAGAAAATGAATTAAAATTGTAAACTTTGAAAAAATTTTTTGAAGGTAAATATGAAAGCTTGATCCAATTATCAAATTCCCTTGACAATAATTCCATTGAGAATGCAACAACAAATTTGAAGAAAAAAATTTTTTTTTATTCTAACATTGAAAAGAATTAAGGACTTATTTTAAGATGAAGAACCATTCTATGTAAAAATAAATAAACTTAAGGAAAAATGTATATAAAACTACTTCTATGATCATTATTTCCAAACTATATAGTAAACATTGCATGTCATTTATAAATAATCTCTTTCAATTTTGTGCTGTATGTGAATAGATAATTGTTTTGTATCTCAAAGATTTGACCCCAAGGGATTAGTTAGAAGTATAATTAAGACAGATTAATATCTAGATACCAATGCAAAGGTCTCATTCGCATTGCCAATACAAACATTCCTTCTCCCATGTGCATTGCTATTACTAAACAGTCCTTACCAACTAACACTCATAAAATTATACACTATACAGATTTTTATGAAAATAATAAAGGTTTGTTAATGCTAATAAATTAAAGCTTTGCAAGAAATCAACAATAATAAATAAACAGTTTTAAACAGTTTTTAGAAAATTTTGTGAAAATATATTGACCATATTTTTAGACATTTTAGGACTTCAAAAATAAAAATGAATCTCTAATATTATCATAATGTTTACTAATTACTTATTAGGTATATGCAAAAGTTTAAAGAATTTGGATTCAAATGAGTTAATCAATAATAACTCGTACATATATATTTCATCATAATTAAACTACTTCATTTGACTTTCTATGAACAAACATTAGTGTCCTTAAAGCTTCAATGCAATAAAGCTGTCAATGAAATTTTGAATACTGAAGACTTTTTAAAACTTTCAACCTGATAAGGAATGCAGCATTGATTAAAATAAATGATAATTTGATAGTGATAATTTGTTAAATATGACATGCAATGGGAGAATTTCCCATAACTCCTTTACAGCTTTTTTGGTTGACAAAACAACATATACCTGAGTGTTGACATGTAGTAGTATGACTTTCTGACTTCCTTGTCTTATAAAAAACATTTTGCTCCAATTACAGCACTCTAACTTTGAAGGTGATTGAAATGATCTGCAGTAATAGTTTCACGAGTAATACTTTACAATTTGTAGTATGGTACACCTTTCATATCTTACCAAATACAAAGCAATAACTTTTTTTCAAAAAAGGTTAGGCATGGCAATGGTGCTGTAGGTTTCCTTTGAGCAATCCAGGATTTTCAACAAATTTTCTTCTATAAAAATATTTTTATATATGGCAAATGAAATGTAGGTTATGTGATGTTGTCTAATGCTTTGCCAGGATAATTCAAATGGAAACCTGTTTTTTTTTAAAATTTTCCTCATATTTTGCAAACATCTTACAGCTGCTGCTTGACTTTAAATTTTTCCACATTTCCGGAACTTCCATCAATCATCTTCTTTGTTTCTGCTTCTGTCTTACTCAACTTGCAGTGTTTGCATGTGTATGTTGTCCACTAACAATTTTTTTCTCTTTTTTTAACAAACAATTTGCAATTATGTATTTTGCCTTGTTGGTTCTGGAACTTTTGTAGGTATCAAATACAAGGCACGATGGGTAAATGGTCACCATTTTATTTTTTTAATTTCGTGCATGTGCATTGTTTGTTTTTGATTTTGTTGACTGCACAGTATAGTATGGACAGTCGGGCACCATCTGTGAAAAAAATAGCACCATGATGCAATTCACTCCACCAGTAATTTGGAAACAGCATGCTGTACTGCTTGGCATTCATGCCAGAAGCTCCAATATGAACATTTCAGAGTGTTTAGTTTGGGTGTCAATCTGAAGACAGTGTGGAGGATTCAGAAAAAGTTCGATGAGTCTAATGGTGATTACGAACATGTTTGGAGTGATGACTAGTGATGGTGATGTTATGCCATGCAAGCAGGAGGACCCAGTCATGGCTGTCAGGCAATTTCTGTGACCACATCATCCTTTACATCTGGCCACTGAACTCCCTAGACTACAACCCCCTTGATTATTATGTGTAGAGTGCAGTTGAGTGAGAGACCAACAAAACTCCTTGTAACACCAAAGATGAACTGAAGGTAAGGGTTATGGCAGCATTCATCAACTTAAACAAGGAGACTGTCCAGAAGAATTGCAGGAGATTCTGAAATCTTCTGGGGGCTGTGGTTGAAGCCAATGATGATTTTATTGAACAAATTTGCTCTTTAATATTTTAAGATATTTTTGTGTAATGTTGGTAAATATATCTGTTAAAATGAGATGGCGGTGTTATTTTCATTTTTGTGTAATTTAGACGACTGTTTATCCATTGCACCCTGTATATTTATGTCCAAATTTCTGGGATGAGAGGTTATCATTATTTATATTCCACTTATTCATTTTTCTATATCTTTATCTAAAATATAACTTGTTATATTTAATTTGTGCCTTTTATCTTTTTCTTTATTAATATTATGAAGATAGCTGTTATTGATTGAATGTGATCTAAAATAAAACACTGGGAATGAACAAACGTCAAAAGCACTGACCATTTTTTTAAAAATATACTTAATTTCTTTCAGTAATTTTTGTTATAGTGCTTTTTTTTTTTTAGAATATTTTTCTAAATTACTAATTATAAAATTTGTGGAAAAGTATTTTTTTTAAAGTTGCAGCTTATCTTTCCTATCAGAAAATGTTATTATTGAAGTTTTTAAGAAATTAATTTTGTATAGAGTCTATATTCTTGGAACAATTTGCTGTTATAATTTCAATTAAGTAAAAAAATTTATTTTTGAGTTTGTGAAATGTGGGAGATGTGTTAGTTGAATTTGATACTTATAAGATGAACTAATAAAGAACAAGCACTCATTAAATTATGCATTAAAATCTGAGTGCCAAAGAGTTGAAGAGTAGTTTTTTTACATCATCCCACTGGTAGGAAAATATGTGTGTACATGTGGAAAACTTGACATATTTTTAAAGGCAGAAAAATATTCATCATTATTTTAAGTGTTGTAACCTAGAGAAGGTTACTGAATAGAATAATCACATGAAGGTTGGTAATGAACGATAATACTTAGGACACAAACAACACATATAAGATTCGCCAACACCCTTTCCCTTTTTCAACGGCATGATCACACCCCTGGAAATCCAGTTGGGGATGGACCACTCTTGGAACCAGTTGTTGAATACGACAGTCAAAATCGGGACAAGGATGTGGAACAGCTTCAATTACATCTTGTAGAGCAGTCTGTCAAATCCCTGAGAGTTGCTACAGCTGACCCCTTTCAATGCCAAGTGAACTTTGCCCTCTGTGATCGCATCCGCATAGCTAGCTGCTTCAGTCATCAAAAGCTGAGGAAAGTCAGCCAAATAGCTGCAAAACTCCTCGCCACTGAGACCAGGCTCCTTGGTAAAACAACTCTTGAAATGGTGCTGAAACACTTCACACATATCCTTGTTTGACCCCAGAGAATGTCCCTCTGGGGTAATGACTTTATGAATGTAATGACCAGAACCTCAGTGGATCGCTTCCTTGCATAGTTCTGCACCCATATCCACAGCCTTGTTAGACATCTTGTTTAACCTATGTCTAACTATCTGACCCTGATTGCACTTGCTAGCCTCATGCTTCAGGGCTTACCTAGCTATGGCTATCTCTAGGGAATCCCTCCTAGCCACCACCCTGAACAGACTATACCCTGGCACCTTCATCTTTTTAGCCCTATCTAAGATGAGTCATTGGCTATATTTAGTGATGAAGAACCTAATCCTATCCTTAATCCTTTCCCACCATTTATTCCCAATGACCCCTCTCACTAGTTCCTGCTGCACTAATCTAATTAGCCGGATGTCCCACATGTCCAGTAAGGATAGATTGAACTTCCAGTGTCCAGCCATTCTCAGCCTAGTACCTAACACAGATCTGAATAATTTAAATGGTGGAACGTGGGACAATCTAGTAAATCTAGGTCGACCCTTCTTACTAACATTCTATTCAGGTAGCTGGCTACCTGGAGAGACAGCCACTTTTCCCCACTTGGATGATTGACCTGGTATTTATCAACAAGTCCAAAGTCGCCAATTAGATCAACCAAGCTACAATTACTCAATGCCCTCTGGCTTGCTCCTTGCCCACTGTCTATCTTGGGGTCCAGGATGGCATTCCAGTCTCCCATTAAGACTAAGTGTGACGAATCAACCAGGAATGGCTCCAACTGACAGAAAAAGTCAACATGCTCTTCTGGATTTATGGGTGCATAAACCGCAACAACCCAAAACGAACTACTGCTAACGGCAATATCGACCGCGATTGACACCGCCTCCCCAACATGGACAAGGTCTACACTCACACCTAGGGAATGTTTGACTAACAGGAAACACCTCTGGCCTGCCGGTCCCCATATGCTGAATAGACATTAAAGTCAGGAGACTGTATCAACTTTGCAAACAAAGCTTGTTTTGGGTGACAGGACATTCTGTTTTGGGGGCGAGGACATGTTTGTATTTTTCCCTCCCTTCAGCTTCTTCCATTCACCATTGGGGGCCTTATCTGTTGCTGCTGCTGTTGGTGCTACTATTGCTACCTTTGATAATGTTATCATCTTTGCTGGGTGGGGTGGAAACTGTGAGTTTTTAGTGGGTCATGCTTTGGCCATGTGCCACAAGGCTCCACAGGACCAACAATATAGTCTGCACACCTCCACCACCACTAACTTCCGTCTCTCACAGCATACCAATACATTTGGTATTTCTCCAAAAGCCTATCAGGTCAGTGTTACATGTAACACCATGTCCCCTGTGGCAGTTCCAGACTTGCTTATGCTGGAGGACACTTCTTCTATTGGTCTATACTTCCAAAAAAAAGGCCCCCATACAGTCTTCACATATATCCATGCGTATCCCATGAACTGTGATTTTTGTTTGTTGGGTGGGTACTCTGTCTGGAGTCTTAATGCTGCTGTTGTCAGGATACTTCTGGTGAGCTGTTTTGCTTCTTGCTCCATGGCTAAGAGAAGGCCACACATTGCAGGGGATCTTCTCGCTAAAACTTTAGGCATGATATTTAGACTTTTTATGGTCTCTTTCATCATTTCCTTGCTGGCCCCCTTCAATTTCCAACATTTTACTTTGGTAGTCAGCAGGGAAATAATCCTTGCATTAACTGCATTCAAGACTTTCAGTACCATCAGAAACCCATTCCCTTGGACAAACTTTTCATATTTGGCTCATTGCTCATTGTAGAATACTGAGTCCTTCTTTGGTCTGTTCTTCAACCAGGCAGTATTTTTGGTGGTGATTTATTTTGCGTTAGCACTGCTGGTGCATTTGAATTTTCTGCCATGGTGGCACAAAACCACCAAAAAATGGGGAGAGGAGCTTAAAAAGCAAAATAAGGAAACAAACTTAAAGAAAAAGAAAAAGTGAAGAAATGAAAACAGGTACACACAAATAAAAAGGAAAACTAAGAAATTCAAAAGTTCAACAAAATTAAAGTAATAAACTTAACTATTTTTAAACAGAAAAAACTTAGCTAGACTGAAGCAAAAATTCCAACATGATAATGCACTGAAATAGTTATCTGTATAGTACTGAGGTTTGCTAGGTATAGCTGTATTTCAGCTAGAAGTGAGTCATGTGAATTCCGCAATGAATCTCCAACTGCAGGATATCTATCAACTGCCCCACATGGTCAGATGTGGCACAAGGCCGAATTTAATGTAGGGTATCTGAGCCCATAGGCTCAGCCAAAAGTTCCCTGTAGACCCTGTATAAAATGGGGTTGGGTAGCTGTTTCTCAAGACGAGACTCTGTCCTTCAACATAGTCTTGTCTGGGGATCCTCTCTGCTTGGAGGCAGAGATTTGACTAGCACAGCTGAAGATGAATCTCCAACTGCAGATCAACATACAGTATTTACTACTGTATGTATGTGAATGGGAGCATACTCATTATTGTCCATAGGTATGCTACAACATTAAGATGGAGTAGTTTGCTATTTAACATTTTCATAATTTCTTAATTGTTTTTTTTAGCTCATCTATTTCATAACCATAAAATTGTGAGGTTTTGAACTTCAAGCAAAATTTAAACTTACATTTATCACTTTAGGAAATTTCTGTGTCAAATTATTTTTACAAAGATGTTTTTTTTATTTTGAGCAGGTAGAGCTTAAAATCATAAAACTGAAAAGCAGCTATATTGAAAACAATAACAAATCTAGTTTAATGATGCATACTGCATCATGAACCAGGAAATCCTAGCTATCATTAAAGACCAAATATAAAAGGATTATTAACACAGTACTCAAAGGCTTAAAAACAGAGATATTTAGTATTATTAGTTTAAATATGAGAATATTTTAATTAATTTAATATGGGTACATAGAAAATGATTTAGTGTATATATATATATATATATATATATATATATATATATATATATATATATTCTGTTTATATGTTATTTTTATAGATGCAATTTATTTAAGTAAATGCTCTGTTTTTAATTAAACAGTATTAATTACATTTACTGGCCTGAAATTTCAAGAACTTTCATAGAAAATATGTGTTCTCCTACAGGAATCAAACTACGGAAAGTATACAGGTTTGATTCCTGTCTGAGAACATATTTTCTACAAAATTTCTCAAATATGTTTAGTATTTCATACCGAACACAAACTTCAATTACTGAGTTAAGAATGATTATTATATAATTTAAATTTTGATATATATATACTGGACTATCTGAATAATGAAGTAGTCCATATTATTTATGGGGATTGTTTAAAAGAATTGTATTTAAAATAAACATAAATAAATGGAGGAAAAAAGTGTAAAAACACACATCTACACAAATTACATACTTCAATCTAGAAAGGTAGAAATATAAGTTAAATATAAATATTGTATTGAAACAAAAAAATGTCCCCTACAATGCAAAGAAATAGATAACTTCAAGAAAGGCTTGACTAACTTAGTAAGAAACATAAAATTTCATAAAGAATTAGATGTCTTCCAAAAAATAAAAAAAAAAACAAGATATAACTAAAATTTCAAAACAAACCCAACATGCAGAATTCTAAACCCAACCAAAAGTGAACTATGTAAAATAATAATAGAATGGATTAATTTAGAGTTAAGGAAGAAGTTAGGAGTAAATTAGTTGAAAAAAACAAAAACAACTCTAGACTGGTTCTGCAGCTAAAAAACAAACATAATTGCTGATTTATACAACTAGTTGTAAAAGAATTCTACCCTTCTGTAACAGAACACATACTGAATAAAGTAATAACTCCAAACAAACTGTATATAATGTTTATAGTAATAGCATATATATATATATATATATATATATATATATATATATATATATATATATATATATATATATATATATATCTTTATTACTATATATATATATATATATTATTACTATAGATATTATATATGTATATATATATATATATATATATATATAATTACTATAGATATTGTATATATATATATATATATATATATAACTATAGATATACATATATATATATATATAGAAAGAGAGAGAGCGAGATAGATAGATATATAAAATAGATTAGGTAAGCTGGTTAATAAAACAAAGGCAAATGAAAGGGTACAAAGCATAAAAAACATTTGTGTCCTTCATCAGCAGATGCGAGTTCAGAATATATATATATATATATATAGATAGATAGATAGATATTTATATATATATATATATATATATATATATATATATATATATATAGATAGATAGATAGATAGATATTTTATATATATATATATATATATATATAGATAGATAGATGGATAGATAGATATTATATATATATATATATATATATATATATATATATATAGATAGATAGATAGATATTTTATATATATATATATATATATATATATATATATATATATAGATAGATAGATAGATAGATATTATATATATTTATATATATATTGAGGCATGTGTTATTAAAAAATACAGAACTTTTTTGTTTAATAATCTTCCTTTTTGATTTTTTCTTGCTTTCTCACAAGTTTCTCTGAATTTGAGTCTAAGTTGTTTGAACAACTATTACTAGTATGCTCTATACAAATATATACCTAAACTGACAGTGTATGTATGGGTTCTCCTATAGGTCCTACATTTGCTAAATTGTACATGTCTCACACTGAAAACACCATATTTAATAATGATATAAACAAACCTACCATTTACACCAGATACGTTGATGACATCTTTATAACCACACAAAAACACAACACAATTAATAAACTCAAACAAACCTTTGAAGAAAACTCCAAATTAAAATTCACACTCAATCTAAATATCAACAACAAAATACCATTCCTTGATATACTCACAGACTCCAACAAGAAAGATACATTTAATACATCAATATTTAAAAAGCCAACAACTAAAAACTCCTGCCTACTCAACTTCCACAGTGAATGTCCAGATAAATTTAAAATACCCCTGATCAAAAACTTGATCAATTGAGCTTTTTACATCTACTCTTCCAGAACAATATTTTATTAAGAACTTACTAATATAAAACAAACACTCATAAATAACAATTTCCCCAATAAATTAGTTGACCAATGTGTAAAGCACTACCTTTCAAATATCCATAATAATAACAAATAAAAAACAGACTGGCACCATTAACCTATTCTATAGGAATCAAATGCATAGCAACTACAAACTTGATGAACTGGCATTAACTAGCACCATCCACAGATACACCAAAACCATCCAGCAACATAAGCAAATTAAACTAATAATATATTATACCAAATTTAAAACCTCAAACCTAATTGTCTTACATACCATCTTAATGACACCAGTGCCATAAAAAATCACCTTATAAGAACACACTATACCACTAATAACAAATTCAAATCCTCTGAAATAAGAAAAATCCTAATCAACAATACCAAAATCATCTATAAAAACAAATACAAAAATGCATACAAATTCTCAAGGCCATCGCAATTAAAAGCCATAAAAACCCAACATAAATAAAATAGAATTTAATACTGGCACAAACATTTTGAATATACTTAATAACTAATCCTCCAAATAATAAATACCAAACCCCTCCTAAATTGCTAATAAACTAATCCAACAACACAACCTGAATGCCCAAATATATTACCTATAAAAATAAAAAGCAACCTACTTAAAACCAAAAGCATACAGCCATGATGATGGTTGATGACAACTGAAAGCACTTGGCAACACACCAAAGATAGGGGTCTTTTTTAACAAATTAGACCCAAATGAAAAGAAACTTCCAAGAAAGCAAGAAAAAAATCAAAAGGAAGATGCCTCAATAATGACATAGACATACTGCCAAAATATACATATATATATATATATATATATATATATATATATATATATATATATATATATAGCTGCTGAAAAAAGTAAAGCTCTTTCACTACATTTATAACCTATCAAGGGACATAGAAAAGTTTAGCCTCAACTACTCCTTAAAAAACATACCCATCCCATTACCATTCGCATACAAACTAAAATTAATAGAAAAAAATAGAAAGCTTCATAAAAAGAATGAAATGGAAAGCACATTTCTTTTTAAACCAAGAACTCAAATACTGCACTCAAGGAAAAATACTCCTTTAAAAAAAAAATATTCCATGCAAAACACAAGGAACTAGACAACTTTGAGAAAGATTTGACTTAGTAAGAAACATATAATTTCATAAACAATTATATGCCTTCCAGAAAGAATTAAAAAGAGATATAATTAAAATAAACAATTCATTTAATGTATTTATCACAGCAGACTAAACTAGAAATTTATATAAATTAAGCCTCACCAAAACACAACAAACTACTAAAGATCTGTCTATATCTCTGAGATGAGGTATAATGATTACTTGCATTATTTACATTATTCAAACTCTTATCCTTATCTTCATTGCCATATGTCCTCAAGGACAAATGGCATAGTGGATAAAGATGTTGGTTAGAGCCAGTGATTAGATCCAAAGAGTTGTGAGTTCAATACCAGGCCACAGCAGTGGTGAACCAAAACTTGGAGAGTTAAGTTAAAGGGGAAATAACTGAGACACTCAGAAGAGGCATGGCACGTAGAACTAGAACAATCTACCCGGGTGAATGAAATGAAGAGTTCAGTTTGAAATTCCAATCACCTGAAGAAGGCCAGAGTATACAGTGGCTGAAACATTGTGAATATGGTAATGAAGATGAGGCTAACAGTCCAAATAATGTAAATAATGCAAACTTAAGGTCAACATAAATAGAACATCCCGAAAAGCACCTAAAACAACTGAATGCAATATTAATATGGAAGCTAAAGCAATCAGCCAAAGATTAAAAGACTACAAAAAAAAATTCAGTTACATGTGGGTTTGATTTGTGCAGATAGTTTGTTGGTTGTATTCCTGTCATGTTGAATACCATATTTTTGAAAATTTTATGATTGTTTTTCTGGTTTTGTCTATGTTTTATTTGTTACAGTTTCTTAAGATTATGAGATGGTCATCTTTTTCTAGGATATATATATATATATATATATATATATATATATATATATATATATATATATATATATATATATATATATAAAATATCTATAGTAATAATATATATATTTTCATATATATTAGGTTGGTGCAAAAATAATGACGTAATAATGTCGTTTTTTGACGTATTTTTTTACGTCAAAAAGCGACATTATTACATCATTATTTTTGCACCAACCTAATATTTTTTACAGTGAACTAAAGAATATAAAACAGATACTTATTAATAATTGCTTTCCAAACTATATAGTTGATGAAAAAATAAGATGCTTTCTTAGAAATCTCAATACTAAGCAAATTGTACATAATACTGCTTCTACTGTTCTCAAACATATTAATCTCCTATATCATAATCAAATGCATACTAATTATAAACAAGATGAAAATATACTAAAAAATTTAGTAAATTCTAATATATCAACTACAGATCCTAGCAAAAAAATTAGATTAATCATATACTACACTAAATCTAGTATATCCAACTTAATTCTTCGCAATGATTCTTCTCCCCTGGTTAGTGATTTGCGAAAAACCAACATTTATAAATTCAAGTGCCCTTTGGGAGAGTGTATCTCCAACGAATTAAATAATATTTATGTTGGTCACACCACAAACTCGCTTTCATGACGCTTGACACTACATTTAAATGAAAACTCTAACATTTTTAGGCATTTAAAACAACATGCCTGCCTGCACACACAATTCCATAAAATACTTGTAAAAAACACAATTATACTTCGATATGAAAACAATAGACAAAAACTAAAAATCCTTGAACCATTATACATCAAACAGTTGAAACCCAACCTAAACAAAATCAATTATGGCATCTCTACAAATATTCTTAAATGTCTATAATTGGTAACAGAAGCCATTGGCTTCCTATACTTCATACTTCTACAATTCACTCTTGTGTGGTCATGTGTGACGTCATGAGATGCGGTGCGATTTTCGCTTCTAGCGTCTTATATGCACATGTTTATCGTTGCTTAGAAACCATATATGTAAACAATGACAGACTATCATCACTGTCGTGTCCGTATATTGCTTAATATGTTGTAAATGACATCTTTGATAATGGCTTATGTAAGCCAAAAGCTTAGATTGTATTAAAAAAAAAAAAAAATATGGATCAATATTGTGAATTTCTTTCTTCGTTCCATGATAATGTTATTAAACTTATCAGATGTTACGAAAAAAATTTACACAAAATAAATAGACAACACTTGTCTATATTATTTAATGAAATGTGCATGAATATATATATATATATATATGAATGAATGAATATATATATATATATATATATATATATATATATATATATATATATATATATATATATATGTGAAAATATTGTAGAAAATAGGAAAGAAACTGGTTTGGTAAATAATCCAAAGTTCCTTAGTATTTTTGTTATTATTTTTAAAAAATAGTGCTCGATACGAAAGTAGAGCATAAATATAATTATTTATTTAAATCATATTTTTAAATAAATAATTATATATATATATATATATATATATATATATATATATATATATATATATATATATATATATATATATATGTTATGATTATAAACATTGTATACAGTCTGTCCGGAGTTATTATGCAAATCATATAAACCTCAATAACTTGAATTTTCTTTGAAAAATTATGTCAATTTTAAATGATTAATTAAGACATCAAAACAAAACTTTTGTTAAACTTTTAGATAGTTTCGACATATTTTATTGAAGTTATTGGATTTATTATAAAATCTAACATTCTGAAGTTATTGGGTAGATTAAACTAATATTAGCTTAACATTATTACCTGAAATATAAAGAAAGCAATTTTTAAAGAAATGATGAATTTGAAAAATGGGTCATCTACTATGAACAGGAATGCAGTTTCAAATCCTGCCAAAGCACACATTTTCTTTATTAAGTTTTCTCAAGTGCATGTACTGATGGATGTAATGCACACTATATAGAATAAAAAAAATCCATCTATTTCAAACACGGATATCCAGTAATAATAATGTTTGAAGTAATAGTAATGTTTGAAGTAATAAAAATATTAGATAAAAAAATAAATCCAATACTTCTTTAGAAATTGATTTGTTTATGTTTCAATTATAAAACTGAGCAGTTATGTATTCTTGAAAAAATCTGAATGAGTGTGTGCATTTCTTAAAAGGGTAAATAAAAATTTGGTTGATGTGAGGCTCTCTGTGGTCATGTACACCAGATCAAATGGTGACATGGGTTGAAACACTGTCAGAGAGGACATTTTCATTCATTTTTTTCAAGTGTGCAGGTTGACAGACATAATACACACTGTTTAAATTTCAAACACTGGTATCCATCAAAAATAAAGTTTGAATTAATATATACATATATATATATATATATATATATATATATATATATATATATATATATATATATTTATATATATCAGTAACTTTATTCCTATTTTTTGTGCTATTGAAAATTTTAAAGATGATCTGGATGAAATTCCTACTAGGATTAGGTACAGATACTGATGCATAAAATCAAAATCTGATTAGAAGATAACTAAATAGTATATATTGAGCAGTGGTGGATCATGTATAGGCACTGTAGAACTGCAGCACTCTCTATTTTTACTCAATATTATTGATAACATTCAATATAATGATTTTTTTTTTCTTTAATTCTTTATTTGTAAATTATATAACCCTTAAGTTTAATGTCAATAACTATTCATGAAAAATTACAAAAATCTTTGTATGGAACTGTGTGCTTCACAGTTTTAATCAATGAGCATAACATGAAGGTTAGAACCATGAAATTTTATCCAAAATAATAGACTGTATTTTATTTTGTGGAAATTTTGCAACTACCTTACATGAACATAATGAAAATGATGATTCAGTAAATCCAGTGGTATTTAGAAGGATTAATAAATTTTGCATTTAAATTAGATCTAGATTTGAAGAATTACTTAGGAACCAGTACAGCTTTCAAAGGTGTTTCTAAGACCATTCAGAATGAGATACTTGACTGCCTGCTACAAATATAGCATGAGGAGATAAGGACAGAAATTGGGGAAACTTTGTTTGTAGCTATCATGGCTGAGGACACAACAGATTTTTCGGAACATACTCAAATGATCATTGTTGTATGGTATGTGTTGAATGAAGAAATATTTGAGTGTTTTGGGGATTCTTTATTCCAAAAAATCAAACTGCAGATGGCATATCAAAATGTATTCTTGAACAATTAGACATAATCCTTCAAGGAAATGGGCAAAAACTGATAGCTCAAACATTTGATGATGCAAATATCATGAAAGGCAAAAAAGAGAGGAGTTCAAACAAAAAAATAAAAGCAGTTTATAGTAGTGCACATTTTATTCACTGTTATGCACATCAACTTAATTTAATGCAGCAAGGATCACACGGAATGCAAGAATATTTTTCTCTAATATTTTGGCTATTCCAACATTCTTCTCAAGATCACAACATGTATCCATTCTCAAGAAGCATATGAATATCAGCATTCCATGTCCATTCTTTACAAGGTATAACTTTAACATACTGTGAACAGAGTTCCTGAAAATTTGCAACCTTTAAAAAGATGCCTTAATTAAATTCAGTCAACATCAAATGCAGATCAAACCATTGCAGAAGCAACAGGAATGTTACAATACCTGAATGATGATAATTCCATGTTTTGGTTAGAGCTTTCTTGTCTGATTATGTCTCATGTTGAATTAATTTACAACCAAATGCAGTCTTGAGAAATTAGTGTGTTTAAAGTCAATGAATATATAACAGATTTCAAAACTGCTATTTTAGCAATAAAACCTTGAAGTACTGTAAGAATCCTTTAAAGACACTGATGGCAGAAGCAAATGAAGTGTGTGACTGTGTATGTGTTGATAAACACTTAGTAGCTGCTAAATTGTTCAACAAGAATTAGTTTTAAGAATGAACTATCTACATAAGAGATAGTACTGACCACTGAAGCATATCCCATGATTGACAAAGAAAAGCTTCAAACTGAACAAAAAGTATTCTATTATAGATCAGATATGCATGAATATTGAAAATTAATTGAGCTGTTGAAACTTATCTTGGAAAATAATCTTGCATGGGAAAGAACAAACAAGGATTGAAATTTCAACAGCATATATTGATCAAATTTCAGAATATATAAATAGTTATGTGAAGAGATAACAAAATTGTTGATATGTGGTTCTTTAGTTGATGTCGGTAGATGTGAATGTGTTGTTGGTAAGGCCAAAAATTGATCAATTTATTGGGTTGGTTGGCTGATGTCATGGTTGGTGTCATTAAAGGAGTCTGGAGCAGATTAGTGAAAACGGGTGGAGTGTCAGTGGGGGTGACGTAGACCTTTTTTCAGGGTTGAAATTGATGCTGGTGGGGTGTTTTGTGGGTTGGTGGTTGTGTGATGAGGCTGAAATGTTGAAGAACTGATTGTTGAAGGTGGGGATGATTCGTAGTAAGGACCAGTAAGGTGCATTGGTGGGTTGATTTATCAAAGTCACAGTGATGGGTTGATTTGTGGTAAGGCTTAGTATGGGGCATTTGTCAATTAGTTGACCAATGTTACAGTGGTGGTGATGAGGGAAGCACGGAGAGTGAATACATTTGATAAAGAATACTTATCTTCACAAGAACAAAAGAACAAATAAAAATTTGTGTATTTCTTGAAACAAATATAGTCTGACTCAGTATACTGAATTGACACAGAAAAATGAAATCTACCAGACCGAATACAATAACTAAGAATAAGTGCAAGTGAATCAATTCTTGAAAATGGGATTGATTGATTTTTTTATGGCTTATCAACCATTTGTCTGTTATTTAATGTTGAAATATATTTTGGATAGTAAGAATAATTCTTTTTGTGAGAGAATATTGCATTAACCATTTTTGAAAATAACAATATGTTGTGGAGTAAATAAGACATCCCCAGTAATACAAATGAACTAGGCAAGATGCCGTAAATAAAGAACTCAAGGTGAGTCAAAGAAGTCGAGTGAAAAGTACTTTTTGCTTTGATGCAGATGATAACAGTGATGACAAGAAATTAGAACCACATTGGTTTAATTTTATTTTTCTTTGGCATGTTTAAAAAAGGGAAAAAATAGAAAGAAGTAAAAAAAATATTCTTTAAATATGGAAGAATTATTAGCCCAAGTAGTAAAGGGTTAGACCTCTCCAATTTCTCATTCTGAGTCACTATCCATTACATCACCCAAACATCCTTATTGAAAATGGAAAGAGTCAGCTTTGAATGTGCATTATGATTAACAAAGGTAGAAAATATACATCTACAACTTTTAAGTTATTTTTTGGCAAAAAGATGAAAAGAAATACAGAAAATTTCTAGTAACTCATAAGAACATCATTCCATTCTGGATAAAATTTGATCTTTCCTCATTGGCCATGTAAGTTATTAGGACCTTGAATAAGCTCTTGCTTTTTTCCAGCAGATGGCATTCCCAGAACTGTGTGCATTTAGTTTCATCTATAAGGAAGTACTATAAGCAATCTCAAAATTCAGTGTATGTCATTTCACTGAAGTGTAAACAAATTTGTTTTTCATAGCATTAAACATGTTGCATTTTGTGCCAAAGAAAGTGTATTTGTGGGGAATTTTACTGCATTACTTTATTCAAAAGAAATCTGCAGCTAAAGCACACAGAATCCTTGTTGAGACTTATGGCGACCATGCTCTGTCGGAAACAATATACAGAGATCGGTGTAGATGCTTCAAAAATAATGATTTTGATGTTGAAGATAAAGAATACTCTGGAACACTGAAAAGTTTGAAGATGAAGAATTGGATGCATTATCTCATGAAGACTCATGTCAGGGACAAGCTGAACTTGCAGAATCATTAGGAGTTGATCACACAATAGTTTTGAAACATTTGAAAGCATTAGGGATGATTTAAAATCAAGGACATTGAGTGCAGTACAAGTTGAAGCCAAGAGACATTGAATGGTATCTTGTCACATGTGAACAACTGTTTCAATGGGAAAAAAGGAAAGGTTTTTTGCAGCATATTGTGACTGGTGATGAAAAGTGGATACAATATAATAACACTAAGCATAGAAGATTGTAGAGTAAGCCTGACCATGCATCAACAGCAGCAGCAAAATCCAATATCCATGGTTCAAAGCTTCTCTGCATTTGATATGATCAGTTGAGTGTAGTTTATTATGAGCTGCTCAAACTGACTGAAACCATCATGGGAGATTGCTATTGATTACAATTGATACATTTCAGCTATACAAGCAGAGACA
Source organism: Acanthosepion lycidas (assembly GCA_963932145.1). NCBI lineage: Eukaryota > Metazoa > Mollusca > Cephalopoda > Sepiida > Sepiidae > Acanthosepion > Acanthosepion lycidas. The sequence continues at coordinate 160,355,443 of OZ010571.1, forward strand.
CAACAAAGTGATTTTGTAACATGACAATACTAGGCTACATGTTGCAAAACAGATGAAAACCTACTTGGAAATGCTTAAATGGGAAGACCTACAGCAACCAACGTATTCACCAGACATTGCCCTATCCAATTATAACTTGTTCCAATCGATGACACATGGCCTAGCTGAGCAGCACTTTCATTCTTATGAAGATGTCAAAAAATGGGTTGACTCGTGGTTAGTTTCAAAAGATGTGTCATTTTTCCAACATGGAATTCAATGCTGCCAGAAAGTAGTGGCTAGCGATGGACAATACTTTCAGTGATATGTTTCTTATTAATTTTTGTTAAGAAAGCATTACTTTTCATGAAAAATCAGCAAGAACTTATTCAAGGTCCTAATAAAAATTTTTTACAATAATCATTTCTCAACTTATTTTTATTTTAATGGAAAGAAAAGTATTTGTATTCTTTTAAACCATGTAACATTTTGTATTGATTTCACTGATTTTCTATTTTTCAAACTTCTTTACGCATTTTCTAGCAAATACTATCTGACCCAAATAGCAACATTTGATCCAAAAAAACTATAAACATATAGATCATAACAGTTATGGACAATTATTTATATTCATCATTGCTGTAATCAACAGAATGTCATAAAGCTTAAGAGGTGAAAAAGTTTAAGAACACAGTTTTCCAATAAGTTCATTTAATTCCATTTGAGTTGTCGTTTTTATTGCTAGAATTGATAAAGGTGTAAAGTAAAATTGTTTCTCAAAGAAATTTCCCACAAAACCAATATATAACCAATTTATAATGAATAAGATGAAAGAAATCTTATTTATGTTAGAGGAAAAATAAAATAATTTTTTGTTTTTAATGTTAATTTATGGAATTATTCTTATTTTTTATTTATAAAATTTTTAAAAACATCTTTATAAAATTTCTAGATATTTAAAAAAGTTTTTAATTGTGCCTTGCTTGAGCAGTAGTGTATCTAGAACACCTAACCTAGAGTGACATATATATATATATATATATATATGTTCTGTCATGCATGATAACTGAGTAACAGTGAATGATGAGGCAAAATATACTATGTGCTTATGTGTAGCAACCCGTAGTGTGACTAACTCTGATTGCTAGTAACTGCCAGCATGATGCTTTATTGAAATGTGATTGATCTCTATAAATAGTTAAAAAGGAGTTAACTCAGTATTTATTAATACATTACATCCCTTATCTCAGTATATGAGAATTATAATGTTCATTATTGACAGATAAAATATATTTATATAGTTTATGTTATTAAAATATGGTGCATGAACAACCACAGTGGTAGACTACCCACATGCTCCTAGAATTGGCATCTGAAATGATTGATGAAATCCTCTCTCATCATCCCTCAGTTAGCATTTCTGTGGTGACTTCAATATTAACCACAAGGAGCCTTTAAAGACAGAAGATACTGTCATGACTTCTCTATGATTTATAATCTAACCCAGATAGTTAATGATCCCCATTGTGTCCCTGACACAACCAAAAATCATTCAAACCTCCTAGACATCTTTTTCACATCTCAGCCTGACAAATGCTCCACTGAAGTGCTACCTCCTTTGGATTCTTCTGATCACCCACTGATCAATGTTAAAGTTGATGCCAAACTGAAAGCATCCTCTAATGTACCATTTCACAGGATGATCTTTCAGTATGCCAAATCTGAGTGAGACAGTTTCAGATCCTAATTTACAGTAGCTCCCTTCTCAGCTTACTTAAAGACAGGTTTTAGAACTGCCTCCCTCATCTCTGAATGAATCCTCTCAGGCATGGACAATTTTATTCCAACAAAAATTACCAAGGGAAAACAAATAATCATCATTGGTTTACACCAGAATATAGTGCAGCCATAGCTCACTGTAACCACTACTACCATCTCTACCACAGAGAATAGTATAGTGGGACTCTAGCAGCATTTCAAACTGATCACAATCATTGCATGAATATTCTAGAAAATGCAAAGAGCAGCTATGTCAGTTCAAGCTAAGGTTGAAAACAAAAGACTTGGTTCTTGTGAGTTCTAGAAAATATTGAATAAAATTTTCAATAGAAGCAAAACGTCTGTGCCAGCTATCATAAAGGACCTTGAAGTTATTACATCCTCATAGGACAAGTTAAGGCTCTTTGCAATAAACTTTGCCTATAACACTATACAATAAGGACCTCCCCTTACCTAACTTACCCCTCCTCACAAAGCACAAACTTTGTAATATCTCTATCAAGGCATGTAAAGTTTCTGGACAAAATCCCAGTGGTTGTTCTTAAGAATATCAGCCCAAAGTTATCTCCATTACTGTTGAACTGCAGCCTGAAGGAGAGATGCTTCCCAAGTCTATGGAAGGTGTCAACTATGTGCCCTGTTTTAAGGATGCAGGTAGGCACTCATGCCTGTCACAATATTGACCAATTAGCCTGCTTCGTGCCTTCAGCAAACTCTTTGAATCTATAATAAATAAGAAGATTGTTGGACACCTCAACAAGAACAACTTCCTGAGTGACAAGCGGTATGGATTTCACCCTGTGAGATCTTCAGCTGGTGCCTTAAGACATTACTCACATAATCAGTGAGGACCTAGACAATAAATTCATCATAGGATCCATTGCCCTAGATATATCAAAGGCTTTTGACAAGGTGTAGCATTGAGAGCTGCTACATAACCTCTCCAGCGATGGAATCTCTGGAAGGGCATTCTCAATTATCAAGTCCTTCCTAACAGGTAGATCATTGTTAACAGCCACTTATTGGAAACCCATCAATGTTCTCTCCTCAGTCCTACCCTCTTACTACTGCACATTAATGATCTACCTAAGAGTATATACTAATCATTAGTAAATCATTAATGAGTAATGCAGATTATACAATAATTTATAAGTTCACCTCAAAAATCTGGAAGATCAGAACCTAGCAACTCTGCTCACTTCTGAACTTGCCCAGGTGAAGAACTGACTTGTTGTTATGGAGTGCTTTCACAGTGGAGGCTTCTATTTGTACTAAGTCGATCCTAAAATAAGTTCGACGTACAAAATGCTAGGAACTTGATATAATAGGTAATGACGCAGAACAATCTAGTTGTGGTCGCTGATACTTTAGTATCCGACTAACGGTCGTCCGACATCAACCTGACTGACCGAACGCCCTGAGCGACTGACTTGTTACTCTTACTACTCCTACTTATTATAGGTGTGAGAGTCTATTAACTATAGAATAAGTGTGTTCCACTATAACATCCCCCCCTAAAACTTTACTCCATAGGAGTAAACAGTTTTCTTTATTTATTTTTCATTTTTTACAGGAAATATATGAAAAAAAACAACAAAAATTCATTTTTTTTTTAGCAACATCATAGCATATCTCCTACATTTTTTGATCCACTTTTAAATGATCAGTTGCCTTTCTTTTTTCTTCTGGATCGGTGTACCTCAGGTAAAATTGTTGCAGGCGTTGTTAGATCAAACGTATTGAAAATCACCTCCATCAGCGTTTTTTCCGCGTGATCGCTGTCAACCACGTCTGAAAAACGTTGTCTGATCTGGTTACTGCACGTGAATTTTTCACCTTTCACCAAGTACATCATATTGCCAATCCGCTTTTCTATTTTTTGGTACCTCCATAGTGTTACCAGAAACAACCTTCCGATTTGAGCTTCTTAAGTATGGAGTCATACTCTTGTGGTTCTATTTGTTCAGCCTCTAGCTTTACTTCTGTTGATCTTGTGCTTCTTAATGTTTTCAATGCTGACTTCAGTTGACTTAAATCATTTAATAATACTGCATGTCCTTGGCTGCGGGTAACTCGCTCCCTAGTTTTTCTTGGTGTCAGCTTCATCTTTACTTTCTGGAGCTTGTTTTTCACATATATTGTCAGTGTTACCCATTCAACTTTTTTAAATACACCGGTTTTCTCTAATCTGTCGAATTCTTTATCTATCTGTTCAATTGAAGCAAACAGCACATTCCTTTTCTTTTTGAATACCGCCTGAGCGTTTTCTTTTGGCTGTAATTTTGCCTGCATCTTGGTACACTATAACACTTGTAAAATTCAGTACAACCAAAACCAAACTAATAATGTTCCACCACCACTGAGCAGACCCTTAACTTTTACCTATCATGATTGATGGGTCTTCTCTCATGGAGACTCTTTGCCTTCAATGTCTGTTAAGTCTCAAGCTCTCTCCAGACCTCAAGTGGAATATGATCTATTGCTACAGATGCTGGAAAAATGGTTAGTTCATTCTACAATTCTAATAAGTAACTGACTCTCCCTGACTCTCCCTGCTATACTCTATCTTTACAAGAGCCAGATCAGACCAAAAATGGAGTATTGCTGCCATACCTGGGCTGGAGCTACCCAGTTCTTGCTTACATGACTTGATAGAGTTTAAAAGCATCTATGCAACCTTGAATTGTTTCTCACCCTATAATCCCCTTCCTACAGATGAAACTTTGTCAGCATATCACTGCTTTATGGCATATTTTCTGATGAGCTACATTCCTTAGTCTCACCAGCCCTGACCTTTAAGATGAGATTTGCCATGCCATGTAGATAAAGATGAATAATCCCCATTCCTATCATATTCCATGATTAAGAAGTAATTTTCACTCAGCTTCTTCGTAAGAACTGCTGCTTTGTGAAACAGACTCCTAGTAGGATGTTTTCTGAATCACTACAATCTTGACCTCTTCAAGTCTAGGGTTAACTGTTATCTTTCCTACATAACTCCATGATTTTCACTTGTCTTTTCTTACTCATACAACACTGCACAGTAAACCTCTATCTTGAGTGGCTCCTGGGCCTTGTATTGGGTAAACATTAGTATAAAAACAAAATTCTGGCCATTATTAAATTTCTGTTCTGTATCTGATGAATTTGTTTGTAATCTTCTTGTTACAATTCTGCCAACTTCTGACTGTAGCATAATTGAAGGAGTTTGCTCAACAGTGTCTAACAGTTTTTTCATTGTTGAATTCATCAGTTATGAGTGCTGATCTGTCGTTATCATTCTTTCTTGATGGGTGTATGTTTCATCTATTTCTTCTATATGTTTGTCCTGATGCCATTGTGACACTGTATCTTGGTTTGTCACATTTATTAGTGACAATTGCAGGTACTAAAGTTTTATCATCTAATTGTACATATGTGATCACCTAGCTTCAACAATATGAGTTCTTTTCCTGTATGTCAGTTGTAATATTTCTGTATCTGTCTATATTTCTGAGATGAGGTATTATGTACATTATTTACATTATTCAGACTATCGTCCTCACCTTTGTTGCCATATTTATTACAATAATAACGGCCTTCTTCAGGTGGTTGGAATGTTGAACTGAACCATTTATTTCGCTCACTGGGGTAGACTGTTCTAGTTCCACGTGCCATGTTTAATGGATGTCAGTTATCAGTTAATTTTCCCTCTGAAAACCTTAACCAGGTATTGAACTCACACTTTTTGGGTCCTGTCACTGGATCTAACCAACGCCTTTATCCACTGTGCCATGTATCCTTGAGGACACATCTGTGTATGAATTTCTGGGTATCATAAACCTAATGTCTCAGTAACCATTTTTACCAGTACTCATATTGCAATTTTTGCTGTTATCATTGCATGTTTGGAATTTTCTAATGAAATATAAGGAGGAGTCAGGCCACCCACTTAAGGTAAGGCTTCAAGAACACCAGAAGGTGTAACACGAGGGGAAGTGGAAAAATCAGGCGTGACTGACTACATATGGAGAGAGAAGGGAGATCACTGCCCTCTGTGGGATCAGGTTGGGACCATAGACAAGGAACACTATTGGAAAATTCATAAATGTAAGGAATCAGCACATATGCTAGGCCACAAAAATCTCCTGAGCCAACCAAGCATAGAAATGAATACAATATGGGAACCAATAATAAGGAGTGCCAGAGAAAAGCGATAATGACAACAAAAGTTACAATATGAGCTCTGGTAAAAACATGCACATTCGACATTCCAACCACCTAAAGAAGGCCGAAGCATACAATGGCCAAAATGTTGTAATAAATATGGCGACAAAGATGAGGACAATAGTCCGAATAATGTAAATAATGTAATATTTCTGCTGCTGAATTTGACATTCACCATGCCTTTTCTGAACTACAGATATATTTTCTTTATGCAGATAGAGTAAAGAATGTGATGTGCGTAATAATGTTCTTAAGCTCATTAGAAGTTGCGCAGGAGATCTTCCAACTTTATCTACTGGCGTATTTCTTAGTTCTAATGATAGGTTCACAGCGTTTACCTCCAATCTTTTCAATAATCTTAAGTCCACACATGCATCTTTTCCTAGAATTGAAGAAAATTTCAGATTAACAACTTGAAATGTCAGGTGTCTTACCCTACTGTTGACAGAGCATTTAAGTTTTACTTGACCTTCGGGTTTGATGATGTGTTGACTGTCAGTTGAACTTTGGTTGTCTGTAGTTATCTGGTGTAAAATATATGCAGAACATTTTTGGGTATTATGTTGGCTTGTGCTGCAGTATCAAGCTTGAAATCAATAGTTGTAGTGTCATTTACTAATATATTTTGTGTTCAGTCCGATGTCACTGTATTTATTTCTAGTATGATGCCATCTAAAAATAGGTAATGGTATAATGAGTCATCACTTTCCTTGGTGTGTATTTCTGATACACCTCATAAACTGTGCATTGTTTCAGTGAGTGCTATTTTCCACATTTACCACACAAAATGATATTCAAGGCTGGTGTTCTGATATTGGGACACTAAGTTTTTTAATTTTCAATTCTCTATTCCAGATTACTGTTGAAATTGACATTTCATTTAAACTTTTAATTTGATTCATGTTGGCTTTGATTGATTGGTATTTGTCTATTGCTTTTTTTTAAGTCCAAGTCACAAAGTAGTAATTTATGAGTATAAGAATGGCATATACAATTAAGATATCATATACAATCCTAAGTTGTGTTTGAGTTTGCCAAATTTGCAGTCCTTAGCCTTCAGTTTTACATCAGTCAGGAAAAATATCTGATGAATGTTATATTTTTCTCAGTCAACAATATTTCCAGCATCAATTTTTTTTACACATTGTATTTTGTTCTTGTCTTTGAATGAATTGAAAATTAGTTAAACTTGTGGTCCACCCACATGTGGCAACTTCTATTCACTCATCTTTTTCTGTTATTACAGCAATGAGAGAATAAAAATCATATAGCTGTTCCCAAACATCATAATTTTCATCCAGGTTTCCTTCAAAATTGAGGTTCTTTGGTGGTTGCAGATTTATTTTCTTTTTGTTTTTAATTCTAGTTTATTTTTCCAAAGGTATTTCACGGTATCCTGAAATAATCTGTATCTGTTAAAAATGAAAAAGTTGTGGATGAAGCTATTGATTCAATATATATATATATATATATATATATATATATATATATATATGATAAAAATATAGTTTTATGATATGCTATTTTATGATTTACTTATGGGTAAAAGCGCTTAAAATATCAGGGATAGAGTTTGTGTAGATATATATATATTGTAACGCCCGGGGTTTGTTGGGACTACGATAGCCGGGACACAACAAGAAAATAAAAAAAATAAGTAAGAGATCCCAAGGTTCAATATAAAAATAAAGAAAAGAATGTTGGGAGGGGAATTCTCCAATTGCGGACGTCGGTAAATGCAGAGAGAAAATGAACTATACGTAGACACAGAACAACAGAAGATAACACGAGAATATATAATACAAAGATTTTATTTATAGAATACACAAAGTGTGAATGTAAGAAAAAGAAAACGAAAACCAAATAATACAAGGGATGGGGTGATAAGTTACCAATTAAACAGATATTAATGCGGCAAAATACATATGAATATGGAGATAGCAGATTATAAGATATGGAAAAACATGCTGAAGCTTACATAAGTTTGGAATCGACATCGAATGACTATTATCGGGGTATAGTTTGTTCAAAAGGATATTCATACACCTCTCTGAAAGCAAAGGGTGGGATTGACAATGTTCTAATATGAATTTTTGACTGGCGATGTCCAGTCCGGGTTGATGGCGAGGAGAACACACAGAAAAATCATGGGAGTGTAGCCGATTTGGGTTGACGATGTTGATCTAGATTCTCGGCCTTTGGTTTTTGGTGGCATCAAATTCTTCTGGCATCAAACAACGAAGTCTGGTTCTGGTGACAACTGCTTCTTCTAATGGCAAATAGCTAAGACTGGTTTTGGTGATGTCCAACTCCTCCGACAGCCAGCAACTATATGAGATTGTTGTTACCTCAACATGTGCGAAACGAAAACTGCTATGTGTTGGGTCACGTGTTGGCCCCCAAAAAAGGTATGCATCATTCACTGACCCTGTTAATTTCATCTGCACCTATCTGTCAAACAGCGTTTGTTTGGCCTACGCATCAGGGACCAGGTAGGAAATGGGGGGAGATGGCAAGGTTCTTTTCCGAGAACTGGCTCTGACTCATCTGGGTATAAAAACAATATATATCTCACAATCTGCATATTCAAGAAATAAAGAAGTTAAGATTCATATGTTTCGTCGCAAATATACAAGGTACTGAAAATATACTTATAAAATCTGAGGTGAGGATACAAATATGGGGTTAACATAACAATATATATATATATATATATATATATTATTATTACTTAAACATTATTTTTAGTGGATACCCATATTTGAGTAGACAAAAATAAATATTTTTGAATATTCAGACTGGTAGATGAAAATAAATATACAATTTAATAAATAAAAAGAGTGTTTAATCAAATATAGGTATCTGCTAAAAAATAATATTTATGTAATAAAATCTTTTGGATTAATAAATAAAAATCCATCACTTCTTTAGAAATTGCTTTGTTTACATCAAAACATGAAACTGAGCAGATATGAATGTTTAGAGTCTGAAAAAGATTTGCATTTATAAGGCACTATTCAACTTTGTGTGATCAACAACACACACCATGGCCAAATCAGTCTAAAGCACTTTGGTTTTAATGATACTTTCTCCTGCCAAGGAGGACACAGGCTTGAATTCTGCTGGAGAGAGTGCATATTTTTGTTTAATAAGATCTCAAATGTTCAGGCTGGTAGATGAAAATAAAAAATATAGTTTTAATAAATAAATGGAGCATCTGCTCAAATATGTTGTATCCACTAAAAATAACATTTAAGTAATATACATAAATGCACACACACACGCATATATATATATATGATGATCTGCTGTATCTTTACAGATGATAGCTGCTTAATCACATTCACACCCCACCTCACATGCATGACCCTGAAGGTGACTTGCTAGGCTGGCTGCGGACTTGCATGACTTGTTACACAAATGACAGATGTACAATTGTCTTGCCACAAGCTTGATGGATTCACACCACTGTGTCTGATTCCTGTGCATCACCACGTGTCTTTTCAGTCCGGAGCTGGTTGTCACACAGCATGCAGGCTGTGACACTCTATGTCTGGGGAATATGAAAGGTGATATTTTTTATGGGATTTCCCATGGTTCACCTAGACAGCCTTTGAAAGAAGTATGTCCAGCCATTGATACCCTCATTGACTCCATGGTTATCATCCATTTGAAGTCGTTGTTTCAGTGGTTTGTGTTCCAGACAACATTCTTTGAAGAGTTAACACCCGTCTCTTATTTGACTCTCCATTCAGTTTTATCTAGGGCTATCTCTTCCCAATTGTTGAAGTCAAATGCAGTTTTTTAGGTTGTTCTTCATACAGTCCTTGTATATTTCCTTGGTTTGTGCTGAGGATGCTTTCTGATACTCAGCACACAATAAAACAATTGTTTTGGGAGTCTACTATCCTTCATTCGAATTGTGTCCTGTCCATTGCATTTGGGAAGATGTTGCAAAAGTATCAGGAGTTCTGAATTCCCATTTGACATTCAATATGCATTTCAGTCATTTTCTGCTGGAAACGCTCAAGTATTTTTATACATTTGCTGAGTAGTGTTCAAGTAGTTATACATATATAAAATAAAATAATGATGTTAGCTTTTATAAAAAAACAAAAAAAAGAAGAGTAAAAACATTAGAATCACACATGACACAGAAGACATGGGTAGAGAATCCTAAAAAGTTTATTGCTAAAAAACATGAGTTATCCTGGGCATACAAATGTTAGTGGATTGTTTGTTGAAAATATGAAATTGTAGGCCAATAACAAGAATGATGAAATAATGAAAAGATGATTACATTCAGGCATATATTCCTTTCCATTACAATTTGCACAACATAAATGAAATTAACCTTGAGGGGCAGAAATACACTTTCAAAAAAGAACAATATTATCATATGGATGTAAAAATACAGGTAACTTTCCAAAAACATGTAAACAAAATGCATTAGTATTCAATATTGTTAATTTACATAAAGCATAAATACCTGAAAAGTTTCAAAGACAGAAAATTGTATAGTAAGAGAAACAATATTTCACACCAGAATGTACTGAAGTCATAGATCACTGTAACCACTAATGCCATCTCTACTACAGAGAATGGTATAGTGGGATTCTTGCTGTATTCCAAACTGAAAGAGGCCTTCTCATATTGCTGTTGTATTTGGATCAAGAGTTTCTTGGAATGAGAAGCTGGATGCGACTGAATTTGTTGTCTCTGGAATCATTGGCAATAAGATGGGTTTGAATCTGGGGTTGTTCACTCTTACTGAAAGTGAGAATATGTTGCAAAGGCAATAATATTTGATTCTCTTGTGAGATTTTGAACTCCTTAAATGGCCTTGCAGGATCTTCATTATGACATATTTAAAGAGTGTGATTGGCTGGTGGTGATTTCATCCTTAACCTGGGTATTTCCTGAAGAGCTGGGTGTTGATTAGTGGAGAGAGTTGTGATTTCATTTGAACCCTCAGGCTGCCAGGATGAATCACATAGATATGTTGTCGAATGTGTTGTCGGTCAATGCGACTGCAACTGGGAAATTCCATAACAGTAATATAGTTTTTAAATCAATAAAAATATTTTTTATATCCTCAATACTAGCAATACATGTAAAAATTTAATGTATATCAAATTCAACAGAATTTCTGATAATAAAGAGCTCAGTATTAGACTAGAACGATAATGTTCAATACTTATTAAAGGTTGACTTGGTGCTTGGTAATTTTTAAGTAACTTATTTTATACAAGTGTACCAATGAATGGTTGAAATATGAAACTTTGCATTGGCCTTTGATAAGTATTGAACACTTTATATATGTATTTATGTTTTATTAAATAGAAGAGACAAGGAATATCTGAAAAGCTTCTCAATCATGTGGTTACTAACAATAATGCTTTGTACTTTTCAAGAGAAAAAAATTCTAGTTATCATCAGATGGTTGACAATTCATTTGCACTCTGTCAAACCAAAATTTAGAGGCACTTCACATAGACAGCAACTCACCACCAACAAAATTTGTTATCGTTTCTTATTAAATAAAAGTTAATAAATAATATTTTTTACAATTTCCTTGAAAATGAAGTTCAAGATTTCTCTCAGTGCAAGGTGACATAAAGAAAATTTTTTTGAAAACTGTAATTTATACATGCTTGAGTATTATTTACAGGCATAAATGCCCCACAAGCTGACTGTTGGTTATGCATAGAATTGCTTTAAAAATTTTCTGAGACATTTACGCTAAACTGTACGAAAGTCAACCAACTTTGCATTTACACTGTAATAATTTGTAAGCAAGCTTACAGTTTGTGTTATTTAATTTAACGGTTTTAACCAACGCATGCCACATTTAGGAGGAGGCAAATGACACTACTTGCATGTATGAAAAGAAAAGTGAAATGTTTAAGAATTCATTCCTGAAACGTATATTTTTATGATGGGAGGGTAGATTCGAGTGAGGGTTAGTTGATTGATTTAAAGGTAAAGGACTACTGACCTTCACACAAGGTGGAGATTTTGCGGAGGAAAATTATTTTCCAAGGTCAAAAATTAATATTTCTTTTTTTTTAGCAAGCTAAATTGTCGTTAACATTTGGGATTCCTAACTTCAATCATGTACGTGTTTAGCTTGCAAGAATTTAACTTGCAATGATGGTGAATTACTAGTTCCTAAAATTTTTATTAAAAAAATAATCAACCAATCGATTATTTTAGTCATCAATCAATGTCATCATGGATATATCTCGAAAACCGAAATTTAGTGATATTTCATGATTTTTCCACAAAATTCTATGTTGTTTTTCTATTAATAATATTCCTTACTATTGATTTTAGGATTTCACTTGTCGCAAGGATATTGAAGAGAAGCTTTTCTTTTGTTGTTAAATGTTGGAGTTGGTTGGTTCCATATTGAATTGATTGAGTGAAACGATTGCTTCTTTTAAAAAAATATATGCCATTTAAATTAAGCCTCTTTATGTAGACGTGTTATAATTTAATCAATTCCTACAGAATTATTTACCCCGCTGATAAGAGCTAGACTAAGAAGAGTATAAAAACCCACACAAAAACTCGAGTCACGCCTCAAAATGTACGGCGCATGAATATTAGATAAAGTGCGACGGAAAATAGAGTTGTTAAAAATAGTGCGAATCATATTGTAAATAGTTCCAAGATGGAGTCCTGTCAATAACGCCTGGTTTTAATATCGCCAGTAGATACCATCTTCGTCTTAACGTCGTTACAGCATTGCAGAGACTTGTATCGATATGTTTAACAAAGGTAAACATCCTTCCCCAAAGACTCATTCCTTGTTGCATCGCTACAAACAAAATAGCTGTTTCCACCTGCATTTCGTTTTGCTATTATAGTTGGGGTGAGGAGAAAACGAAATTAAAAACATTGTTATTGCTCGTATATTTTCTGCATTTTTCGTGGTAAATATTTTATTTGTTTATAAACATTAGCAGACATAGGACAATAAAAAAACAAATATTCGCATAAACCAACGAGAAATTATTTAGTTTAATGATGTGTATGGCGTGGAAATGTTGCAGTAGTGGTAGTAGTAGTAGTTGTTGTTGTTGAAGTCGTCACCTGAGCATAAGTGAGTATATAATCATCTCGATTTACTTGTAAAATTCATTTTAAATTAATATTGAGTGCTTAGTAATCACATATTTACGCCTTATTTAATGTATGTCGAAATGAGAGAGTTCTCTTTTCTTGTGTCGTGTTGCTTTAATCTGACACGATTGATTCAATAATGGATATTGTCGCCGTCGTCATTTCTTCTTCCTGTTGTCGCCAGTCAGCCACTTGCTTAGATTCTTTTCCTCCTCTTCTTCAGATTATATTATTGCCTTTGATTTTTCAGCTTTTTTTGTTCCTCTATATCTTTTTCCCAGTTACTTTGATATTTGGCAAAATGAGAAATACCCATTTTTAAAAAAAAACAACAACAAAAAAAAAAACAAGCAGACACATCGCCACAACAATACAGCACACATCGGATTATTTTTTTAAACTAGTCATTTTCGTTCAAATTCTGTACAAAAAAACATTTTAAACCCACCATCAAATTAAGATAAAAGTATAGAAAAATTGGTTTTTCTTTTTGTCTGTTTCATTTCCACATATTCTACGTCATCCCATTTGCTGCTCAACTGTTCACCCATAACATGAAAAATGGATCAATAGAAAAAAAATAAAAAAATCGTCCTCCGTATGAAAAGGGGTACCCTTTTGATTGTTGATATTTACTGCTGTTGTCTTTCACAATTTCCTATTGTGCTCATTTGTTGATAGCATTTTTTACTTTACAAAATATTATTTCGAATTTATATAATAATACGTAGTAAATAATAAAAAAAAAATGATCGCATCTAATTCCCATACCTCTTCAACAAAATGCTTTATTTTCTGTGGATCAATTATTTTTTTTTAAACTAACAAAATGATTTTTTATGATAATAATACTAATAGTTAACTTATAAAACATAGCTTTTTGTTTTCTTTCCTAAGATCAACGACTCACAACAACTGTCTAATAATAATCCTCGTTTTTGTGATTAAACATAAAACGCACATTTATTTTGCTTTTACAAAAATATCAAGAAACGTAATTCAAATTAACTTTTTAAAGTAAAATTAATTTCGAACAGGTGCCCTTAAACAATAAAGACTAAAGATAAATTATATACAATAAAAACTTGTTTACAAAACATTTTTTTTAAATGTATTGTAGATTTTTCCATTTTTTTTTAGTTATATTTGAATAAAAAATGGAAAAATCTACAACATTTAAAAAAAATGTTTTGTAAACAAGTTTTTATTGTATTATTGTTTAAGAGCACCTGTTCGAAATTAATTTTACTTTAAAAAGTTAATAAAAAAAATCTACACGATCACCGTTAGTCAGTAATAAAACAACAGTATTTTAAAATTAAAAATTCTTACACGGATTATTTCCAAATTAAAATGGTAACATTAAAAAAGAAAGAAAGTAAAAATTGCTTTCTGACGGTGAAAACTAAAAGGATCTCCTTTTTTTTTTTCTTATATTCTAGTGTAATTTCTTTGAAGAAATTAATTAATTAGTTTATTTTCATCCCTAGAATTAAAAACAATTATGGAAAAATTATAATGTTCAAGAAATTGAATTGCAAATTCCTCAAAACAAAATAGTAAGAAGAATTAGAAAAAATTAATATTTTTTTTAAACGTAATTTTTTAAAATCCCTCTTTTCTTGATGATGCTGTTAATAAAAAAAAAAAGAAGTCTTTAACAGTTTACTTTACCTTTTAAAGTTTACCAACTTGTTGCATTTTTATTGGTTCTTATTATAGCAGGTCTGATAATGTTTTTGTTCAAGGAGTGGAAAAGAGTGTGTATGGAGAGGTAGGGAAACATGGAATTCTCAAAACAAAATGAAAATTGTGTGATTGTCCTGCTGTTTACCCACTCAGCAGTCTGTACCCTCAAACTTCAAACATAATGTTACTGTAGGAATTTAAAATTTAATAATTAAAGACTAAAAAGAGTTTTATCATTTACTTGCCTGTTAAACAAAAATTGAAAAAAGTCACTGCAATTTCTAAGTTTGTTCATTTTTTTTTAAGACACTTTTTTTATCTGAAAATTATTACAAAACAAAATAAATATTTGGTTTGCACAATTTTTCATACTTCTCTCTTTTCTTCGATCATTATTTTTCAGTGCAAATCGAAAAGCTTGAAGTACGATTGTTTGATATTCTTCACGTTTCTCTTTTCACTAATTTGTTGACATTTTGATTAGGAACATTGGACATTTTTTAAATAGTTACACTACACAGCGTCTTATCAATTTTTATGTCATTAAGTACCAGTTTTCAAAAGTGAAAGTGACCTATTATCGTCCACATTTCTTGAAAATAAAATAAAATCTTATTTAAAAAATTGTTTTTACTGAAATAGTGAAATACTTTTTTCAGTAAACTTCAAATTTTAATAAACCGGTAGGTGCACAGATCACAATATTTTTTTTAGGTTTATGACTTGGCTGTAAGTGTATCTTAATTAAAAAATATTTTATTTTTAATTCCAGTGAAGTTTGGATTTTTATTTAAATATTTTTAAGTTCTTTGAATAACTGTCAAACAAAATTGATGTCTAATAATTTAATTTCAATGGTATGGATACAAGATGTTTGTAACCATACATGCGTACAATAAAAACTTTTAACATCCATAACTTCCCCCGCCCCCCAAATCTTAACATGTTCAGGTCAAACATTTTGAAGATCATGGGTAATTTCAGCAGCCTTTCTGAGTTGAAAATGATTTATTCACCTAATTTGTTTCTTTGAAGAAAATTATTATTATTTTTTTTTTTTTGATTTTCAGTTTAGTTGATAAATTGTTTTTCTCTCTATGATAAATGAAAGTTTAGTAACACTTTCTTTTCACGTTTTATTTTCAAAATTGGAAGTAAATATAGGAATTTAAATCGATAAATTTAACTTAGGAAAATTTAAATGTTCTCTTTTTACTTTATAAAGAAAATGAATTTAGTTTTCAGTTTCAGTTCATTAAGTAAGAATAAATAAAAAATCATTATTTGATCATTGATTGTTTTGCTAAACGTTTTAAAAACATTGGTGTTGTTAGTAAACTGTTAAAAAGCCTCAGCAATTAGAGAATCTCTGAAGAGAAAATATACTCAATAAGGCTGTTTGAACTGGACGAAGAAAATAAAACAACAAATAATGTATTTTGGACAAAAGAGAAAGAACTTTTAATAATTAAATTATTCCAAATATTTATAAAAGTTTTATAAATATTTGGAATAATTATCTTAAAATAGATTTTTTAAGATCACAATTAACAGTCCTGTCATCAAATTAAAATGAAAAGGTGTGGCTCAGTGTTATTATTTTTTTTGTCCTTAACATTCTTGTTAGGTCGGCTTGTTCTTCAACCCAAGTGTAAATAAATTTAAATTTTGACTTTGCATTTCTTCCAAATTTATCATTTCACAGTGAATGAAATTTGCGAATTAACTATCAAATTTCTTTGTTTTTAATTTATCTTCATATGTAATATTGCTGATGCACAATTCAAAACAGTGATTATTAGTACTAGAAAAGTGTCAAAATTTATGCATTTAATTTTTTTTATATGAAACAATATTTTACTTGCGAAAAACTTACATACGGATTTATCATTTAAATTTCTTAAAATCTTTTGGCTTTTTTCAAGTATATCATTTATTTTATGAGTAATCATACTTCTTATTAATCATATTCATAACCATTAATGATTACAAAGTAAAGATTTAAAAAAAAAATAATTATTATATACAACTAGCAAAATGATCAGCTTACTTGATTGTCATATTTTTTTTATTTTGCATATATTTAAGTGCCTTACATAGTGTACTGGAGGTGGCTGCTCTTTCATTTGAATTGGTTCTGTTCAAATTAACTTGAGGAAGGAGACACTTTTATACCTTCATTCATTGTATTTTAAAAATCTACCACTACCTGGAATGATAGGTATTTGTAGCTTAGTTTAGGAATTAGACTAAAATTGTTAAATAATAAAATAACTAAAAATATTTAGGTACTAAATTTGGAATAAATTTTCACAAACTGTACTCATTCAATGAAAATGTTCTTATTCTCTAGATTCTGTTTGATATGATTGGTAGAACTGATGAGTATCTAATTATTTTGCTCTAGAGTTTGTTCTTGTATGTTAATCATTTACATTTAGTAAACAAACTGTGTAATGAAGATCATTTCATCATAAGTGTTGCTTGAAATTGAAATTCCCAACAGTTTTGTTTTCTCATGATTGTTTATCATTATCATTTGAACTGTTTCTTGCACATAACAAAAACAAGTTATTTTTTATTATTTCTTCTTTTGGGTTGTATTTGCGTTTAAAATTTTATAGTAAAATTTAATTGGTCTTTTAAATTTAATCATTTGACATAAATTGTGTATGATCTAATTTTGACAATGAAAGTAAATGACAAATAGAAATAGTCATTATGAGATATGCCCATTTTTTTCTTATTTTTTATGTTAATTGTTTTCTGTTCTTTTATCTTCTACTTTTGTGTGTGCATAGTGTAATACATAGTGGTCCGAGATGAGAAATCGGAGAACTGAGTTCAAATTCTAGTCAGGTTCATTATATTCACTTACATTTAAATACCCTTGGGAAAGTTATGAATCCATCTCCTCCCTCCAGTTATGGGTTAAATAGTAGGACTTGTATTTGGAAAAATCATTATTCTCAAAAGATTGTTAATGCAATATATTCATTGGTAAAAAAAATTCTTACAATTCAAATAATATTTTGGCTTTAAATAATCCACAAATAGTTGATAAGCCATAAAAAAACAAATCAATCAATTTCACATTTTACCTATAAAAATTTTTTTATTTTATATTTACAAAAAAAAAAAAATACAAAACAAAGAAGCATTTAGAGAAATTTGGTACCACTATCTTTTCCATTTTATCTTGCTGACCTTCTTATTTACAGTAGACAATCACCTGTTCATTGTCTATTCATATGGTAAGCCCTCCTTCCATGAAGTTACTGGAATTTGCTACTGCCTCATTAATCTCTTCACTAATAGTGTCCTTCTGCTCTAATTATATCTATTTATACTTTGAACATTCTTACACCTAATAGATTTTAAAGTATGTTTCCTAAATAGCTTGTAGCAATATTTAATACTTATCAATCAGCTTAAAGCTTGCCTATTAAAAATTGCAGCTAGATATGTTATACTATGTTAGAAATAAATTAATTCTAAAAATATTTTTATTTTTCATAGTTTATTTAGATAGAAGTATTTTATTTTAAATATATAGAATTGAACATAAAAAAGTATCTTGTCTAAAGCTACTTTGAACAATCAAATTTGAAATAGCCATAAAAATTCTTGTTGTTGAACGAAAGTTTTTTGTGGTTGATCCTAATAGGCTTAAAGAAAAAAAAAACCTTTATAATTTCAAATTTTAATTGATTTGTAATTCTAATTTATAATTATATATGTTAGAAGAGAAATCAGTAGATCAAATAAAACCAGTAAGATTAGGTTAAACAAAAGCTGTTAGGTACCTCCATAGATTTGCTAAAAAAAATGAGCGCACAATGATGAAAAAATACCCTAAACTTAATAAAAACAAAATTTTATTGTCAAACTCTATATTATTAAAATGAAAGATCAAAGGATTTTTTTTCCTTTTTACAATGTTCAAAATTTTGGTTTTCTTGTGTTACTTGTGGGAAAGATGACCCAAAAATGGAAATAGGAAATATAGGAGATTTTAGTGTGTGTTTTGTGGTGAAAAACATTGATTTGGAAATTGTAAAAATTTAATTGTCAGATTTTAATGAAACTTTCAGGGCTTATACACAAATGAATTTTAATTTTTAGAAAAACTTTTCTATTTTTTTTTTTTTTTTTTTTTTCAGATATGTTATCTCCTACTTCTTGAATTTTATGAAATTTTGAGAAATTAATATTTATATTAGTTATATGAAGAGCTTCTTGGAGAATTTAAGTCATGATTTTTTTTTTTTTGGTAAAACAGAACTTCAATGATTTTTTAATAAAGAGAATTACATTGTACTAACAGATGGCTGAAAATGATCCTAAAATTAGTGATTTCAAAACCAAAACTCCTTCCAGTCAATTTAGTTTCAAAAGACAGCAAAGTATTTAGCTTATTGGAAATACTAAAATTAATCTATTAGCTTGAAATTTAAACTAAAAGATTTTTCATTTTTAAAAATTAATTTTAAACTATGAGTATTGCCCTTCCGTGGAGGTACCTCTCTCTCTCTCTCTCTCTCATATATATAATATATATATATATACTTGGCATTTGCACACTTGAAATATTTTCTAATTTCATTTGTACATAGAAGATTTAATGCTTAAAATGTATTGGGTGAAATGTATTAATACTGAAATTAAAATTGTTTGGGAAATAGTGGGGTCCACTATATATATGTACATTTTTTTCTGGATGGGTTAAAATTCATACAAAAAAATTCAGGGGTTGCACCATATATGGTCAGCTTATACATATGTATATTCAGTATTTCACACATTAACAGGTCCTTCAAGTAGTGCCATTTTACAGCCTTGGTAATTTTTACATGTTAAATGTTCAAACTGCATCTAGTAAACATCCTGATATTTAAAATGTGGCAGCATTCATGAACAAAGATCACCCATATTCTTATTTGCAAATTCTGAGTTGTCTTATTCTGGCAATCAGACTGTGATTCTAGGCAATTTGTAGTTTGTAATAAAGGCCGTGAAAGCAATGATTGAACTGGAAAGGTTGATAAAATATTTTGCTGAAAAGGTGTCACAACTTGACATGGATAGCATATAGGAATCTCAAATTATAAATAGATCTGGTGCCTTGTATGTTGGTATGAAAGGACTGAAGGATGGTGTATAATTTTGAGAGGTAACCTATCCATTCTACCATCTGAAAGAGACCATTCTTGCTTACTAGATTGGAGGTCTATGATGGCTATGTAGAGTGGTTCCCTCTTCTCTCTGCCCTTTTCTTGTAGTTTACTCAGAAGATAATGCCTGTGGAATATCTTCTCACTTTGAACCTCGCATGTTATTCTCTGCAAGCCACCTGGAGCCTGTTCAGAGTGAGCTTAAAAGTAGGTATCTAAAACTGTCTTAGTTTACACAGAAAACATGTTAAAATAGTGACATGTCTTTCAATTTCAGCTGCTGTTATCTTGTTTATTTTCAAGGCTATTCTGATAAAATTAGTTTGTAAGCATAATTTTTTTCTCTTTTTAAACATACAATACTTTCTCATGTGTTGATTAGTTTTTATTCCGAACCTCTTTAAATTGTGTTACTATTTTAACAATTTTTCTTCCACATTTTCGAGGCTGACAAATTCATAATGTTTTTCAAGCTTGTTGGTTTTTGAGTTGTCTCTCTATGTACCAAAATAGTCTCAGCTTAAAAAAAGACTCTCATCAATTTAGTGGGCTTAAGATAAGTTTTGAAGTGTTTTATGAAATATTTTTTAAGTTGAAAATTTTATTGGATGAAATATTAGAGAAATTCAACTATTAAAAAAATGAAAATTGCACTTTCTTGTAGACCAATGTATTGTCTTTAATAATCAGTTGTTTTCATAACTCTTCACACAAATCAAAAAGAATGGGTCTTCTGCAATGATTTTGTGCAAAACTTAGGTCTAACAAATCAAAATTTGTATTGCTGACCAAGTGAATATCACCAGCTGGACCCCATTTTAAATCAGATTTGTTTTTTCTTTTTCTATATTTTCTTTTTCTATATTTTCTTTTTCTATATTTTCTTTTTCTATATTTTCTTTTTCTATATTTTCTTTTTCTATATTTTCTTTTTCTATATTTTCTTTTTCTATATTTTCTTTTTCTATATTTTCTTTTTCTATATTTTCTTTTTCTATATTTTCTTTTTCTATATTTTCTTTTTCTATATTTTCTTTTTCTATATTTTCTTTTTCTATATTTTCTTTTTCTATATTTTCTTTTTCTATATTTTCTTTTTCTATATTTTCTTTAATGATAAATTTTAAAACTGTATAAAGTACTTATTTATTGTATTCTGTGTAAACTGTCACTGTCAAGATCAAACCGCTTTTGTTTCGACTGTTGTTTTTATGCATTTTCATAAAAAAAAAACTTAAATGGAATTCATATAAAATAAATATATAAACTGGATATATTTTTAGTTCTTTAAATTTTACACTCATGTTTGTTCATAAAAAAAATTAAATTAAAAACTATCCAGTTTTCATTTTAATGGTCATTTATTTCATTTTGGCTGTTGCTATTTTTCTAATTCTCAGAATTTTTTTTTTTTTTTTTTATCAATTTCATCCCAAGCAAGGCAGTAAAGCCACTAAGGCACAAGGGGGGTTATTGAGTGTGGGAGAATTAGAAAACAGAGACTTTACTAATGAACAAGAACAAAAGAAGAGTAATTATGAGGACAGTAGAAAGTGATTGACATTACATTTAAATTTTTGAAGGTCAAACTTAACTGGAAAAAAAAGAAGCTGAAAGAAAGTTCCTCAATCAAGAAGTGCCAGGAAAAAAAAACTATTAGCATTGAACTTAGTTACATCTAGCCAACTCAACTTTATATTGATGAGACCTTGATATGAGTCTAGTACTGTGCCTAAATTCATAAAGTCTAGGTACCCAGGCGAATAGCTTATCCAAACAGTTGCCATGGAAATACTTGTAGAAAAGGCACAGGGAAGCAACTTTCTGGTGATGGAAAAGTGACTGAAACCAAGACGTCAGATCAGGACCAATAATATTGTTGATTCTTCTTTGGGTTTTATCAAGGATCTCTAGATATATGGTGGGAGCACCAGACTATATGTGGCAGCAATATTCTAAGTATGGATGAATGGTAGACATCTATGTAAGATAGATTCAGGAGAGAAAAATTGTCTAGCATAACACAGTGAGCCAACTTTCTTAGTAGTTGATCTAGCAATGGATTCATATAATCTTTTAACTTCATGTCATTTGAGAATGTTTGCCAGAGAAGGTGCAACAAGTCCCTCTCGTGGAGGTTTGTATCAGCCATGATGATGGAAAGCAGAAAGGGGTCTCTTAGATGATTAATAGAAAGCAGTTTAGTTTTGGGGCTTTAAAATTAACAAGCCATACTTTTCCTCAGTTAACAATTGACTGAAGGTCGTTTTTGACATCAGCCATTAGTTTGACCGTATTGGACTAATCAGACTTGGTATTGAAACAGGAGTAAATGGTTGTGTCATCAGGATAGATATAAAGTTGAGAGCTAATGCCATGAGGGAAGGTCATTTAATGAAAATTAAAAACAAAGTAGGACTAAGGATAGAACTCTGAGGGACACCTGTATTAGTGCAAAAAGGTCTAGGCAAGTGGCTGTTCAGGATAACTTTTGTTTCATGATTTGATAAGAAAGGCTGGATCTGTTAGAAAATCTGTCTGGAAGTGGTAAGTTCGGCAAAGATACTCTAGACAAGTTGAGTGTAAAGAGAGAGGGAATAGAAAACTTACTCTTATTTAGAACACTATTACAGTGCCACCAGTAATCACGAGAGCGAAAGAGGTTAGATGCAGTATAGTGCCTTATTCTCTCAGAAAACAGACTCTGAGGACACTTTTAAATTTATTATGTGCTGTCATGAATAGGTGTCTATTGTGATAGGAACTATTTCTCTGGGTTATAACAGCGGGAGAACATGCTGGAGTGAACCATGGAGAGGATTGTGGTTTCACCTGATATTCCTGAGAAGAAATGAAAGCATTTATACCAGCTTTGATTCAAGAGGAAACCTTTTTGGCGCAATTCTCAATATGGAGGTTAAAAATATCAGTCCATGGGGCATCTTGAAGAAAGTCATTTCAATCAGCATGCTAGTAACAGAAAGAGTGATTTGAGTTCTTTTGGTAACTCACAATGTTGCAAAGCATGGCAAGAACTAGGAGAAGAGACAAGGAGTAAATCAAGTAAGGAAGCATGTTACTCAGGTTTGCTGGGGAAACAAATAGGGAAATCCATGATTTGAGTAAGGAATTGAGTTGAATGTCTGAATACTGTTATCGTCAGTAGCATTAATGGTTAAACCATGTCATGATGTGCATTAAAATCACCGAATACAAAGATGTTTGCAGATGGATGAAGAGAGTGTCATTTCTATACTATCAGTCTAATATACTGCAGTCCTGAGAAGAGAGGGAGTGATAAAGGAAAAAGATAACTAACAGTGTAATAATGAAAGTCAAAAGCACATGAAAGTCGTCTGGGGACTTGAGTGACTGTTCCTTTGTCATCGGAAGATTATCCTGGATGTAAATGCCAAGGCCATGCATGTGAATACTGGAATATTTTTGGCAAAGAGGAAGATAGCCTGGGACAGAGAATTATTTGGGGAGTGAATTGAAAATTTATTAACATTTAAAAAAAAAAAAAAAAAAAAAAATAATAAATCTAGATACATATTATAAAAAATGAAATGGATATATATTTTAGCTTAATTTTGGCACATTGGTCTATAAAAAATTGAAATGTTATTAGGTAATTTTCTAAAATGTAATCAGTTTCCTTTTTTTTTTATTTTTTAATGATTATTTGTTTACTAATTCTAGGGATTAAATCCTGTTTTGGAGGTTAAAATGAAATTGTTACATTTTATTTAAAAAAGTGATATGTTCCAGAAAGGGATATATTTTATCAAAGTAGCTAAGTAGTTTAGGCTACTGTAACCTAGTAGAACAATCTAGCAGGTAGCAGTAATGGAACTGGTCCTCGTCGTAGTTGCAGTCAATAGGTGTAGACCAATGGCGTTGTTGTTGTCGTCGTCCTGTACCTCTACATCAGCCTATATTTATGGCTGACACCAGCCAATCATATTCCTGTGAGGGGGAACACTGGTGTATGCATATTCATTACATCACCTTCCTGTGAGCTAAATTTTCCTGTGAAATTTAGCTTCAATACTTTCTCTTTTTATGGTCTGGACTTAATTGATTGACTTTTTTCCTAAGTATTTTTTGCCTCAATCATCCTTGGAGTGGTGGCGTTTGACACCCTGGTACCTCTGGCCTTGAGGTTGGGGATACCTCCATTGGCGAATGTTGACTTACTGGAATGGGAATTTGAAATGCATTATACAAGACTGCTATTGGAATCTCTTCAGTATTTTCCGCGACCTCTGTTCTGGGTCTCAATTGAATCCAATGTCTTTTGCATGGAAATTTTTCCCCCTTTTATGTCATATATTACCTGACCAATTCTTTTGGTTATCACTCCTTCCCAAAACGTTTTTCTAGCCCTAAAGTTCTTGAAAAAAACTTTATCACCTAGCTTATACGCTTTAGTCATCTGGTTCTCTTTTCTAGCAGTTTTCTTCGCCGGACTAGGCAACAGCCTGTTGAACATGAGCGTATTTTTCTCACAAACATTAACTCTGCTGGCGATAACCTTGATGTCGTATTTGGGTTTGGTGTGATTCTATATACTGCCAAAAATTTCTGAATACTGCTTTCATTTGTGTCCACACCTTGATGTTTCTTCAACGCTTGCTTAAAGGTGTCCACAAATTTTTCTGCCTGTCCATTCGATCTTGGATGATATACTGGCGTTGTCACGTGATCAATGGACAATGATGTACAGAATTCCTTGAATTCTCTTCCCATAAACTGCATTCTGTTGTTGCTGACTAAAGTTTTAGGGAGTCCAAAGCGACTAAAAATTTCATTAAGTGAAGCACATATTCCATTTTGAAATTATAATTCAATAGAATTATACCCCAAAACTGTAGTCGATTTGCTGTGTAAGTTGGTATTCTTTTTTTTTTTTTTTAAATCAAATATTGGTTTGTGGTCTGTTTGCAGAATAAATTCTCTTCCATATAGAAACCTGTGAAATTTTTTACAGCATAGATTATTTCTAAACTCTTTTTGGATTTGACTGTAACTTTGTTTTGCGGGCAGTAACGTTCTCGAGGCATGTGCTATTGGCTTTGTAGATCTGTCTTCAAATTTATGTAGCAATACCTCACACAGTCCCTCATTATTGGCATCTGCTGCTACAATGATTTTCCTCTTAGGGTTGAAATGCGCCAATGATAGGTCTGCTAATAGACAGCTTTTTATTTTTTTAAAAACATCTTCACATTCTTTCGACCATATCCACTTTGTGCCATTTTCAGCAAATTATTTAAAGGAGCTCTCATATCATACATTTTTGGGATATAAATGCTATAATAACTTACTAATCCCAAGAACGCCTGGAGTTTAGCCATATTATCAGGTGCTGGCATATTTTTTTTATTGCCTCAGCCCTTTCTGGATCCAGTTTTCTTCCTTTATTGTCAATGATCTGCCCTAAATATTTTATCATCTTTAAGAAGAACATGCATTTTTCAGCACTCAGCTTGAACCCGTATTCCTCAATTCTCTGAAATACTGCTCTAATAAGCATTTTGTGTTGGGCCTCGTTTTCACTTGTAATCAAAATATCATCTAAGTATGCTATTGCATACTCCATACCAGCCAACATTGTGCCCATCACTTGCTGGAATAGGCTTGGAGCTACCTTCAATCTAAAAGGGAGACAATTTAGTTTAAAAACCCCTTTATGCGTGTTTATAGTCAGGTACTTCGAACATTCTTCACTGACTTTAACCTGAAGGTAAGCCTCCGACAAGTGTAACTTTGAAAACCCTCTACCTCTGTTTAATTTAGTGAATATATCCTCTGTTGACGGTAGGGGGTACGCATGGTCTTTTAAACAATCATTTAAGCCTGTTGAAAAGTTCAGCACACACTCTGATTTTTCGGTCTTTCTTTTTTATATACATGGTTGGAGACGCCCAATCTGAGTAATCGACTTTTGAAATTACGCCAATATTTTTCTCCAAACTTTCTAATTCCTAGTTTATTGTCTCTAGTGCCAAAAATGGTAATTTTCTCTTTGGTTTAAAGATTGGTTTAACATTTTCTTTCAATTCGAAGTTGACTTCTGTTTTTGTGCACAGACCTAGTCCTTCTGAAAAGATGTGAGGGAATTCGTTTTTCAATTCTGTAATAAATCTTTGCTTCATCTTATAGTTCTCTATGACATTCACTTTGTTACAGAAAGAATTTACTGGTAATTCCCACAAATTAAACAATACGATCCGGTCTGTACCAAAGAGGTTTACTGAACAAGGGAGCACATACACTTTCCATTTGTGAATTTTTCCCATGAACAAAATGTTACATTTTAATTCACCTGTAAACTTAAGTATTTTTCCTGACACTCCCCTGGCAATTTTGTCTGTTTTAGTCAATGGTGGGTAACCGATTTTTTCCTTGTTTGCTCGTTTATTACCAAGATATCACTTCCTGAATCGAGTAATAATTTTACGGTCTGCCCATTTATTTTTACATTGAGGTATTTTCTTCTTTCACCCTCCTCAATTTCGTTTTTTGGACAAAACTACATTTGCCTTTGTTTGAGACTTTGATTTTACATTTCTCTGTTTTGCCCAACAATGGGAACTTTTATGGACTACATGCCCGCAATTAAAACATTTTTTATCCCTAAAGAAACAATCCTTCTTTATATGCTGTCCTCCACATGAAACGGCATATAATTTTTCTTTCTTTATTTTGTATCCACTTGTGTTGTCTTACAGTTTGTACTCATGAAATGTTCTTCTCCTCAATCTGAGTATTGTCTTTTTTATGTTTATAATTCGCTGACATTCTTCCGTTACTTTTTGTAGCGTAATCTTCGGATCTTTTTCCATGATAGAGAGGATTCTTGATCTAATTTCTTTGTCCTTAGACCTTGCACAAAAATTAGACACTTTAACATGTCGCTTGACAATTCCTTTAAATTAAACGCCTCACACTGTG
Source organism: Acanthosepion lycidas (assembly GCA_963932145.1). Lineage (NCBI taxonomy): Eukaryota > Metazoa > Mollusca > Cephalopoda > Sepiida > Sepiidae > Acanthosepion > Acanthosepion lycidas. The sequence goes on from OZ010571.1 coordinate 160,382,358, forward strand.
CGTTAACTATACCTGCATACGTGACAAAATCATCTTGTTTTACAATATTTAGACACTTGTATGGAGTATGAAACAGACTATCTCTTTTATTGAAAATTTTTGACAAAATTTCTATTGTTTCACCGAATGTAATTTCTTCTGGCTTCTTTGGGAGGATTAAATTCATGTATTTTGTATTTTCTTCTGTTCCCAACTTCTGCAACAAGAAAAAATTTTGCTCCAATAGAACATAAAAAACAAGAGGTGGTGTAATTTCTTACTTTCTGTAAGCGTTGCACAAGTTTTTCCTTTTCTAATGTTCCACGTCAATAAGCGTTAAAACAAAAATGAGGGAAAAAATTACAGGACAGCAACGATGCCCATTGGACTACGCCATTGGCTATCCTATTGGTCTACACCTATTGACTGCAACTACGACGAGGACCAGTTCTATTACTGCTACTTGCTAGATTGTTCTACTAGGTTACAGTAGCCTAAACCACTTAGCTACTTCGATCAAATATATCCCTTTCTGGGACATATCAGTTGGTGATGAGATTTGAAATGACCTTACAAGTTAAAACAAAAGAAAAAAATACAGTCAACAAGACTTACTAACGAAGAACATTAGAAAGACTTATTCAACGCTTACATATTCATATTACAGAGAAAATTTTGTTGAATTCCTCTTCCCCAAATTAATAAACTTGCAGGGTTTCAGGCATGTACCTGTCTTCAATGAATATTTTTTGCAAGTTCAGGATGGTATACCTTTGACCAGTTTTTACCATACTGTTAAATTGCACTTCTGCCTGCTTTTACATGTTGCAAATATGAGTTTTTTTTATATTTTACTACTGAAAAATATAGTTTAATCTTTGTTGTACTATAAATCATAGTAAGAAGTTACAAGGCATTAATTGTTGAAATCACTCGTGAGCAGTCAAATTCCTCTTCAGTGTAAATTTTTTTTTTTTAACCATTTGGTTTTTGAGAACAGTGTTTAAGCTGCTTGGATATAATAATTATGGATTCTTGCAGGGAAACATGCGTAAAATTGTACTTTCTTCTCTGGTTTGTTAACAATTCCTGCAATCCATTTCCTTTAGTCAAGTCCTCTGCAACATGTCTCCTACTCAAAACAGTAGTAACTGTCTGCCTCATTATGCTTTTTTTATCTCCTCATTGACAGCCAAAATTTATATAAGTGAAAAGATACTCTCGTGAGAGAGTATCCAACTCTGGGATCTATCTGTTTTAAATGTGTAAACCATGAAACCACTATTTTTCCTTTTTGAATAGTTTACATGTGAGACATGTTTGAATTTGTGTTTGCCCTGGAGGTAAGTCATTTTCTTCTAGTGTTGCAAAAATTCATGTAACCATGAGCCTTTTTTCCTTTTGTAGTAGTTCACTACACCCCGCCTGATCTCATGGTTATAGCAATTGTAACCAGGGGAAGGCCTCTTCTGCTTGGTACTCCTTTGATAGGTGTGTGTGTGTGGAGAGGTGGAACATAAACTTAGTCTTCAGATGAATCACGACTGAATAAATTATTGGGTTCTTCTGCACCAGATTCTGCATGGCTGGTATCAGAAGAATTGCCTGATTCTGTTGACTCACCTCCATGTTCAGATAGAGAGTACGACTCTGAATAGGACACAAATCCTTACATGATGGGGAATTCTGTCAATTTGTGCTGATTGTGAACTGTTAACCATAGTTATGTGTCCTGTCTTAAACTTAGTCATACACCTCCCTTGCAGAGTCTTAACCCAGACAATATCCCACATATTGTATCCTCCTTGAGTATTACATAGTTCGGATGGAGATGTCACATCAATGCCCCATATGCGAACATTATACTTATGTAGCACATATGCCGATGCAGTAGAAAGTGAAAGGTTGTCCTTAGGTATGACGTTATGCCAGTAGACTGCCTCGGGTATGGAGCACTACTTTCTAGCCACGATGGTTTTAATGCTTCTGTGATTCCTTTCTATTATACCATTCCTGGTCAGTGTATAAGCATATTGGAATTGAAGCTGTACACCTCAGTCACAGAGGGATTTTATGAAGTGCCCACAGCTGAAAGCTGTGTTGTTGCCAGTTAAGATTTCAGTCTGTGGACACCATGAAAAAGATTCATCTTAATTGGTTAGTGACACTGGTGGAGTCTTCTTGCTGAAGTGGTTGCAAATTGATATAATCAATAATGGTTAGGAAGTGTCCACTGCCGTAGTGCATGATATCTATCGCTAACCTGCTCTAGTTGTTTTTCACTCCCAGCTTGACTTTCTGCCAATGCACTGGCATTGGATAAATACATTGGGGAAACTTCATTATTCTTGATGACTGACTTTGTGATTGTTATTGGTGTTGAAGGGTCAACAGACCTGGCAAAATACAGTGGTCTCTTCACATCCAGGTGTCTGCTTTGTCAGTGGATGTTAGCCACCTGACACTTGCTCAAAGTTTTTACAGTAGCGCATCCCAATTGTACAGGATTAGCTCCTTGTAGAGCTTCAACCACCTCTTGGGCATTCTTGTATGATCATCTACTTGATTTAGTGCAGATTTGACCAACATTACATCCATTATCAAGGCATACTTGTTGACCAGTCCACAGTGTTTTCAACTGCTGTCTTAGCATCCAACTGCCTGCACTCATGTTTACACTTGCCTTCCCAGCCAGGGTATCTGATATCCAGTGATGAACACACAGAGTTGCTAACCAGTTGCAAGACCGTCATCTGCCATTGGAGGGCCAGATTGATGCCTTTTATCATTGCATTGACTTCTGCTAAATTAATATGCTTAGCATCTCCTGCTGGATGCAACCAACAAGCATGCTCAACAAAACCCCTGTTCACTTTTAATGCCTCTCCTGTGGACAAAGAACTGGCGTCCACCTATACCTTTATTTTGTGGGCACTCATACACCAATCCCCACCAACAGGATCAATTTCACATACTCTGGTTACTGTCTCAGTTAGCATGTGATGGATGAAGTCATCCTTGATTGTGTTGTCCCATCCTGTGTATACCATGCTTGCTTGTCACTTCATATAGGCAGTTGCTATTCTTAGCCAGCTTGGGGAAAGTGTCTCATAAGTTGTCCACACACAGAAAACATACCTTGGTGTGTAATGACTTTGGGAAGCTCCATAGACATTACTTCCTTGCTTCAATCAGATAGTACCATTCTCCCCACCACCCCAGACATGCAGGCCCATAATTTTGGCTCTGTCTTACAGTCTCTCTGGGTCTTTGCAACTGAGTCCATAATTGGATAGATGATCCCTTACCTGTGTCATAGAAACCAAGGCTTCATCAACAAAAATGTCATCGATGTAAACTGATGTGGCATTTTTGATTGACCCATTCTGAGACATGACCAAGTTGATGATAGCCCTCATAATGAGAGGTGTTACATTTAAGCCAAATCCCAATTGTCTAAGACAATACCTCTTGCCCTTGATCATCACAATTTGAAAGGGCCACAATACCTTGTCAACTTTTATCTGTAGGTAAACTTTTCTCAAATCTAACAGGGACATGTTCACTCCCTGCTGCTGCCATTCTCTCAACTTCTGGGTGCACACATCTGCATCAGCAGTGAATGCTTCCACAAAATTGTCCAATTCTCTGTAATCAAGTACTGGCCAAACCTTCTATTTGTTCTCCTGAACCACTGTCATCAACATAATCAGGCCTCTGGGTGGACTGAGCTCACTTTCGGGATATGGCAGCAGCCATTTATTGTCTAGCCACAGCCACAGTTCTTTTTCATACTCGTCCTGTACAGTGTCATGCACAATGTATTCTGGCATACTGTTTTTTCAGGTGCTTGACCACTGGCCATTTCCATTAGGCAGTCCAAACCTTCTTCTGATGGTTGAATTGCACACTAAAATCAGGTTCGTTGATGAAAATGGTGATGCACTGGGATATATCTCCCTTGGGGAAATTACACTTCTCCTGATTTAGTTATGCATATTCCACCAAGCTCCTGGGTCGCATCAATCCCCAGAAGCAGATCATAGCCTAGTAATATTCTGTCCACAACCAGGACTTCAATGTTTACAGCTCAAGCACAGTCAACATCTAATTTGACTGTGCCATATCCATGGCACTTTAGTGATTTCCCATCGGCTGTCAACATCTTCACCTCCTGGCATTGCCAGAGGTGGCATACAGATCTGTGAGCAGCCAGAATCTACAAGGGCTATGCACTTCTGTTCATCTACAAGCACTTCGATGACTGCTAGTGTATTGTTCTTTACTTGTTCAGGGAGGAGACTGGTGTTGATTCCTGGCACTTAGATGAAATGTGTCCAACCTTGTTGCAAAGAAAGGAATACAGTTTATGGAACGATCTGACTGCTGGGTTATCTGTCCCCTCAAGATGTCCATGTTTACAGTCCTTTGGCAAAGTGGTTGGGACCAGAGCACTTGAAACAAATTATGCCTTCCTTGTGCATGTCAGAAGGAGGCACCTGAGCATGTGTTCGTTGAATGGATGCAGTGACTTTTCAGATTTTTGATCATCAGTCATAATAGCCCTTGCCTGGATTAGTTGCTCTAAGGTCATAGTCTCTATTCTGGATGATGCTATAAGAAGCTGTCTAACATCCTGTGGAAGCCCAGATATGAATGCACATACCATCCATCACTCAGGCAACTATCTGCCAACCTGCCAAGCCAAGTGCTGTAGCTCCACCAAAAATTCATTGACAGTTTCCCCGGTATAAAGTTGCCTTGCCATGAACTGGTTAAATGCATTGAAAGAGTCTGTTGCATGTGCAGTCATAAGGGCTTGCTTTATCTGTTTTGCGTCTGACCTCTGCTCTTTACTTAGTTGCTGGTATACGGTGAGAGCGCCACCTCTCAATTGTAGTGGCAGGACAAGCTTGATCCTCTTCATGTCGCACAGTTCACATACCAACTTGATGTTCTCCATCCACTCCATGATTGGTTATCCAGTGGTGACGCCACTAAATTCACGGATCAATCAGATATCTAATGCCTTCTCTGCCATCTTGTAGAAAAATTAAGAATTGCTGAAATATCTTGCAGAGAAGAGTTTGTAAAATTGTACTTTCTTCTGGCTTGTTAACAATTCCTGCAATCCGTTTGCTTTAGTAAAGACCTCTGCAATATGTGCTTCCTACTTGATACAACAATAACCAATTACCTTTTGTCTCGTTATTCTCTTTTTATCTCCTCATTGACAGCCAAAATTTACATATGTGAAAAGATACTCTTGTCAAAGAGTATCCAACTTCAGGATCTATCTGTTTTAAATGTGTATACTGTGAAGCCACCGTTTTTCCTTTTGGACAGTTTACATGTGAAACACGTTCAATCTGTGTTTGCCCTGGAGGTAAGCCATTTTCTTCTAGTGTTGCAAAAAATGCAGGCAACTCTTGGCCTCTTTGTCCTCTGTGGTAGTTCACTTCAATTTTATTAGTATTAAATTTCTTTTATTTTAAGACCACCTTTATGACATTATATTTATAATGATTTTTCACTTATTTGAAATTTGTGTTTCAGTTATACACTGTTTAGCACATGATATAGAAAACTTTCTGACCTATTTTGAATGATCTTAACTTGGTTGCTTATTTAGTTACCAAGATAAATTTGGTACCTGTTTTTATGTTTTGTTGAGCTCTGTCTGTATTAAAAATTTCTAAATATATTGGAAATAAAATTTTAGTTTTGCTAACAAAGAGCTTGTGATTCTGAGCAAAGAGATATCACAGTAGTTATTTCAATTGCTCCTGTGACTCTTGTTCTTGTATAGGGTCCTGATGTTAGCATCTCTTATTTCCTGTACAACAATGCCCTCTCGCTATCACATGCAAAGGAGATAATGTAGTTTGTTAAGGAAAGCAGGTTTTTCATATATCAAGAGTTTGACTGTGGTCCCATTCTTGCCTGGTACTTTTCTCAAGGTTAATTGTTTGATTGCTTGCTCTTCACTTGTTGGTTTTATGTCGAGCTCATCCATTGTGGGTTGCTATTTTTTAACATTGAGTGCAGCATCAGAGATAGTGTTGCCATTGGCATATAACACAGAGTAGTGCACCACCCAGCAGGCTCATTGTTTAGAATGATCAGTGTTTATCTTTTTTGAAGTTGATTTCAGCAAGGCTATTGTATAAGGTGATGGTCCAAATGACTGATACCATCATACATACCTCTAATGTTGCCTGTGTCTGCAGCTGATTGGATGTCACTGAAAGCTGGAGCCAGTAAATAATGGCACAGCATGAAGTTTGCTGAAGTTTCTTTCTAGAAGTTCTGAGGGCACATTAGGTCTTCTCATTTGGGGCACATTTATAGTTATTGAGAGCAATGCATTTTCCCTCCCAAATTACTAGTACTGAGATGTTTTCAAAGTTATTGTTGAATCTTTTTTTCTTTTTTTTTTTTTTTTTTATTACCAAAAACTGTCAGAGTTGATTTTGGCCTGTAAACCATCCCAATATTGCTGAATGGAGCAGGACTGTGGTATGTACAGGAGGGACATTTTTAGGACACAGAGGAATGCCACAGCTTTGGATGAATCATATGTCCTATTTCTGTCAATGCAAGAGGCATTTTTAATTTTACTCTGTGTATCTTTTCTGTCTGTAGCTTGACACTATGGAATGGTCTGTATTACAGTCTGCACTATGGAAACAGAGTTTGGAGAACACCTAAGATTAGAATCACGTGTTAGTATCAGGTCTAGGTGATACCAGTGATCAATTTGTGAGTGTCTCCAGAAGGATTTGTGGTGGGATTTAAATTAAGTTTGTAACACAAGTTGTGATATATACAGAACTTGAGATACTGCCCATTCTCATTCATCCTACCAATGCCATGTTGTTTTGAGTAAGATGGCTTAAGGGAAGCTAAATATTGGTGCATAAATGCTCACTAGATGGGTGGGTCCAATTGTTGTGTTCAGGTACATGGTTAAAATTTTTTCTAAGCCACCTGTTGGTAGTACTATTGATCCCATCAATGTGTTACTGAGCGCAAATCCCACTCCATATTCCCTGGTTTTCTCAGGAGTCTTTTTCTGCCTGAAAAAAGGTTGTTTTTTTTTTTCCTGATGAGTAAAGTTGTGTTTCCTGTACAGATGTGAGGTCAATTTGACACTTTCAGAGTTTGTTAATGACTTCCATCTTGTGGGTATCACTTATCTTTTGCAGGCTATCATTTAATCCAGGTATCATTGTTCTGACATTCCATCATCCTGAAGTTTTAAATTTCTTTATTTTGTTGTACAATTTACAACCCACTTGTTTGGCTAAATTCATAAGCATCAAGTGTCCAATGAAGCAGGTGGGCTATGGCAGGACCACACCTAATTGGTTGGGAGGTTCCTAGCTTCAGGTGGATGGCAGCTAGCCAGTAAAATATGAGTATCTTTTCCATTGTTGAAGACAATTCCTGGTACCCATCTTTACACCACTTGAGAAAAGGCTTATAACTGATGTCTGCTGGCCTTCATGTTTTGCCTCCACTACACAGTGAAGCTGCAGTTGTCTTTCCAGAGCACAAGAAGCCTGGACAAGGTGTATGGAGGCCCTGTGTTGACCAGGCATGAAGATCCTCTACTTTGCCTCCTTGATAGGATCCAAAGGAACAGAAAATCAGTATGTTTGATATCAGTTTGACTACAGGAGTGGACAGAACAATACTTCATAGCACACTGAACTGCTTGGTGGAGTCCAGGACATATTTTCTGTTAGCCTTCCTTTTTTGCCACAAGGCAACAGGGTAATACTATACTGTGTGTGCTTAGACAGATGTTGAATAGAGAATTCATATGCCCTTTGACAGGTCTTGTTTTTAATCCTGCTGGGTGTCTAACCACCCTCCTCACCAGAAAAATCTGATGAGGAACTGGTTTAATTGCTAATAACACAAACATTTGGCAGGTAGTACTGGGTTATATATAGTACCAGTAGCACTCATAGAGTGACCTGACAGTAAATCATAACTGAAACATTTTACTAACTAAAATATTATAGAAAATGTAGAGAAAGGACAAATTTTAAAAAGAAAATTAGTTGCAGTAATTATTGCTTCTCTTTCTTAATTGGATTTTAAATTGCTAACATTTGTATGACTGTTTACGAGAGCTTTTATTTTCTACAGTGAATTAATAGAGTTTTGAAAACTTTAATGATGATTTTAGTAATAATTTCTGTAGTGATAATTGGAATGAAAATATTCTCCCACCTGATCGCAAACGGCAGCTTATATGTTCCACGTGCAAGATTTATCTTCTTGACCGGAAAAAGAAACATGGCCGCTCCCAGCAAGCTTATATTGCGAATGGTCATGTATCCTCATGCGGACAGTCTCGTAAAGCCACGGAAAGTCGATTCACGCATGCAAATGAAGGAAGGCAGAAAAGAACATAAAAAACGCTGAACGCCGGCGAAGGACTCGGCAAGGTTTTACACCAGGTGGATCAAGAAAATATTGTGTTTTGTTCAGAAACTTTGGTCAGACGTCGCTGATTGCAACAACACCAACAACTACAAGCTATTTCGGCACTTGTCAACTATGGATAAGTCCGACCTGAAATTAATTCCTGAATTTGATGGCTCTCCCATGGGCCCATTTATTGTCGAATGGTTCAAAAAAGCTGAACGGGTCTGCAGACTATTTAAAGTGAAAGAACCGGCGACGGTGATCCCATTGAGACTCACGAAAGGGGCCTATGCGGTATACCAACACCTTAAGGATGATGCGGATTTGGAAGAAATTAAGCATGCACTGTACGCTGCTTTTGGGATAGACTCCTTTATCGCATGGAAGCAGTTTGTCGGGCGATGGCTTGAACCGGGCGAGGCAGTGGACGTCAATCTAGCTGAAGCTAGCGGTACCGTTTGGTGGAGCAACTGACCGCATATTGGAATGTGCTTTTTTGGCTAAGCTTCCTGATGTTAGTCGGCTGCTGCGATCATCCTCGAGACTGGACAAACTGGGCATCGATGAATTGCTAGCCCGAAATATTCTGGAAGACACAGAAATGGTTGCGGCTGCTGCAAGAACGACTGAGACACTGTCCGGGAGGCAACATGCTGCAAGTAATTCCGCCGTGCTAAGGCCACGAGAAAGCCCACAATGCTACAGATGTGGTGGTCCTAACCACTATTCCAGACACTGTCGAGGCCAGGGTAATGTAGGAGGTGCCAATAACCAACGAACACGGGAGCGATTGTGCTGCCATCGCTGTAACGAGCTGGGCTACATAGCGTGAAATTGTTCGGGAAAAGGGTCCGGGGACAAGGTGTTGTCGCTAGCCTCACCCCCTCTTGGTCAGTAAATGCGGCATTGCCTGTAGTTAACGAGCAAGTTGATGGTGTGCGATGTTCGGCGCTTGTCGACACTGGATTTTTCCAATCGATAATTAGTGCTGACCGATGTAATGTATGGAGGAAACAACAAGTAGAAATGCGGACAATTGACGGAATTTCCTGGGCATGTTGTGGAGTCGGGACCATATCGATTCTCACTCATGGAGGCGGTTATGCCAAGGTCAACGTTTTACAACCTACTGATCGGAATTGACGCAATACGAGCACTAGGAGGTGTCATGATCATGCCAGCCGGAGGCGTGAAACTCAGTGGAAAAGAACTGTATTTTGAGGCCGCTTTTGATCATACCAAGAGGATATGAACTGCCAAGTGGTGACATTCTGGACGATGCATGCTGGCGTCATCCGACGAACGACACTCAGCATATAAATTTAGCAGAGCTTGACGCCACCGTGAAAGGTCTCAACCTTGCACTGCAATGGCAGGCCAAAACATTTCATCTACACACAGACTCTGTGTGCATCTACCATTGGTTAACTGACGCACTGACGGGAAGAGCTGGAGTAAGAACCAAAGTGGCTAGCGAGATGCTGGTTTTGAAGAAGGTTGACAATCCTGCAACAGCTAATCCATGAGTATGGCCTCAAAGTTGATGTTACTCTTGTTGCGTCGGAGCAGAATTTGGCAGATGTGCTGACTCGAGTACCAAAGAGATGGCTAAATTTGATAAGACACAGGTTAGATTTCTCACCGTTAATGTGCGGCGTCCTGACGGTGCAATTAACACCTGAATGAATCCGAACCATACATCAACAATGTGTACATCCTGGCGTCCGACATACGACCTATTTCTGCCGTTTGATATGCCCCTCTACCACGAAAGCAATAGTCTGATCGATAATACAAAATTGTGAAGAATGCCAATCGATCGACCCTGCTCCGGCCCGGTGGAAAAAGTGAAAAATTGAAGTGGAAGAAAACTCGGCTTGGTATGGATGTAACCCATTACTGTGGCAATGGATTTCTGAAGCTGACCAATTGCGGGCCAACATGTTTCATTGTGTGGCGCCAACTGACGCGTCAGGACGCACCGACCATCGTCCGAGATCTGAGGTCCGTCTTCTTTGAGCGTGGTGCACCGACTGAAATACTGACTGATAATGCCCCAGCTTTTTGCAGCCAAACTTTCTTCGCTTTCACAGACAAATGGGGTATACAAATGCGTTACCGGTGTGCTTATGTTCCAGAGGGTAACGGCATTGCAGAGAGGTGTCAAGAGAATAGCTGTGAGGTCGCAGTGCTCGATACCGGAGGCTGTGTACTGGTATAATGTGACACCCAAAGATAACGAAACGCCATCTAGTGCACCAGCAAATGGCATACACTGGTATGAACAGCGCATTAAAGGCATAGACCTCAGACCTTCACCTCCTGAAGTAAGAAGTACCACATACCAAGTTAGGGAGCCTGTTTGGGTCAAACCACCAGACGGCCGGTGCACTTCCAGATTTGGCAAGGGACAGGTTGACGGAGTAATCAGTCCTCAGACAGTGCTGGTCAATGGCACACCCCGCCATGTGAAAGACCTTTGCAGGCGTAATGAATCTTCTGTTACAGGAGAAGATGAAAGCGACACATCGTCTGGGAGCGATATGTGGGTCAGAATGACTTGTGGATCGGAAAGCCAACATTCATCTGCACAATCATCGTCTGAGGAAGATACCGAATATGAGAATAACCAAATCAGTGGAGATAGAGGGAATGTGGGAAACCTGATGGAAGAGCAGCCTGCACCTCTGAGAAGGAGCACCCGGAGGAAACGAGTGCCACCCCCATGTGATATTTGTGATGACGTGATCATGGGGGAGTGTAGTGATAATTGGAATGAAAATATTCTCCCACCTGATTGCAAACGGCAGCGTATATGTTCCGTGTGCAAGATTTATCTTTTTGACCGGAAAAAGAAACATGGCCGCCCCCAGCAAGCTTATATTGCGAATGGTCATGTATCCTCACGCGGACAGTCTCATAAAGCCACGGAAAGTCGATTCATGCATGCAAATGATGGAAGGCAGAAAAGAACATAAAAAATGCTGAACGCCGGCATCTGGGCAGTTAGAGATTTGAAGGAGTCGACGAGGTTTTACACCAGGCGAATCAAGAAAATATTATGTTTTGTTCAGAAACTTTGGTCAGACATCACTGATTGCAACAACAACTACAATTTCATAAGTCATTACTCATTTTATGTTTTTTGTACAATTCATATTTTAATGATATGTAATTATCTTTAGCGATAAGTTGATGCCTGTATTTTTCAATTTATGTTTTCATCTGTAGAAATTATTTTTGTTTGGTTGGTTATCTTCGCTATACTTTAGTTTTCTGATTTTTATATAAAAATTGGAATGTGTTTTCCCTTTGGAAAAAAAACAAACAATATATGCACTTCAAATATAGATGGTTCTATAAATATTAGACTTTTAATTCCTATCAATGTTAGTTGGAATATTGTGAATGCTTTTCATTAAATATATTTTTCAATAAGAGCTTAGAATATGGATAAAATAACTTCTAATTGTTTTGAAAATTTAGTCTTGGTCATTATTGTTTTATTTTGAATGACATGTCCCATCAGGATATAGACAATTATAGTTTTCCACAGATTCCTTTTTTTTTTTTATTTGTGAATTGCTATATCTTTTTGGTAAAAATAGTGGAGTTGTTTCCTATTGTCTTTTCCATGATTTGAGGTTCATGGTAGTTCTCCTAGAGAGGCTGGTATCCAAAGCTATAGAATCCAGTCTATCCTGTTATTTAAGCTATAGCTGGATGAAGAGGATCTGGCTTTCATGTCTTTTATATGAAGGTGAATGCAACAGACAAGACAGGAATTTGAATTTTGATCCCTAATTCCACTTTTTATGCCAATAACTGTTATGATACTGACATGTCCATTTGGACATTTTGTTATTTTTTTCTGAAATGTGGAGTTTTCCTTAAAACCTATAGTTTTAAGGTTTTATAGTTATTGTACTATAGCAGAAAAGAACATGCCAAAACCATATAGCATTATTTTATTATCAGAGGTGTTGTTCCCCCCCCAGGCATTACAGGTTCTAATTTCTTTTATTACTTTAATCTATGGGGTGTTAAATGCTAGAAATCTGCTCACCAGGAAGAAAATCACATGGAAAAATGCCCATCAAAACCTAATTTTCCTATCATATATTTTCCAGAACAATTTTGTATGTTTGTTCTTTTGTTCTGTTTTTAATTTGTGGCACAATTTCCAATCAGGACAACCATAGCTAAATTATGACAAAAGTACAAAATAAAATCTTTTAAAGTTTATATGATTGAAAAACTGTTCTGATCTGCAATTTTCTTCTCATGAAGATTTGTGATAAGCCCTTTTTTTCCAAATGTAGAGAAAAAGTAAGTTTTTGCTAGAAAAAAAAAAGTTTCTTTTAGGTTCTAATTTATGTTTATTAAATAAATAATAAATGTTTTAATACAAATGTCACACTGAACAATATATATTAAGCAAATGACTTCATTAGATGGATGGTCAAATATTCAAAATGAACCCATTATATGTGTCACTCTGATATCATCAACTGGCCACATATACCCAGTGAGCACAATAGACACATCTGGCCAACTTCTCACTGCAGAATACCTTTAGGAAATGGCCATGTCTTCAATAAAGAAGCCAGTAGAAAACTTTGCCTGTTATGTTGGTAGTGTGTTAACAGATAATGCATCTAATGTCAGTAAGATGAGAAAAGTGAATTGAATATTTTGACTTATGGATGTTCAGCACACATTTTAAATCTACTAACTCATGATTTAGAAGTTCCTAATGTCAAAGAACATGTAGTTTATGTGGTTAAATACTTTAGGAACAATCATTATGTCTCATCAAGATATTGCCAAGATGGTGGTAATTGTCTTGTCATGTGCCAGGTGACTTGCTGTAACACCATGTCAGACTGAAGAATTATAAACAACTGGTCAATTTTCTTCCAAATTTGTGAAGTTATCAGGAACAAAGTAGATTCACTCGTGAGAAATAAGGTGGCCAACTTTTCACTTAAGTGATCTGCAGAGGAACAGCTTTTACAGTTGCAACCCATAGCTAAAGCTCACAACAAAATTTAGAGTGACATATGCACCATTGCTGAAACAGAGGATATTTAGAAAGAATTGTTCAAGTAATTTTGGAAAAGCTCCTGAACAACAACAACAACAAAACAACAAAAAAAAAGCTCATAGAAATGGTGAACAAAATGCCCACCTTCTTGCCAACATGGTCCATCCTTATCTTCAAGAAAAATTATTAAGTAAGGAGGAAGTCAATATTGCAATGGAATATGCCAGTGAGATATATATCATACTTGTTCCCATTATTATGAAGTTGCAAGCAAGGTCTCTTCCTTTCCAGACATTTAAATTTGCAAACTCCATAAGTGAGATGATCTCTGCTATTGAATGTTGGAATACACGTGCAAATGTGTTGAGCAGTGATATACTTTTTGTGGTTAAGCAACTCCTGTCAACCATAGCCTGATCTTCTGGCATTGAACAAGTTTTCTTGTCCCATGGACTGGTGCATTCCAAACTGAGAAAATATCTTGGTACAGATAAAGCAGCAAAACTGGTCTTTCTGTTTAAATCCATGAATGCAAATACTGCTCATGATGAATTTTAGAATTTGTTAATGGTTAAAATTTTATTTTATAGTAAAAAAAAAAAAATTATTCTGTTGATTAATAAATATTTGATTTAATGTTTAACACCTTTGTTTCTTCATGAAATTGTATGAAAAAAAAATTTTCTTTTTAAATCTTTTGCTTTAAATAAAGATTTTTGTAAAATTGATTTAAATGAGGGATTTAAAAAATCTTTTTATTTAAATCCTGATTTAGATCAGTTTGATTTTTGATTTAAATCTAACAACCCTGATCAAATAGTAAGTTGTACAAAGGATAAAAACATTGGCAGTAGTTTCTAAATTGTGTACAATACTAGGTAAAAGGTCTTTTGCTAATTTGAGAATTGATATTTATAACTGATCTGATAAAAAGTTAATTTTATTAAATTATCACTTGGCTGTTTTTGATATAAGATATAATTAAAACATTAAATTAAATGATGAAAAGATATTTTCAAAAAAGTTGTAAAATGTTTTATTTGCATAAACATGTATAAATCCACTCAGCAAGCTAGTTTGGTTGACTCTTACTACCCAATAGTGTATCCAATCATCACTGGGTGAACTCATATTTGTTGCCTTGTGCCAGAACTAAACTAAGCTTAGTAAATATCAATTTTTGTCCCTACCCCCATGTATACATGAGAGGATTGCATATTAAAGAACTTTGTGTGTGTCAAATTTCATGCAGAGACAGAAATAAAAGTTCACTTGTACATATGTATGATTGATTATTTCTTGACTTATTTTGTTCTTTATTCATTTCTCTTCCTATTTATCCAGATGATTTCATTCTTAATAAGCTATTTAAATAATAACTGATTAGAGGATGAGTTTTAACTTTGGGATAGGATATTCAAAAAAACATTTTTATCCCTCTCCCTCTTTTATCCCTGGCTTTCATTCTGACAAAAATCACACATTTTAACTCATGCTATTTTTTAATTACTTGTTTATAAACCTGTAGATGGCCATAAATACTCTGGTTATTTTCATATTAAAAATTATAATGAGAAGGTAACTTTAAATTTGAACTTACAATTGTTAGTGATTGTAAGGTAACTTTAAATTTGAACTCTTTACAATTGTTAGAGTGATTGTATGATGGAATGCAAAGGTGTATAGGAAGTCTTTTTTCTAATGTTGGGGATAATGCCAATGACTATAACAACTTTTGAAAAAAAAATAGTAACAGATTATGATATTCAGAAAATTTTGGAGATTTTTATTTTTTCCTTTTTATCAAAACCAGTCTTGATGAGAGGGTAATTTTTTATTTTACATAATGTTTACTAAAATTTATCTGTAATTTTCAATTTCAGTGGTTTTATTCTAGGCAAATTTAAAGCATTTAAGTTTAAAGAAAATTGGAAGTAGTTTTCCTGAAGTATTTAGTAAAAATGGAATATATTAAATAAAGATTATTAAATTAAAGCATTTTTATATTGTACATGAAATATCAATTTGAAGAAATTTCTTGAGCCTGCAGAGAAGGAAAACTTTACATACAATGAAATTAAGTGTATCTTTTTCAACAAAGAAAACTTAAAATTCTGTGACTTGAGGTAGAAAAAGACAACAGAAGCCCCAGTTCTAACCAGCTTCGACTATTACTGGATTTACCTGTTCCAAGTGACTGTAAATTGTTACATGTATTTGGCCTTTTTGCATATTGTCTGCAATGGATCAGTGATTCTTCTACCAAGATCCATCCTTTAAATACTACAAAAATTTTTCCTTTATCAGAACAGTCAAAAAGAACTTAATTCGATTAAATGGATATACAATGTTTCTCTTGTGAATGCTATCATTGGCACCTTGTGGCATGACAAGGTCAAATTTAAAATTGCTTTCTAATCTTCATGAAGAGAGAACTTGGATTTTGTGTGGACATGTTTGTCAACACTGGTTACATCGGGCTTCTTCTCCTGTGAGCTGTGGGACCAGGAGGAATGATGGCAGTACGCTGTGAGCAATGTTGTTGATTTTGGGTGTGCAAAGTTTTCACGTTAGTCTCATGGATTGTGATTTGAAAACAAAAACTATGAGAAAAATGAGTGACTTGTCTGGAGGACCTTTGTCACTCAGGATTAACCTCTACAAGGATATTTACCATTTGCTCAAATTTAAACTACAAGCTATTTCAACACTCATGGCTGATGGTAAGTTTGACCTGAAGCTAATCCCTTAATTTGAGACTGTAGTCCCACTTTTGTTGAATGGTTCAGAAAGGCTGAGCAAGTCTGTAATCTGTGTGTTGTGAAAAACATTGCTCGTGTTCTGCCACTTCAATAGACAGGAGGTGCATTTGCTGTGTTCCAAGCAAGGAAGAAAGAAGAGATGTAGGTTGTATCAGAGATGCCCTGTATGTTGCCTTTGCAACAGATCCATAAATAGCATATGACTTGTTTGTAGCTAGGCACTTGAATGCAAATGAATCTGAACGTCTACTTGGCAGATCTCCACAGACTGTCAACCTTGTGCTGAGAGGTGTCTGACCTTGGACTTTTATTTGCATTTGTAGCACATCAGGAATATGCTTTGTGCTTCCTCTTGAATGGGGTTGCACTGGATGTCAACTAGCTATTAGAATGAGCTAGAACCATACTAAAGGATGAGGCACTGGTGGCAGAATTGATTGTGGCAGCTGCCAAGCCTGAGCAAATGGGTACAGGCTTCTGCCAATAATAAGTTGAGTGATGTTGTTTGCCACTGGTGTGGTGCTAATAACTTGGCTAGATATTGTTTGAGTCGACAGACTGGGCAATGTAGGAGCCGGCAAGGGAAACGGTGCTATTGCTGTGACAAGCTGGGCGATATGTCATGGAAATGTCCAGGGCATGGACATCAGCGTCAGTTTCTTTCCTCACCCAGATATAAATGCGGCGCTGCCTGTAGTCAATTTATTGGTCCATGGGGAATAGTGTTCATCTCTCATTGACACTGGCTGCTCTTGGTCAATCGTTAGTGGCGAGTGATGCCAGTTGTGGACTGGAAAACACATAGATGTGGAGATGATCAGTGGCAGAATGCAAGCATGCTCTAGTGTCAGGACTGTTAATATCTACACAGACAGTGGCAACTCGGCCAAGTTTGAAGTCCTTATAGTGCTTGACAAACCTCTAGACTTTGACTTACTTGTTGGAATAGATGTGATAACCTCAATAGATGGCATCCATTTCAGGCAGACTAGAGCTGTATGGTTCTGCAGCAAAGAAACACCAACATGTACAGTGATCCAGGTTGACTAACCTGACTTTTCAGTGGAATTCAACCACCAACAAGAGATCTAGATTGCAAAATGGAAGTAGACAGCAGGTGTGGCGCTGACTCAGTTACACAACAGAGTACCCTGTTTCAAAGAATGTTATGGATGCCTATGAACAGACATAGGTCATGAGTTGTTGGCTAATACAATACCCTGAAAAAAAACTAGGGTCACCCAAAGGCTTAGTGCCATTAATGGCTGTTGTGCATCACAAAGGAAAGGTGTGCCCTGTGATGAACTATCATTCATTTATTGAACACCTTGATGTGTTCACTATAAATGCAGACATTTGTTTGGCCAAGCTGTGAGAGTGGCATCTGAAAGAGGCAAATGTGGCCATACTTGACTTTTGAAAAGTGTATCTATAAGTACATGTACATGAGTCACTGTAGCCTTATCAAACTGTGATGATCAAGGGTAAGTGGTTTTGCCTAACACTGTTGGGATTCAGCCTCAGCATAGCACCTCTAGTCATGAAGTTCATTATTGACACTTTGCATCACAGGAAGAGTCAATTGGGAAATCAATTTCAATGTGACGATGTGTATGTTAATGAAAGCATCATGACTGCAGAACATGTCAAGGCAAAATTGGTATAGTATGGGCTGATGTGCAGATACCCAAAACATTTGAAGGATGGGACTTGTGTGCTTGGACTGGAAGTCTTGGGGGGGAGCATTACACCCTGCAAAGTTGACATTGTCCCCCTTAAGTTAAAGAAACTGTGGACAGAGTGCGATAGGAAGATTCTGCCTGGGGCGATTGGTGTGTAAATGGATCTGAAATCAATATATGGGTTGATGCAAGCTCCCTAGTGACAGGAGTGGTGCTGGAAAAAGATGAAGCAATGTTGGAGGATGCATGCTGGCTTCAGCCAACAAACAACATGCAACATATCAACTTGGTTGAACTAGATGCTGCAATGAAAGGCCTCAATTTGGCTCACTAGTAGCAGACAAAGAATCTGCACATAAAAATTGATTCCTTATGTGTGTGTTCCACTGGTTGTTTGACACCCTCATGGGCAAAACTAGCTTACATACCAGAACAGCGTGTGAGATGCTGGTGCAAAGAGGGTTGAGCACAATAAAGGAACTGGTCCAAGAATATATGTTGTCTGTGATATTGGTCATGTCAAAGCAGAATTTGGCAGATAAGATGACACATGTACCCCAAAGGTGGCTTGATATAATCAAAAAGGGGTAAAACCTGTGCAGATGTGTGCTGCTTCTTTCAACCCTATGTGTACCAGTCAGATAATGGAAGTGCATCAATGCAGTGGGCATCCTGGATTACAACATACCACATATTTTGTGAGGAGAGTTTGTCCTTCTGTGACAAAGGCCATGGTAAAATTGGCCATTGGAACCTTTGTGGAGTACACAACAATAGATCCTGTGCCAATCTATTGGGAAAAGGGCAAACTGGGAGTGATTAAATGGGTTGGTTCAGTTCCTTTAACGATGTCTGAAGTGGGCCACAACATGTTCAAGGTGGGAAACCCTGTATGGGTAAAGGCTCCACACAACCACTGTACAACAACTTTTGGAAAGGGACAAATTACTGGACTTGTTAGTCCGCAAACCATCTTGGTGGATGGAATGCCGCACCATGTCAGGGACTTTCGTCCTTCCCTAAGATTATGATCTTCAACAAGTATTGAAGATGATATGACTGAAAATGAGGATGAAATCCTTGTAAAGATGAGTAGACCAGATGATGGAATCCTTGTAAACATGTATATGCCAGATGATCCCATGGAGGAAGAAACACATAGAGATGAAGTGGAGGGACATAGTTAAATCTGGCTTCTTCTCCTTTGAGCTGTGAGACAAGGAGGAACAACAGTGGGATGCTGTGAGTCTTTTTGTATTTGGGTGTACAAAGTTTTCATGTTAGTTTCATGGACTGTAATTTGAAAACAAAAACGAAAAAAAATGAGCGACTTGCCTGGAGAACCTTTGTCACTCAGGATTAACCCCCACTAAGGAAATTTACTAGTTGCTCGAATTTTAACTACAAATTTTTATCTTATTTTTTTTTTTTTACCAATAACTAGTTTATAAGAAAAAAAATGTAATTTTGATTTTACAAAAGTGAATATTTTTCCTGTTGTGGTCTGAAAACTATATTTGTAACTTTTCTTTTAGTAGTATTATGCGTTTATTGCATTACTCAATTGATTACCTTAGTTGATCTCTAATATAAGAAAATAATTCAATATGTGTGGATAGTGTAATGGTTATCAGTGTGGGCAGTGGAATTTGAAAGCTGAGTTCAAATTCTGACCAAGTCTGTTTTCTGCTTTTTCACACTAGTGGCCCTGTAAAAGGTATGAATCCATTTCTTCACCCTGCTATTGGTTAAATAATAGGGTAGACTAGGCTTTTTAGCTTTGGATGACAGCTAGTCTAAGCAAAGAATTACATTGAATTTCAAACTACATTCACTGGCAACAGAAAATGACACTCTGATAGGCACCTTCTTTTTGCAAAAAGGCTTTTCTTCAGTCAATACTGCTATTGTAACAAGGCTGTTTTGCTTTTGTGTTAGTAATTTACATCATCATTTAAAAAAAATAGCTCAGAATGGTGCACTTCTTATGGCAAAACTTGATACTGGGCAAAAGTATATCTGTTAAAGCAGAAATGTAAAGTTACAGCTGCTGTTGGCTGTAGTGAGTTATATGTTGTTTTGGCTGCTGCTTTATGTTTGGCATATACCACTATACTTATATTGATAGACGATTGTGCAGTTTCAGCTCTTAGTTGATTCAGTTGGCTTTGATATCTTCATAGATGACAAACTAGTGCAGAGATTTAAGCTGAAAAATGAGCCTGGCAGACAGTATATTACATTAGACATGATTTTCAAATGTGCTCCCATCAAAGGCATATGTCATGCTGATGTAATACTTAACTGTTATGGGACCTACCTTTATGGACTAAATGAACTCGTCCTATTACTATATTATGCCTCTCAAGAGAGCTTTCTACAGTTGACGAGTTGACTACTGTACTTTGCTGTCAGTCGGACGTGCATCACTTTTGTATTCGTTCTTTTTGTTAATAATCTGTTTTCACTAAATTGCTGAGTTTGAGTTTTCTTTCGGACCTATTCTGGGTCCACAACATTAACAAATGTCATTATCATTTTGTATAATGAACCTGAACTGGGGATTAATGAAAAAAGTGTTGTGGCTTCATTACACCAAGTTTAACTGTGCCATAACTTCAGAAACATGAAGCCTAATGTGAAGCTGATTTTAATTAGTTTTTTCATGTCATTCATTCAGTCATTCATTCATTTCGTTTTATGCTGCTGTGGTTACCATTTCCCTCCATCTCACAATTGTGGTTCATGGTGACATTCAAGGCAGAATAGTACAATAGCTTGCCAGTTCTTTTTGCACCAGAGATATTGAGGTTACCCTTTTCAGAAGTTAAAGAGGCAAGACCTACAAGACAGTGGGTGGTTTGAATTCTGTGTTTTCCTCCTCCTAGACTGGTGATGATATATGGTGGCTATACACTGCCTAGATTATATAGCTTCTTGGCCATACTGACAAGATCCACATCACATTTGAGGATAGCATAGTTGCAGACGATGTCAGTGTTGACAGCCAACCACGTTTGTGGCTCCACTCTGGGTTTTACTTCCATAGCCTTTTCCGTGATTTGGATTAGACCGCAAAGCAGCAGAGATTTAAAATAAGGGTTTTCCTTCCCCTAGATGGACTGCCTTTCTTGGCTGTTGAGTTCCATTTACCTGAAGCAGATAGTTATGAAGTGCTGGTTTTCTGCCTTTGCTCATTCTTCAGCATGGAGCTGGACTTAGTTGTCAGAGAAGCATTTTATAGATAGTAGGCCCCAACTATGACTACCTTTGGAATATAATGTTCATGTATAAACATTTTATATACATTACATGTTTTAGAAGCTCAAAATCAAATTAATGGGTTAATGTTAAATAAGCAAAAACTCTACAAACTGACAAATTATGAAATAGTACATAAATAAACAAACACAAATATTAAAAAGTTTGTTAATTTTAGAAAAAATAGCAGAAACAATACAGAAAATGTACATCAGGATTTAAACTTAGAATACTCAGATAATGAAATCATTATTTAACATACAATAAAATCATTTATACTGCCTTTTTGAAAGTACTAACTCCTAACCTATCAATTGACAAAAATGAATGAGAGTAGAAAATGCAAAGTTGATAAATATAACTTTAGGTAAGCAAAAACAAAAATAATTTTCATGTTAGTTGTGCAAAAACAAATAAATACTAAAAAAAAAAACTAGGTAACTTGAAAAAGTTGAAAGAAATAATACTAAGCAATACATATATAACTTCAAATAAATACAATAATCATAATATATATAATAAATGGAATAAAATAAATAATAATTGCAAATTATATTACTTTAAAAAAAAATAAAGCAATATTTACATTTTTCAGTTAAACTTAAAATCCATTAATTTTTTTGAACTTTCCTTGAGTTCAGAACACCTTATTGTTAGCAATGAGAATTGTTGAGCAGAGTTTATCTGTCTCATAAGCACAAGTTGTGAAGGATGAGTTTGATTGTCATAAAAAGTGTATATGTATACACTTTTCTATTGTTATCTACTGAGTGTGATGTATATTTGTTAATGAAGATTGAAACTTTGTCAGTAATCAGGCCAGTTAATTACATTATTTACAGTCAGACTAATGTCTTCATCTTTATTGTTATTATCATAACATTTTGGTCATTTGGGATCCTTTGACTTTCTTCTGGTGTCTATTGATCCAGCTAACCTTAAGAGAATTAGGAACTCTTTATTTAGTCTACAGAGATAGACTATTCTCACTGCCCATGTCTAAGGATATCTCCTCCAGTTCTTAAACTTAATGTTCTTATTCAGGCAAATAGGCTAGTTAATATATTTTCTCAAAACTGAATGTATCAAATACTGCTGTATGATAAACTAGTTATATCCACTCAGAGGTTTATTAAAATGTGTGCAGGAGTAATTTTTACTGTATGGAGTAACACGATTTATTGACAAGGTAATCCTTGGTTGAGCAATATAACTGCATTATAGGGAGAACTACTTACTTTGTCTTGAAATCGCAAAACTTACTTAATCCCACTGGTATTTGGCAGAGCATCAAGTCTATGCTATTAACAGCATCAAACACAACTCCTTACGAGAATTCTCATTTTCTCAACAGTTAGCAATAGGATAATACTTTTCATCTTGGTTATAAAACCAGGACTTGTTTTTCATGCCAGTTTATAAGACATGACAAAAATAATATCCCTGATTAAAGAAGTATAATGAGTAAATGGGAACTCAACCCATGCACATATCAGATATAGTGATGGCCAGGTGTAAAAAATGTTGCTATATGACTTAGCTGTTTACACTTAACAAATGTCAGTAAATCTAGTGAGTGCAGAAGACTTTACTAAAGAAACTCCTTCTCAAGAATCTTAATTGCTATAGGTAGTGATATTAATTGGCTATAATGAATATTATATATTACATTATTCAGTTGTTTCCATGTTGATTTAAGTCCAGTAAATAATCCAATATGTCTATGCTTATAAAAGCACAAGATTTGAGTGTTGTAATCTTTTGAAGTTCTGTTTCAAATTGAATAAAGCCATTGTTTATGAAAAAGATTTAATTTGTATTCAAGACAAAAAATATAACAACATTTTTAAAACCAAATTTAGACAAGGTTATTTATGACTTCACATTAGTCTTGTTTTCTGAAATTTCCTTTACCTAATTTTCAGGTAGGATTTTTTTTTTTTTTTCAACTGATTCGTAAGAATTTTCAAAGACATACCAAAAGTCTCAAACAGTAGTGGGAAAATGTTTTTTCATGGTAGGTCACATCATTGTTGACTCTGTATTAAGTAGACTGTGTCACAATAACAACTCTAGCTTCACAGTGGCAATATAAATAGCAATCATATATACATATGTTATTTGTATATTTATTTACTTATTAGATATTTTTTGTTAACAGACTTCACAAATGTACAAAAATTAATTTAATATTTAATACATTGAATTTAATATTTAATATATTTGCTATTAATGAGATTTGTATTGGCAGCAAAATGCAGAAAATGGTACACACTGGCTTCTAGATCCCTTTATCAATTTACACTGTGCCAATGCTATAAGCAAAGTGTGGGATGTTGTGATCCAGGTGTCTGTAGTAGTAATTAATGTGCTAGGTTGATTTTGTAGTAGTGATTATGGACATCCACTTTATTTTCAAAAGTGGGAGAGGAGTTATAATTCTATTACTATTGAGTGTGTTTTCATAGAGCATTTCAAGTATCTCTTTCTTAAGCAGTAAAAACAAAAGTAAAAGGTGATTGAACATGCTTCTCAAATACAACTTATATTATGTAAAATATTTTCTGCATTTAAGGCTTTATTTTTAATCTTTTTCATACATTGCCCAATACTTTCCATTACAACTTATGATAGAATATATGAATATATCATATTTTCCTGACTTCTTGCACAAATAAATGTACTTCTAACATGCCATTCTTTCAATAAATACACACTCAACCAACAGATAATTCATTAAAAACGTCAAAAACCGTCATTATTTTTGCACCAACCTAATAATTGTTAAATATCTAGATAATTATTTAAAAAAAACATTAACCTGATGAGGTTATTTTTCTATTGAATATTTTCATATTTGAAAATGTTATGTTCCTTAATTTTCTTTTGATTTAATCATTGATTTTTTTTTTTTAATTGCAGGTTAAAAATGACATGTTGCTGGACATTTAAAGTTTTTACAGTGCCTAGTTAAAAAAAGAAAAAAAAAAGATTGATTCTAAATTCTATACTTGTCTTCAAATTTCCAGTATTAGTAATGGAGTCCTTGTGCATTCTTCAGTGCTCATCAGTAGAAGTTGGTGGCTTAAAAATTCTTGTTTATTCCTCATTAGAATAAAATAGATATCATTCTTCTTCCACACTTTGAAAACAAAGGTAAGTAAATGAATTTAATGCCTTTTTAATATAGAATAAATTTTACTTTTAGAGTTGATCTTTGTTATATAGATGCACCTTTGTGCTGAATGCTGTCAGTGTATAGACTATGTACTTGTATAACAGAGGAACCAAAAATTATCCACCAAATTAGGATGATGCTAATTGCATGATGTCATACTAAGCACTACCTTGTCTGCTGCAAACTCAGTTTCCATTTCAAATGAGAGTACCAGAAAAGATAATCAGGGTCAACAGTCTCCAAAATGAAGATATTAGGGTGGCTTTCAAAGAAAAACTGGAATCTTAGCTGTGTTGAAGTTGCTTCCCCAGATACCTACATGAAATCTTACAAATTTCTGAACATGTTGTCTCTCCAAGAAAAAATTGAGACTGGTTTAACAAAAATGAACAAAAAAATAAAATCTTCTGTCAAAGAAGAGCACAGTGCACCATATCCAACTATCATCCACAAGAGAAAACTACTTTCTGCTAAACATGTCACACTTCTGCATGACCTTCACTCTATTTAAAATGAGTGATGGATAAACTTCACTAAGTCAGGATTCAAGAGCTTTTAGCAAACCTTAAAGAAGATATATCGCTACTAGACCCCAAACTCACTACACTGCAGATGGCTCAGTGCTCCACACTGAGAGAGGGTCTATCATTTTCTTTGACTCTTTTCAGTGCAACCCACACAGGAATCTGCAAATAACATTCAGCAACAACCAATCAAATTGGAAATGGATGAGGTGATGTCATCAAGGAAGCAATCAATTAGCTAAAGCTAGTAAAGTTTCAGGTATTTTATTTACACTATTTATATAGTTTGACTGTTGGAATTTCAAACTGAACCCTTTATTTCATCCATCGGGGTAGATTGTTCCATGTGCAATGCCTCTTCTGGGTATATCAGTATCAGTTATCTCCCTTTTAACTCAACTGTCCAAGTTATTGTTCAACCAACACTTTTATCCACTGAGCCATGTGTCCTAGAGGGCATCACTTTATGAAATTTGGGACTTATAAACCTAATGTCTCAATAATCTATCTTACCAGAGCTCAAATTACAACTTTGTTATTATTGTTTTCTTCTAGCACTGGTTCCCATATTGTATTCATTTCTATGCTTGGCTGGTTTAGGAGATTTTTGTGGCCTACCTTAAGTTTTCATATTTGCCATTAATGTTTTGTCTATTATTTTAACATCATCCCACAGGGGCTGTTGATCTCCCTTTTCCCTTCATATATGATCAGCTATGCCTGATTTTTCTATTTTCCTTTGTGTTACGGCTTTATGGTGTTTCTGCAGTCTATCTTAAGGGGGTGGCCTGTTTCTCTTTTATATTTTTTACCACAGCTGCATGGGATGGCCTACACACAGTCCCTAATCATACTCTTCTCTATGGGAGGTCTTATTCATAAAGAGGTGTCTGCGAAGTGTTGAACCACTTTTGAAAGTTATCCTGATATTATATGGCTCACAGATCTTTTTTTTTTTTTTTTTTTATGATAATCCCTTCATATAGGACAGGCAGACTGAGGCTGTTTTATGAGTGTTGTTATCCTCTTGCGCCCTTTTATTCCAGTTTGTCAGAGCTGCTGTCATGTACCTAGGGTAGTTGTTATGTTGTAGAGTACTGCTTATAATGAGCATTTGTTGGTTATATGTCTTTGGGTCACCACATGACCTTTGCTTGATGTTGTAAGCAGCAGACAATCCCTTTCATTACACTGTGTGGGTGGTGGTAATTGAAGTTGAGGTATTGTCTGGTGAATGTTGGTTTGCGGTATATGGATGTCTTGAACCCATGCTCTGTTCAAGATATTAATACATCCATGAATGCTAGTTGTTGTTTTTTCTCTTTATTGTGAACTGTATTGATGATCTTATTGAGTTCACAAGGTCCAGTAGTAGCTGGACCTCTTCCTGGTGTGGCGAGAGTATGAAGGAGTGCTCTACATATCTCCGCCGTAGAATTGGCTTTAATGATGTGGTTTCTAATGTCATTTCCTTGAAGTATTCCATGTATATCTAAATAGTCTAAATAAAATAAAAAGTAAAAATAGTATAATAATACCTCATCTCAGAAATACAGACAGAAAATTGCAGATGTTTATGGTACCCTCCAGATATTTTGTAAATGTGTGGCTCTACAAAAGGCTCCATGAGCTCTTTGTTAGGTGCTGGGATCAAGATAATTACTCCAGAACTTCAAAAATACAGTCATCATAACTCTCTTCAGAAACATTCATAACTTGCATGATTGAAGATCACCTCCATGGGAATCAGTATAGTTTCAGAACAAACAGGACCATGACTAATATGGTGTTTACCCTAAAGTGGATTAAAAAAAATTCCATGAGCAAAATAAAGGATTGTATATAACATTTATTGACCTGACAAAATCATTTTATATGGTAAAAAGGTCAAACCTCTGATTAATTTCTTATGATTATCTAAATCCATGTGGTGCAATTTGACAAGTTAAATGTGAAAACTTCTATGAATCTTTCTCAATTGAAAACACCATCAGGGCTCTTTGCTGACCCTCATGCTATTTTCAATATCCTATAGCACTGTTAAAATAACCTACAGAGGAAATAGATGACAGCTACAATATATAAATCCATGTATACAAAAATAACGATTTGTTCAATGTAAAGCATCTCTGGGGTTAGACAAAAACCTTGGTGCAGCTGATCTATTCACAGAATCTGCCCTCTAGCAGATAAACTCCTGCTTTGCAAAGGTGACAAAATGGTATGGAAGTCATAAAAAAATGGTCATTCTTTACAAACCTGTACCAAAACAAAAGTATCCCCTGTTATGTCTCCACCAGCCTGATAAAGCTGGAAATGATCCATGACTTCATCTACCTAGGCAGTGTCATATTCTCTGATGTCAGACTGGACAGAGAAATAAGCAACTGACTGGCTAAAGCTTAATCAAGTCTTTGATAGATTACCCAAAACCTATTTGCATCAATAAAAAAAACATCACAGAAGACAAAAAAACAGTTTAGAAATTCCTCATACTGGTCAATCTTTCATATGATTCTAAGTCCTGAATTGTATTCATCCACTTTTCTTGTATGGTGTGCCTGCAGCATATATGAGAGCCCCTCCCAAATCTTTGTTCATGAGACCAAGCCATATTATTATATGATTTTTTTTTTTTTTTTTTTTTTTTTTTTTTTTTTATCTTTAAATGTCTTTGTACATTCAGTTTCCAAACACCATTTAAACCAATGTTTTAACTGCTTGCTTTGATGTAAACAAAAATGCTAAAATAGTATTCTTCTCTGTCAGGAGGTTTTTGAAAAAAGTGGTGGGTGGAAGTTTTGTGCATAGATTTTAGGAAAGAATGAAATATTAAAGCATTAGAACATTTACATAATGAATATCAGTTTTAAGAAGTAGTTATTTATTTTCATATTATACATTTAATATTTTATTTAAAGCTAGCAGATTTTTCAGAAGCTCTAATTGTTTTGTATAGAACAATTTTGAATTTAATTTTTCAATATAGGTTTTTAGCTATTTGATAATATGAAATGATGAGTTAGATGATCTACAAATTTAGAATGAAACTTTCTGATACACTTTAGTAACTATTTTCTGCATTTGAGTGTGTGG
Organism: Acanthosepion lycidas; assembly: GCA_963932145.1. NCBI lineage: Eukaryota > Metazoa > Mollusca > Cephalopoda > Sepiida > Sepiidae > Acanthosepion > Acanthosepion lycidas. The sequence continues at coordinate 160,410,329 of OZ010571.1, forward strand.
GGGGAATAACTTATGTTCATAATTTTTATTTTGCATTTCAATTTTAGACTCTTTTTTGTCAAATTTTAGTTTAAAAACTGATTGTTACTGATTTGTGCATGTAGCTATTGAAAAACAAATTCAATTTTGTTCTCTTTCCAATTATTTTTTTTTTTTTTCATCATTTGATTTATTCAATAGTTGTGATAAAAATATGCTAAGATTATGAAGATAGATTTCCTTAACTCTTTCACTGTGAGTGCTATTTGATAACTATTTAAACTTACAATTTTTAAAAACTTTTAAATATGGATATCAACTTGGTTGTTTCTTTGCATCTGAAAATAATTTTTGCAATTTCTGTAAAAAGTATGATTTTGTGTTAGAATGGTTCCCATTTTGTTTTTCTCTCGTGTTAAGCAGCTAATTTTGTTAGTTAAATCTATCATTTTAGTTTTTCATAAATCTTGATATGTTTCATTTGATAATAGTAATTAATCTCAGTTAGCATTTCTTCAACCAAAGGATTGCTTATTTTTATTTATTTTTTACAAATGCATTTCAAACTCTCTTGTTTTTTTTTTAGATGGATGAACGTAGAGTTGCTGACTATTTTGTGGTAGCTGGCCTGCCAGATTCACCCTTGCCATTAGAAGAATTTAGCAATGAAGCTATTATCAAACCAACTTGTAAACAAGATCCAATCACTGATATATGTGTGATCAACAAAAGCTTGGGTGAAAAGGAACCAAAAGGTTATGTTTGTCTTGAGCGAACACAATCAGGTCTCCCTGCAGACTTAAATTATGGAAGTATACGCTGCCCTGAAATGTTTATTTGCTATCGAAGAAGCAGAGAAAAACCTCCTCTTACTGATATTGGGTAAATTTTTACATATTTCATTAAAGAAACAATTTTAATTTTATTAATAAAATATTTTATTTAAGTACTTCCCAAAAGTTAAAACGGAGCATACCATGATAAAAAAACGGCCCCAAACTTGATAAAAACAAATTTTTATCATCAAAATGTTTGTTATTATTAAGAATGAAGACCAAAGTATTTTTTGAGTATTTTTATTAAATTTTTTAATCCTTTTTAGCATGATGAAAATTTTATTTAAAAATTTTCTTTTTATTGTGTCAGTGGATGGGTGAAAGATTACTATAGAGATTTTCAGTGTCTTTTTTGGCATTAAAAATACTTTTTGGAAATTCTTGCAAAAGAAATTGTTGGATTTTAATGAAATTTTCAAGACTTATTCACAAATTAATTAAATTTTTTTTTTTGTTAGAAAATCTTTGTAAAATTTTTTTTTTAATTTTGTGTCTATTACACTCCACTTAATTAATTTCATGAAATTTTAAGAAATTAAAATTTCAACCCCTTTATATTTGTTTAAGAATCCTTGGAGAATTTAGATCATCATTTTGTTTTTGTCAAAAAAAAATAAAAACTGCAATGAAACTATGACATTATTTAATTAGAAAATCTTTTAATTGCTTTTATAAATAAGATATATTAAAAACATTGTCTTAAGGAAAAAGTTTTTTTTGATGAATAACGAATTTTTATCAGAATTGTTCTCATTTTTTTTCAGTTTTAATTAGAAAAGTTTAAGTTTTAAATCTTTTAAATTTTTGTATTAATTTCAGCCATTTAGATGACACTAAGTGAAAGCTATATTTACTTATCATAAATGGAAAAGCTTAATACAAATCATCAAATACCAATATTTTTAAAAGAATTTAAAATTTTTTTTTTTTTTGTGTATAAACATGCTGATTTTTGTAGGTATGGATGGCCATACACAACATTATCAGAAAATAAGCGTAATAACTATAGTAAATTTAAAGTCAACATTTCTAAAATTCAATAAACATCAGATTACAGAGAATATTTTCCTAATTTTTTAAGATTGCAGAGTACTTAAAAATTATATAAAAAAGGCACCTGTGTTATTTCTTCAGTTATGTTTTACAGATATAGTCTCCGTAGAACAATATTAGACCTGTTATCAGGCTGTCAATATGTCAACAGCTACTGTCTGGTTAAAAAAAATGCATTTCTGTGATATTTTAAACTTAAAGTAAATAATATTTGTTTCAAATCGGATTAATTATACTTTAAATAAGCTAATATTCCTCAGTTTCAGAAAAGTATATTTTATTTTTGCAAGATATTTTAATAAAGAGAATTACATTGTGATGAAAGACAGCTAAAAAAGAGCACTAGTCAGCTATTTTAGCAAAAAGAAAAAACAAAAAAAGAAACAACTCCTTCCAGTCAGTTTAAATTAGTTTTTGAAATAAGGCAAGGTATTTTGATTATTGGAAATATTAAATTTAATTTATTAGCTTGAAATAAAAACTTCAGGAAAGATTTTTCACTTCTAAAAATCTATTTTAAACCATTGCATTTTTGTGGAGGTCCCTAATTTTATTAATTATTAACTTGCAGAAAAATAAAGCTAAAACTGCATATGTGTATTTTCTTAGAACAATCAAGGGCAAACTGCAGTCTGTGGGCCACATGCGGCCTGTGGGCCACATGCGGCCTGTTTAGCCTTCTGAATGGCACCCCTAATTTAATGAGGAAAAACATTTATTAAAATTTTGTCTTGTTTCATTCTCAATTGTTCACTCATATTCTGTCTCATGCAGTGAGGTTGAGAGAAACTAGTGTCAAAGAGAAATAACTATCAAATCCCTTACTTATTAATGTCTGTTGTGTTTTGGGTACAGTTTCACTAAATCACAAACATAATGATCAAGTATAATGTTTCTTGAAGTTTGTAACCTTTCATTGAAGGTAATGTTCTCAGCATTTTAAACCATTTGCAATTTTCATTTAGGAAAACCATCCATGTAAAAATATTTAAAAAGAAAAAAAAAAAACATTAATTTTTTTCTTTGCTGAAGAAATATATTTTCTCTTTTAAAAAGATATATTTAGTATTTTCAATTGAATAAATTTAAAACAAATCACATGCAGCCACATGTGTTAATCACAAAGTCATCAGTGATATTCTACAAAATCTTCAGTTTTTAAATTGGAGAAAAAAAATCTTGTCTTCAAATAAAAATTTTTAACTTTTTCCCATTTCTAAGGCAGATGTTTATGCACACGATCTTCTGTAATGAAAATGACTGCTTTACTTTCAACAAAAACTTACTTTGATTCTTTTTATTAGTGTGGTCTGCTTTGTGATGAGCCATATCCCATGTGGCCCACTGGTTAGAAAAGATTGCCCATACTTATTTTAGAATGATAATATTTTATTAATATTTTTACAGTATTCTCTATAAAACTGATTATAGTTGCCTTTCTATCTTTGCTATCAATAAATGTAAAAACATACCTTTCATATTGAATGGGTATTGATTTTCTCCTGAACTCTAATTTTGCCATGGTAATTTTTTCCTATTTATTTCTTACTATATTGAGAATATGACATTAAAATTGGATGACATTTAAAAATTGGAAATTTGAAAATTTTCTACTAACCAATATATGTTTAAATTTTTTCTTTATTTTAATACTTTTCTATTTATCTTGTAGAGTTTTATATGAAGGTAAAGAGAAATTGATGGCAGGTTGTGAAATTGTGCATACTACTCCATATGGAAACCCAGCAAATGTCAATAACAGCAACAGCAGCCGTATCTACATAACTTACAGGCGTGCTTCAGAGACTGCATCCAGTGATACGTTAGCTGTTGTGGATATTTGTATTATTCTTACTAACAAGGTAAATTTCATTTTATTCAGATCTTGTTTCAGATTTTCATCAATTTGATTGCATTTTTTAAAAATAAAACTTGGATTATTACTGTTATTATGATTAGTAAATATGCAGAGTAAAAGTTTTTATATTATTTTGGTAGTTCATTTTTGTTCATTAATCATAGTTAAAGAATGTGTGAAATCTGAAGATTCAGGTAAATGTAAAATCTTAGGGAAACTTGTCACAAATGGAAAAATCCACAAAAAAATGAAAAAATAGTTTATGAAAGTAAAAAAATTAATCATCAATTAGGAGTATAGTTTTTTTTTTTTTTTTTTTTTTTTAAGATTAATTTCAAATAATATATAATAATTATTAAATGTAATATAAAACTTTCTTCAGTATTTTCTCTGAAAAAGACTGGTTTTAAGTGTTTAAATTTGAAGTTAAGACTTAAGATAAAATAGTTTCTTTCATCTTGTACCTTTTCTAAATCTTAAAATTTTTTTTTTCAGAATGAAAGTGCTCCTCATGCTTATTGCCAGATAAACAAGAACTTAAACAAAGCAATGGTAACAAAAATAATTTGAAAATATTTTTTGCAAATTATTGTATCAGTTTGTTATAAATTGAGAATTTACCTGCATATTTTTGAAGATAGAATAACACATAAAACATATTTTTCTCATGAACTTCAGAATATTTAGTTAAAGAATTCATAATTCTGTTCTCTTTTTCTTTTAACTTCTTTGTTAATAAGTGTGTGATATCTAGTTTTTTGTTGTTATACTTGGAAAAGTATTGTCCATTTTATAGCATGATGATGATCATCAAAACAGTTTATGTAAACCCCCTCCTTGAAAAGTGTATTTAAATCTAGTTATTAAATGCTACAGTTGTACATGTAATGATTATCAGTGCAGAAAATGGAATTTGTGATTTGAGTTCAAATTCCGTACGTGTTCATTGCATTAATTTTTACTTAAATACTCTTATAAAAAGTATGAAGGAATCTTTTCTCTCCCAGCTATAGGTTAAATAACAGGGCAGACTAGGTTCGCTAGACTTGGTTTGCAACCATTCTTGGAGAAAAACAACTCAAAACCAGTTGAGTGTAAGGCTGGAAATTTCACCCTGTAAGCAACCATTTGCCATAGAATTCATAACAATACCAAGCATGGTGAGGTTATGTCCTCATTCTTTACAGGGGAATCTAATGGCATTAAGGAGGTGGAGGATTTTTTTTTTTTTTTTTTTAAAAACAAATTGTGGAAGACAATGAAATGTGAATAGTCTATCACAATGTGAAATGCAAGTGATCAAAGGACAAATGAAATGAACCATGGCTAACATTACCAAAGTCTGGCCTTTATTATAAAAATAGTAATGTTGTTTTATATGGTGGGCTGGAAGAGTCCTATACAAAAAGCTCCTTTCAGAGAAGCAAATGATTGATTGTAACAAGTTCTACTTCCACTTAGACCAATGGAAAGGGTTAGTTAACAGAAAGAATATAATATTCAATAAAGATAATACTTGAATATGTTTCTTTAATAATTAGGTAAAAATTGATGCAACTTGACTGAGATATTCCCACTCATATTTTGCATTCAGATACTTATCTTTGGCTTAGCATTTATTTGTTTTCACAGAATCCTCTTTGTGAAAAATAATTTCAATTCCTTGAAAAACTGTAAACCAGAAAGATGAAATTATTAAATTACATGAAAGATGATACATGTTAGTGAAACACATTTTTAAATAGGTTGTTTTAATAAAGAGAATAAAGCTGTTTGAGGTACAAATTTGTCTTAAACTGAGCAATCATTTTGGCCACTGAAATAACTAGAATAGTATATAAATAGGACAGAATTTTTAAGTACACAATACTTAAATTATCATTTAGAATTCCATTTGAATGTTTTTGTAAGAATAGAATTCATATGCAACTTTTTTTCCAGGTTGGTTCTGATATTTACTTGTGTTACAAGAAAGCTATGACAAAAGCAGATGTTTTAGCTTATGAACCTGGTATGTATTTCAGTTAACATAAATTAGTTACAGTCCATAAATTCTCATATTTGAATAATTTTAGCATAATACAAAAGTATTTTTCAAACAAAATTTAAACAATACTGTTGAATATTTTTTCACACATTTTTATCTTATTAACATTACTGAAATTGATGTTTAAGTTTTAAAAATTTTGAGAAATTGCTTGTTAGGCTTAAATATTTCTATCATTTATCTATTAAGAGAGACATTGTTCATTTCTTTTTTTGGATTTGACAAGAGATTTATGCTCAATAAGGCCATAATAGTTCAATATAATAATCTTGATTTGAGGTCTTTTTTTTTTTTTATAAATTCTCTAATTTTAATATTTTTCTTTTATTCACCTGCTAATTTCTATGTATAATTTATATTTCTGTAGCAATATTAGGCCGTTTTCCACCTGATGATTATGAAAATTTTCCATTACCTGCATCTGTGCCATTATTTTGTTTGCCAATGGGAGCAACCATTGAATGTTGGTCAGCAAAAGCCCAGCATCCACTTCCTGTATTTTCAACATTTATTCTCACCACATCTGGTGGAGAAAAGGTTAAGATCTATTTTTACTTTTTAATAGATTTTTGATTAAAATGCTTACTGTCCAGATGTATTAAAATTTATACTTTTATGTTCACTTATGGTAAATGAAAGTTAAGAAAAATTATCAAAATTTTGAAAAAATAATTGTAGAATGTATTAATACCAAACTATATATTAGTCAATATTTGATAAAATTGTAGAAAACCACAGTATTAAAGTATATATTTTATTATAATTTATAACATTTACTAATATAAATTTTCAAAAAATTAGAAAAATAATTTATATATACAGAAATTTTTGATCCCTAGATACATAATGTTTCCAAATTTTATAATCATTATATACATAAAAAGGTGATTTTGTCATGAAATAATTTTAATTTTTAAATTATCCAAGATTATAATGAATTTAGAATATATTTAATTTATTGGAGTTTTACATCTGTAAATCTGTCAAGCTCCTTGAAAATGTTCATGTTTTCTGAAAGTCATTTTCACTTAATAGATGGTGAAATGCTAGATAAAGACCTATAATTGACAAATAACATCTTTTGCCTGTAATATGTTTTAAAAATTAAATATTGAAAACTTCTTGGCTCAAGCCACTTCCCAAAATTTGACCAAATATTTTTTTTCTGAGGAGCTTCTTGGTTGGGCTGAAAACTTCTTCGAATTTCAAAATATATAAAGGATTAATGAATTTATTTAATGTGTTGACTGATCAAGGTAATACACAATGTTTAAAAATAAAAATGGGGTGTCTATTTCAAGTATGAGTATCCACTAATAATGTTTGAAGTAATAAAACTTAAGATATTAAAAAAAAAAAAACAAAAACAACTTGATTGCAAGTTTGAATTTTTCTGTTCTACCTGAATTTTCTTTCACAGATCAGTTTACTGAATGCAAAATTGCTGATACTATTTAATCTTGAAAATAATTTTTAGGAAATTGTTCTTTTTGTTGTGCCATCTTGTACTGACATTGATTTCATTACATTGTTGCAGGCATATGGAGCTGCAGTATCTTTCTATGAAGAATTTCCAGAAGAAAAGTTGACAGATCTACAATTGCGACATTTAGGATTGAAAAACAAGCATATCCGTGAACAATATCGCATTCTCAAAACTGTACACTCAAATAAATGCATCTGTCTTCTTTCTCGCTGGCCTTTTTTTGATGCTTTTAAGAAATTTCTTTCATACTTGTATAGAATATCAATAACAGGTCCTTATACAGTTCCTATAGAAAGGTGAGTTAAAAATTAAAAACTCTTCAGATTCTTATACAATTTATAAAGATGATTTGGTGATAGCACTTGCAAAACTGTCAAAACATTTGATTAGTATTTGATTCCTAAGCAATTATCATAAAATTATCAGTACAGCTCCTCTATTATTGATTTATAAACAATTTCACTGTAAATATTATCCTGATTCTTATCCTTGCTGCTTTTATCACTGCTTCATTTTTTTTCTGTTTTTAACTAATGTTCACTTAGTATAAGGCTCAAGAGCCACTAACAGAAGGTTATTGTATGAAGTGTGTGATATGAATGTAAGAGTATGAAATAGAAAGTGAAGATCATAATCTTTAATTTGTACTCTTGCATTCATATCATAGAGGATAGGTAATGATTGACCCTTCAGGGAAGCATCCATGTGGAAATCTGTTCCACAAAGCAGCAGTTCTTGGAGAAAATGCTATCTAAGTGGAACTTCTTCCTTATACTTGGAACATAGAGGAAATGAGAGTACTGTGGATGTAGGATGGCAGGTCTTATCTGTCAGTGTTTTATGCATGTGTTGTGGAAAATGAGCATGATATTGTTCTGTTCAGTATGTGAAGTTGGATTTTTTTTCAAACTGACTGCTAGATTGTTTTGGTCTGCAGAAATGTTTTACTTGTGGATCTTGAACCATATAGAATAAAGACAAAGCAAACAAAAACAACTTGCTTTAGTAGACCATTCTTTGAATATCTCATATTACCTTTTGTTTCAAACTGCTTTTAAAATACTTCAAATGTCTCATGAAATACTTTCTAGAGAAGCAAAATTCTTCTATTCTCAATTTAAAATTATTTTGATCTGATATTTAGAATATTTTCAAGTTATCCTATTCATTGTAAGCACAATATTTTCAAAGCCAAATTTATGAAATAAAAATTTGTTTTCAAATTGTAAGCTTGACTGATTCCTAATCCTCATCTATTATTCAAATTTTGCAAATTTCTTTCATTTTCAGGCATATTTCTCATTTTATGTATGATGTGCCATATCCTTCACCACAAAGGCCAAGAATTCTTGTTCAGGTATGAATGAACATGTTCTAAATTTTAGTTCTTATCTGATAAACATTTAATAAAACTGTCCGTTTTAGTGTAGAATATATGGTAAGAAATTGATAAATAATTCAATTTTCAGATTATAGCATTTTCTGTTTGTGTACAGATCCTCAGTAACATCCATTGTAAATAAATGAATTTTATAAATTTGTAAATTACAAATATATAATTTAATTTTTGCTTTTTTATTTGAAATTTTTAAGTCATATCAAACTTTATGCATAATTAATCTCCATATGGTTTGTCTCTGAATTTATCAACGATATATTTTTATCTTTTCAATCTGTTGTATTTAACTTGGATATTCATTTTGTATGAAATAGACATAGGGATTTATCAGAGGGTAGGTTGTGGAACTCTGTGATAAAAGTTCTTTTGATCTGAAGATAAAAAAAAATGAATGTTATCTAAATTATTAGATTAAGCTTAACAAAATTTGAATAAGAGTATTTCAAAGTGTCTGTGAAAAAGTGGTTTGTCTGTTTAACTTTCTTATGTCACTTACTTTTTTAACAAATGCCTAAAATTTGTTGGATAAAGTTTGGGCTTTATATTTTGTGGCATGTTTACATTACTTAAAGCAGGCTATTGTAATCATCTTTGCTGTTATCATAATGTTTCGACCATTGTGCCCTCTGACTTTCATTAGGTGTATGTCAAAACCAGGAAACCTACAGGGAACAGTTTACCCCCCATAAATAAAGGGTTCAGTTTGGAATTCCCTGTAGGTTACCTGGATCAACATACACCTGATGAAGGCTGGAGGGGACAATGACCAAAACATAATAACAACAGCAACAAAGATGACAACAGTCTGCTTGTAAATAGTGAAAATTAATAATTCCTCATCCCAGAAATTCAAGCAAATATTTGCATTAATATAAAAATATCTTCAGCTTTTAAACCCCACCCCCAAGTCTCCCTTATGTGAATTGACAACTATTTTGCATATTTACCTATGTGCAGTGATTTAATATTGATGTAGTAAAATTATAATTAAATACCTTTTTGGTTCTCCATCTTGGGGTTGCTGCCAGGTATCTCACTCCACCATCTTCTCTAGTCATATTGTGTTTTTGATCTGAAGCTGTCATAGGCAAAGTTGTTAGAAACACCCTCTAGAATGAAGGGGTTGAATTAAAAGAAGGAAGCCACTTTCAAAACTGACAATTAATTCTTGCTTATAGAAACAATAACATAGTTTATTTGTTCAAGGTTATGATGATTGAGTTCAACCTTTCCCAATTCTGCAGTCTTGTGATCTACTGAACTATGATTGGATTGATTGATTATCTTATGTACGATATTTGGATTGATTACCTTATTTATAATATTTCACAAAAACAACAGCTCTACCCTGAAACAGTTCAAACCGAGAACTTTTGAATCCCAACCTGCAGACAAGTTGGTCTGTCTCTTCCATTTTGAAGACAAAAACTTTTTAGACAAGTGAATATTTCTTTAGTTGATGAAATTATTCTTGGGCAGTATCTTACAAGGGGTGGTGGTGTAGGTAGTGATATCAATTACTGTTATGTTTAATGACTACCTATTTCTTTTGGGTGTTGGTCAATTTGTATATGTGCATAGTAACAATCTGAGGAAGTGGTCTGGTAAGATTACCCTTTTGTTACATAAACTATTGACCCCAATAGACATTCAAGGCAAAATGGTGAATAATATTAAAAAAAAAATAAAATTATTGAATTTGGGCCAAGCTGGTTTATCTCAATTGTTATTTTTCGTTTTTAAGCAGTGGGTGCTTTTTGTTTGACTTGATTCTACTAGTTAAAACCCTGTTAAATCATGAGTTCAAACCTAAGCAATTCCAGTTGTTAATTCAATTGTAATTAAATACTTTTCATTTCTTCAACAGCTCATAAAAAACTACAGATGCCTGAGTACTTGCAGTATGCTAGTAAAAATCCAAATGATCTAACTTGATTATTAAGGCTTTTCACCTCAACTTCTCAATTCCCATTCCAACCAGTACTATGTCTGAATTCACTTACTGGTAAAATCCACACCAGTAAATCTGTTACAAAATGGAACCACTTTAAATGTCTAACTAATTTTATAAGCATTTCATTCAAAACGTTGAAGTGGGTATATTGTGCCATAAGTACTTCTCATTTCAGCATGCATCATTTCTTTTATTCAATAGAAATAATTTTATGCAAATGAAAACTTTAATGTGAGATTTATTTCAGTTGAAAATATTAGTTTCGCCTAAATTAACAATTTTCAGAGTGACTTTTCATCTTTTATGTTGGAAATATTATGATCCCTTGTTATTTTCTTTTCAATTGTAGTCACAAATAATATATGGCATGTCAAATAATGAGATAAAATACTTAGCTGTCTTTGATTTTTATCTGAAAATGAATAAGAAATATGATTCTTATTTTTTAAAATATTTTCAAACATATATCAGAAATGAACATTTAGTTTATAAAAAAGAACAGCTGTTTGTATATTTGAAAGAAATTTCTGTTCAGGCTTTTTTTTTTTTTTTCACTATATTGCTCTGTTATTTTTTTTAACCTTTTTTATACCAATTACTTTTCAATTAATTAAAATTCTCTGATTGTTACAGTAAAACCATTTAGTATCCACTCATGACACTTAACCAAGAGTTTTATGGTTTTATAGTTAAAAGGTATATTTATTAATGATTTAAGTTATTGAATTTTGTTTTAGCTTTTTGTTCATTAAATAATAGATCATGCAAAGAAGACATAATTTAGATCTGACTATATTAATGTGAAGAAAGTGATGGCAATTAGAAATGTGTACAATGAAAATCAGGACGTGTATTGTCTAAATTAATATTAAAGGTTGAGACAGCATTGAACTCACAAAAGTAGATTTCAGTGCAGTCAAAAAACATCAGATGCTTGGTAGCAAAATTTCTTCTTAAAGCAATTCTGTTAATAAACATTTTTTTTTATTTAATTTTTTTTATTTAATTTTTTTTATTTAATTTTTTTTATTTAATTTTTTTTATTTAATTTTTTTTTATTTAATTTTTTTTTATTTAATTTTTTTTTATTTAATTTTTTTTTCTTTTTAGTTGAATCACGAAGCCTTGTGCTTGTCTATGCCTGAAGATTCCCCTCTACCTCAAAGGTGAGTAGCTATTTTTAGATAATAGAATAAAATTTCAACTATTTTATTATTTATATTTACTTTAGAATTTTCATTTGTTCATAGTTTATTTTGTTAAATAGATTTTTTGAATGAGTAGTTCCTTACTTTGAAAAACTCTCAAATATTGTTCCTCAATAAGGGATTGTCTTTCTCTTTCGAAAATGTTTTATGTAAGAAATAAAATTTAACACTTTAAAAAATAGTTGTTGATTATTACCAAGATACAGTTCTTAATTTGATGGACTGCTGATAAAGAAATTAATAATGTAAATTTTGCTTTCAGTGGAGCTTCCTTCATCACACTGCTGAAAAACTTAGGTCCTGAAAATTGCATGACAATTTTACTTCATGTCTTGCTTGAACAGAAGATTCTAATTCATTCTCTTCGTCCTGCTGTGCTGACTGGTGTTGCTGAAGCAGTGACAACTGTAAGTACATTTCTTGTTCTTGTTCACAATCTTTTTTTTCTACTGGTATTGGATTAATTTATTTTTTATTTCCATGTAATTCTCAACAATAAGCACTGTTATTTATACTTCCTTTAATTTCTATTTATAATATATACAAATATGATGCTATGAGAAACTACAATTTTAACAAGAAATTAATTTGTATATTGCAAATTGTAGTTTTTTTTTTTTTTTTTATTATATTTTAGCTAATATTTCCACTCCATTGGCAGTGTCCATATATTCCTTTGTGTCCACTTGGCTTGTCTGGAGTACTTAGTGCTCCATGTCCATTTATTGTAGGTATGTATTCATCTTATTAATTTTTATTTTATTAACTATTTTTTCTTTTGAGATGTATTTTATTTTCATTATTTTGAAAAAAGTTAAGAAAAGTGAGTAGAAGAAATAATATTTTTTTATATAGTTTATCTTTGCATAGTTGAGCTGGAATTTTATTTCTTATGCAGAAATGAAATGTTTGTATATAATGAGGTTCTCTCTCTCTTTTTTCATTATTACTTTTTAAAATCTTTCACAGTTCAGAATTTTAAGAGGTGTTACCTCTTCATATCTATTCACATTATTTCATGAGTGTTGGAGTATATCAAAATGTAAATTCAATTAAGGATAAGTATCATTGTCGCCTTCAAGTCCTTCACATGTCTAACATCAACAGCTGATCAATGATTTGCTTCAATCCAGACCTTGCCCTATCCCATGTTGTGATTAGTTTTGATCAGAAGGCCAGCAAGGAGCAAATTGTCATTGGTATCTTCGTATTGGGCTGGTCCAAGTGGAATGAAGATGCAAGAAAAGGAAATAACTTGAATAAAAAATAAATGTTTTTATATATGTTAGGTTGGTGCAAAAATAATGACGTAATAATGTCGTTTTTTTGACATATTTTTTAACGTCAAAAACGACATTATTACGTCATTATTTTTGCACCAACCTAATACAATACTTGGTTAGTTTTGTCGTTAAAATCTAGCAGTTCTCATGTGAACAATTATTGACCCAACCCACTTAAGTTAGATGTGACGCATTTGCTGGCTTGGTTAAGGAATTCAGTATTTCTCTCATCTTCCAACAAGAACCTCTTTCTGCTGTCTGGGTTCTGAAAATTAATTACATTTCCAAATTTGGAGATTCTCTCTTTTCTATGGGTAGTGGTCACAGGTATTGATCCACCACAATAACTTCTTCCTTCTCTTATTGGCATCTCACACCAACACCTCCTAATAGGTGTGGGCAGCTCCTCCACCTCTCTCAGTGTTTCATCTGCATCTGCCACCTTGGCCACTCCTTGACCAATGGCCCTCTGCTGCTTGGTGTGGCTCAACTCTAAGGTCATTAATCAAAAGAATTTCAAATTTTTTTCCTACATGAAATTCCACATACCAGCTTTTTGTTTTGTTCACAATTGGACACTGACGATATGGCTCCCTGCTAAGGTCTTTCCATAAGGAACTTTATTCCTAAATTTTTATTATAGGTTAAATCTTACTTGTTTCTCTTACCTCTGTTCTTGTGACCAGTACTTTTAGGGATGGATCATCAATCAATTGTCAAAAGATTGCCACATGGCTCTCTTGTGAAAATTTCACTTTAAGTAGTTCTCCTGGTTTCTTGTGAATTAAACTTTTTTTTGAAAAGAGCAATCTTTCTCAAGAGCTGTCCATCACTATATTCATTAAGCCTTTCTTATTATTTACCAGTGCTTTTTCGGTATATTCATCATTCTATTCATTAAACCCTCTCTTTATTTACCAGTGCTAAATAGTGTCACATCATGACAATTGTTGAATTTCTAACAATTCATTTGACTTTTTTTGTGCATTATGCTAAAATAAAATTATTATCTAAAGTCTTAAGCAATTGTGAAATTTTTTTTTTTTTTTTGTCTGAATTTCATTATTTACACTATTTATATTTGGACTATTGTCCTCATCTTGTAAAGTCTCTTCAAATTCTACACCTGACTCATCTGGAGCATCTTTGCCTGACTTTCCAATTAGAACTGAGTCTCTACTATTTGATATGCATATAACTCCATACGTGATTTCTTCTATCATCTCTAAACTGGATCCTCACAATGCATGTGGACTTGATAATGTCTGCATTTATGTGCTCCTAAAGTGACTCCTGTTCTCTTTAAATTTTACAATAAATTCCTTGGTTTTTCTTGCTTTCCTACTTGTTGGAAATCCTCTTCTATAGTTTTTGCCTTTATGAACTTGGGTGAACTGTCAGATCCTTCTATCAGCCTTTTAGCCTTCTACCTCTTTTTGGCAAAATACTTTAATCAGTTCTGAATTGGTTAAGCAGTGTCAATTTTTTTAATTACTGTTCTTTTATTGTTCTCTTACCTTAATAATGTTTTTCATTTTCTTATATTCTTTCACACTCAGTAACCACTTGTGGCTTTATTGTCTTGCTTGAAGTGAAATGATAAAAAGGAAAGTTTCTGTTTATATGGTGATCTATGATTATTTTGTCATTAGTATTATTTTTCTTTCAATAAATTTGTCAGGCTAAAATTATATTTCAAGAAGTTTAAATATTACTTAACTAAGCATTTAAATATTTTAATATATTGAAGCATTTGTAATTATCCTTTCAGTTTTTATATATTCAGTCAGTTTATAGATTAACAACAATTTATCTTAGATATATAGAATTTATAAATTGGTTGCAATTTTGAGTAAAATTGAAAATAATTCTAGAAATTATTAATAAAAAAAAATTCCTAGAGGTTTTTTTTTTTTTTTTTGACATTTTGTTAATTTTTATAACATACAGAATAGGATTATTTACATTACTTACATTCAGACTATTGTCCTAAGTTTTATTATCACAATGTTTTGGCCATTGTGCCCTCTGACCTTCTTCAGGTGCGTGTTGATCTAGGTAACTTTCAGGGATTTTTGAACTGAAGCCCTCATTTAATCTACAAGTGTAAACTGTTCTTATTCCATGTCTGACCAAGACAATGCTGATGGACCAAATCAGGATACTTTGAGAAATTGGTAAGCCTAGCTATTTGCCATGGGTGGTGACCTGTGATGCCTGAGGACGGGATCCTGGTACTTGGGGACCTCATGCATTTGGTTGAATACTTCTGAATTCTAACACACTACTTTGGTCCTTACTTGTGCTAGATGAGCGGTCAGAGAGGTCTGATCTGATCACTCGGCTAGTAATGTCAAGCCCTAGTACCAATTCACTATCCAAAACCACAATAACTTCACAACCTCTTTCACAAAAAAAAAATCATACACACACCAACCAAATTTAATCAAATAAGGTTATAACTAAAATGTATCATCAAAAATTAAAACTTATGTTCAACTTTACAGAGATAGATGAATGAAAGAAATTATTGATGACTACATCTAAACTATAAATCTGAGTATACAATTTTTGTGTCCCTGAGATACTTGGGTAAATGGTATTGACACCCCCCCCCCAGCCATCTCTCACAACAGGGCTCCAAGGAGGGTGGGTAGAAAAGATGATGAAAAGAAAATACATAATATGGCAACAAAGAAAATGAAAGACCCCTATTGGAATAAAGTTCTAATAATGAATTTGCATTGTTGCTTCACTCAATTTTTAGTAATATTCACTTGAAGAAACTCCTGTTACAAAACTATCTCTTTTTATAATCGGAAAAAAACAATATACTCTCAAATTAATCCTATAACTGTAAAATAAAACATCAAATAACATAATAATTCAAGTTGGAAAAAATGTATGCAAAAAAAAAAAAAATACACAAATGGTCAACATTTGATAATTTAAAAATCAAAACCTATCCACATCAAAGTCCAAACATATCTAGAAGTGTAATAAGTCCAGACCTGGCATCTTGCTCTCTAGAAGAAATTGAAGTTAACCTAAAAACACAAAATGTACTAGATGTAACCAGAATAACAATTAAAAGAAATGGTGAAATCTTAAACACCAAAACATATGTACTAAAATTCAACATATCCAAACCACCACCTGAAATAAAATTAGGGTATATCATCATAATCTACATTCCCAGACCTTTAAGATGTCATAACTGCCAAAGATTTGGGTATCATAGTCAGATTCACTAGAACCCTGGTGTGTCTAAAATGCAGCAGTACAAATCATCAAGAAATTGAGTGCAAAGGGAACATAAAATGCATAAATTGTTATGAGAACCACCCTGCATACTCATATCTATGTAAAGTTTGACAAAAATAAAAATAAATAATTGAGATCAAATATATGAGAAATATAACTTTTCTTGAAACCAGGAAAGTTGCTGAAGACAAAGAATTATGAGTTATGCAAATGTAACTGGAACCCAACTACAGTGATGAGAAATATTACTGTGAATTGGCAGCACTAATTCGAGAGCTTATGAAATTAATTGGAATAATGAAAACTGATATAAACAAGGAAAAGCAAATAGTTACTCCACATCCCATGATAGAAACTAATATACCCAAACAAAATATAGAAAATTTGAATTGGTCAAACATAGAAACTAAAAGACCAAAAGAGTAATCTAATCACATGTTGATCTAGAGATTCTTCACCTATAACCCAAAGAGGAAGATCTCCAACAAAAAAAAAAAAAAAAAGCAAATACAAAAAGCAAGAAAACACAACTTAGTCAAAAAGAAAACTCTTCTAAAATGAACATAGAAAACAAAAAACAAGGAAACACACAACCCAGGTAGAAAGTAAACCATATAAGGAAAAAATCACCTAAAAACAATTCAGAAAAAACCAACAAAAACTGAAAACCTCAACTTTAACAATGATGGATAATAAAATCATCCAGTGGAATGCAAAAGGGGTAAAGACAAATTAAGATTAATTGCTTTTGATTATTGCAGACTTATGTCCTGCATTCATATGCTTGCAAGAAACTTTCTTAAAGAACAATTAAAATATAGAAAATAATATAAAATTACACAACTTACAACTTTATCAATAATAGTGGAAGCAGAGTTTTGGTGGGGTCTTCTATATTGGTAAAAAATGATATCCCCCAGAGCATGAATACAACATTACAAACAGTGGCCATAAGTGCATCACTTCATAAAACTACTACCATATGCTCTATTTACATCCCCAGAAATGATCTTATAGATGGAGCCGAATTAGACAAACTATTGAACAACTCCCAAAACCTTTTATTCTAATGGGGGATTTTAATAGTCATAATATCATCTGGGGTTGTAGAAACACTGATCAGAAGGGAAGATTAATGGAAGATTTCATCAATAGAGATAACATATGTCTATACAATGACAAGTCATATACCTACCTTCACCCATCATGTGGTACATATACAGCAATAGATCAAACTTTATGTGATCCTGCAACATATCTAGACTATAACTGGATGTACACTATGATACATATGGTAGTGATTGCTTCCCAGTTGTATTAGAAAACTCTGGAGCTTTGTCATATTGGAAACTTAAGAAAGCCATTTGGAAGGAATTTAAAAAACGCATGTGCCTGAAAAATTTCACCAGAAGCCAATGTGGACAATGCTGGGCACATCACCTATTTCACAAAAATTCTTCTTAGTATTGCAGAAAAATTTATATCAAAACCGAAGCCTCTCAAGCATGATATATCTTAGTTTAAGGATGAGTGTAAAAAAAGCGATTATATTGTGTGTGGCTCTATGTAATAATAAAAATAAATAGAGCTAAAGCACACAGAACAATTGAGAAATCCAAGTGATCCACATGGAAGAATTTTGTGTTCAATATTAATTTTAATATCTAAACCCAAACAATATGGAATATTATCTGTAAATTGCTGGGAAAAATAAAAGCACTCCATTAAGACAATGTCAAAACAATATCAAAGCAACTAACAAAGAGGATATTGCAAATTTATTAGCACAAAACTTTTCTCAAAATGCTTCCTCAAAAAATTCTAGTAAGCTATTTCAGAATATTGAAATAAAAGAGAAGAAAAAATTAAATTTCTTTTCTAAAAATAATTAAAATCACAACCAGGCTCTTACTTTACCAGAATTACTAGATTCTATAAGAAAATTGCATAATTCAGCAGTTGGCCCAGATGAAATTCACTATGAAAAAAAAAAAAATGTTTCCTTGAACTACCTACTCAAGATTCTCAACAACATATGGAAATATTCTAAATATAAATAATGGCTCCTCCCCCGAGAAATTCAAACTAAAAAAAAACACTGAATATAAATTTACAAAACAAAAAAAATGTATTTGTTAGACACCATTATTAGAAATTTTGTTTTGAAAATCTTGTTTATTGACCTATAATGATATTTTCAGGTATTGATTCACGGTATTTTGATCTTTATGATCCCCCAGCTGATGTTGTGTGTGTTGATTTGGATACCAATACTATTTGGTTGTAAGTTTATTTTTTTTATTTTTTTGTTATATTTAAATTTTTTTTAATATTACTTCATCTTATGCTTTGTGTATCTCATTGATTAGTGGTTAAGGTGTAGATTGTGAAAATGAAATTCTTGATTTTACGGAGGACATTTACTTATTAACTAAGAAAAAGTGATTCTCAAATATTCAGTGCTTGGTTTTTACCTATGGGCAGAAAAGTAATCTCTATACATTTTCTTTTGATAACCATTATATGGAAAAGTCAATTGGAGTTAAGTTCTAAATCAACTTAAATATGTTAAGTTTATCTATATAATGAAATAATTCTTAATTTTGATAATTTCTATTAATGATACATTGCATTTCAGTGATGATAAAAAGGCGATAAATTCAAAGTTGCTCCCAAAGGTAAGTAAAGAATCTTACTCTTGTACATTTAATTTTTGCTGTACTTTTTTTTTTTTTTTAATCAACAACTGTAAAGACTACAAATGGATATAGCAGCTGCCTGTACAGCGTTAGGGTTTTATGATTCAGAACAGATTTTCAGTAAATGGTATTTCTGTTTGATAAAAACAAATTGATGATTTATATTCTGCAAGCAGTCCTATAAATATGAAAAGACTGAAACTTAATTTCTTGAAATTTCATAAAATTAAATAAGTGTTGATTTTTGCAAGAATTTCCAAAACAATGTGTTTTTAATACCAAAAAAGATGCTAAAATTCCCTATACTAATGTTTGGTCTACCTGCTGATGCAAGAAAAAAAAAGATTTTTAACCAAAATTTTGAACATGCTAGAAAGGATTAAAAAAGTGAATAAAACAATAAAAAAAATACTTTAGTCTTTCCTCTTAATAATAATAAATATTGTGATGATACAACTTTTTTCATCATGGTATGATGTTTTTAGAAAATCTTTGGCGGTATCTACATAATTGTGATCTAGGATTTAAGGATGCCTAATTGATAGAAATCCAAGGTCTGAAACACCACCAATTATAGGTTAATTTCCTTACTACTTATTTGAAAAACAAGTTTGAAAAAGATTTTAAATCACTGTTAATTTTTCGAAAAATTTGCATGAAGCATGCCTAGAAAATATGCAGATAGATAAAAATAGCTTTTTAAAACAAACATCACTGATAGAGTATACAGTAATAGTGGTGTAAAGAGAAAAACAGTTTTTTTGACAAACCATTTTTTTGTAGATTAAACTTTGACCCCACCCCCACTCCAATCAAGAGGAGTAACATTAGATATTGAGTGATTCGTGATCAGTAGATTTTACCTTGAGGACTGTCAATATTTTCTCTTGAGACAAGTGGAAATGAGGCATAAATTTTAGATTTTTACACAATATTACTATGACTTGGTGGGATCTACTTTTTTTTTCTATTTTTATGCATGGATTAACTATCTTGAAAAGAAGATTATAGAAAGCAATTTGATTTCTTTAAAAGAATATGTATTAGGTATCAAGAGATTGTTTTTATGAAAATTTAAAACTTTGAGAAGATAA
The DNA here is from genome assembly GCA_963932145.1 of Acanthosepion lycidas. NCBI lineage: Eukaryota > Metazoa > Mollusca > Cephalopoda > Sepiida > Sepiidae > Acanthosepion > Acanthosepion lycidas. The sequence goes on from OZ010571.1 coordinate 160,430,489, forward strand.
TACTTTCTCCTTTTTCATTTTAATATTCTAATTTTTTTTCTGAAACTTTTCTTTTGTTGCTGGAAAAACCTACAATTTTTCATAGAATATTTGACTTTATAATGAATAGTTAGTTTTTGTCATTTATTTTAGAAACCTGCCCGTGTACTGCAAGATACTCTCCATAAGATATTTGATCAATTGTGCCAGCAGCCATCCACTACACAAACTCCTGATGAAGTTCTTCTGGAAATGGCTCCTATAGATTATGACTTCAAACAGAAACAAAATGAGGTAATATACTATTTAGCTAATAATTATTTAACACATTTAGAATCTGCAATTGTGGATGCTTAGAATATTTTACTTTAGTAGCTAAAAATTACATTCTACCAAAATTTTTTTTAACAAATTTTGCTACATGAAAGAGCATTTACATCCAAAATTTCTGTGTAATTATTTTACATTCAGATTTATTTCAAAATTTGTCTTAAAGTATCTTAATATTTTATTATTGAAAGGTCACAAATATCAAAGAGTTGGAAAAAGAATCTACTTATAATCAGATGAACCACTTTTACTATAGAGAAATAATGTTCAGAAAAATTTTAGTATTGCTTCAAATAAGTTTTTTATTTGATTTATTATTCATTTAGAATGTGATGTGAGAAACTTTGAATTTAAATTTTCAAATAAATTGCAAGGATAAATATTTTAATTGCTTACATGCTCAAATTCTTTTTTCATTTTCATTATTATCTTTTTGCCAACATTATATCTGTTTTGCTGGTTATATTCCTATCGCAAAGTAGTCACTCTTAGAAATAATGTTACCTGCTACATGATTAATACCAGTATGGATGGATACATTTGGGTGGAGCAGCCTTTTAGTAATCTTGCAGACCATTAATACTTACACTTGTTCTTGCAATGCTCTAAGCTAAACTAACTTAATATTACTTATTAGCATCAGTTTATGCAAGTGAAATTGGATAATTTATAAATCTCCCTTGGCTCTGTTTTTAGATTTCAGAAATTATCAATTTAGAAACTAGTTTTAGAAATCTTTCATCTAATAATGAGTTGCTATTTTACTTATGAGACAGACTGCACAACCTCCAGAATAGCATTCTGAAGTTTCTTTGTTGATAAAAGCTGTCCATCAATATAAACCTTCTCTATAGTGCTCTGCAAATTTTTTATTGTGTTAAAGTTGTGCAAACAAGACAGCTACTTTAACAGCCAAGTATCTTTGAAGCAGATTTTATTCAGATATTAATTAATATTGAGCATGAAAAAAAATATCCTTCTGAAAGTTTTTTTTTCTTCATGCATGCCTTAAAAAATCAATGTATGTCTGAGCTATTATCTTAATATCATCTGAAACTCACCATGAGTCAATAACTATAATATGTGCAATATCATGCTAAAACATTACACCACCTCAGTTTCATTGATGTTTAATCCTGTGAGAGTAGTTTATGCCACTTTCTCTCCACTCTTTGCTCCATTTTGGGTAGCATTGCATTTGTTAGTGAAAATAATGGTTGAATAATTTATCTTTATGTATTTTGTCACCCATTTCATTTGTTTTTCCTAATTGGTCTTTCGTATTTGTTGTGTCGGAAACCTACCACCCCTCTTGAAGATGAATTTATCTGCGTCTGTAAACAAAGACTTTAAATAGTGGCATGTCAGTTGACATGAGAGACTGAGAGACAGAGAAGTTCTTAGCTGAGCTAGTTATTGACTACTCAAGTGATTTCTGTACCTTTTTACCAGCCTATTAAAACCCCTTTTATCGTTACGTGTTATTTGGCGTTTGTCTCTACTAACCCCAAATCAACATCATAACAGTGGCGACAAGAGATTCGTTCATCATGCTGAGTGGAGAATTTTTCAACTCTAGGTGGACTATATAAATTTTTTTTTTTTGCTCTGAAATAAAAAAACAAAAACAAAATACGTCAAACTTTGTTTTTCACGAAGAAATGGGATTTCAACGTGCCAAAAAGAAGTAAGACTTGTGCTTATTGTGGATATATATGTGTTTTTCCCTTTTTGACTGTTTTTGAAAAGTGTTTTGTGTAATCTATTACGCATAATGGAAGATTTGATTGCATTAACGAAAACTCTAGTGCAAAGTCAAATTCAGCAACAAGAGCAACGTAAATTGTTTCGGGAACAACTATTGGATTTACAAGTTCAGCAGCGAAATGACACAAAGGCTTTATATGAAGTGATTTTACTTAAGAATCCAGTAAATTTGTCATTTATGGCCGAAGGTATTGCTAATTCTATTACTGAGTTCAAATTTAACCCAGAGGAGGGCATAACATTTCCTGCGTATTTCAGAAGATTTGAAACAATATTTGAAAAAAAATGTGATGGTTGGACTGATGAACAAAAAGTGAGTTTACTTTTACAAAAGTTGGGTACAGATGAAAATAATAAGTATACGAATTTTGTCCTTCCAAGAAAAACTGGTGACATTTCTTTCGAAGAAACTGTTAATACTTTATCTAGTATTTTTGGCGAGCGAGTTAGTTTGTTTCATACTCGTTTCTCGTGTTTGAATATGGTAAAGCGTGACGATGAGGATGTTGTTACATATGCTGGAAATGTTAACAGAATGTGTGAACATTTTATGTTACATGATCTTTCAATTGATCGATTTAAATGTTTGATATTCGTTCAAGGCTTGACTTCTGGCAAAGATAAGGACATAAGGTCCCAAATATTGGCAAAACGCGAACAAAATTCCGAGATCACTTTGCAGAAGGTTACGGAAGAGTGTCAAAGAATTGAAAACTTAAAACATGACAATACGCAAATTGAAGAAAAAGACATATCCCGTGTCCATGCTATTCGACCAAAAACGGGAATAGTTAATAAAAACGTTAAAAAACCAACGTGCTTTGGATGCGGTGGTGGTCATTTTAAAAGTGAATGTTTTTTTCGCGACAAAAATTGCTATTCGTGTGGCAATAAAGGCCATATAAGTACACATTGTAAAAGCAAAAGAAAAAAATTTAAGTCGAAAAAAGATAATGTGAATATTGTGTTGTCACGTCAGGAGATTGAGGAGGGGCAGAAAAGGAAATTCATACAGGTAAAAATTAATGGAAAAAATGTTAAACTACAGCTAGATACTGAAGTGATATTTCCATTATTAATACAGCAACATGGATTAAAGTAGGCAGACCTTTGCTTAAAAAGACTGAAAAAGTGGCTAGCGGGATTTCTGGAAGAAAATTGCATTTTCAAGGTGAATTTTCTTGTAATATTTCATTTGTTGGTAAGACACTAAAGTCTAAAGTGTATGTGCTACAAAATGCTTCAAATTTATTTGGAACAGATTGGATTATACTTTTTAATTTATGGGAACTCCCTATAAATTCTTTTTGCAATAGAATTAATGTTTCTTCGCCATGTAAAAATCGGGTTACAGAAAATTTGGTGAAAGATCTGAAAATAAAATTTCCACAAGTATTTTCAGAAGGTCTAGGATGTTGCAAAAAGACGAAGGCAAAATTTGAAGTGAAGGAAAATGTAAAACCTATTTTCAAGCGAAAAAGAAATGTGCCATTTGGTGTTTTGGAACAGATTAACAAAGAATTGGAACGGCTTGAAAATTTAGGAGTTATTTCACACATTGAATTTTCAGAGTGGGCCTGCCCTGTTGTATATGTTAAGAAAAAGAATAATAAAATTCGGATGTGTGCCGATTTCTGTACGGGTCTAACTGATTGCTTAAAAGACCACACACATCCTTTGCCTTCACCAGAAGACATTTTTGCAAGTTTAAATGGAGGAAAAATATTCTCTAAATTGGATTTATCGGATGCCTATCTCCAAGTGAAAGTGGACGAAGAATGTTCTAAATTGTTGACTATCAATACACACAAGGGTTTATACAAATTAAACCGTCTGCCTTTTGGTTTAAACGTATCCCCTAGTATTTTTCAGCAAATTATGGACACTGTTCTGGCAGGGTTGGACTTCGCCATTGCATATCTTGATCGAAATGAACATTTGGAACATATTAATCAGGTTTTTGAAAAAATTGAAGAATATGGATTCAAACTTGGAGCTGAAAAATGTGAATTTTTTATGAGTGAAATTAAGTTTTTGGTGCAGATAATAGTCTCTGATGGGAGAAGACCAGATCCGGCGAGGGCAGAAGCAATCAAAAGCATGCCAACTCCCAAAAATGTAGTAACTCTACAAGCATTCTTAGGACTTGCTAACTTATGGGATATATATTCCTAATATGTGCAGCCTTATGGCTACATTAAATAAATTGCTTAAAAAGGGAGCAAAGTGGGAATGGTCAGAAGTGTGTCAGAAGGCGTTTGACAAAATAAAGAATATTTTGACGTCGGAATTATCACTAACACATTATGACCCTAAACAGGAAATTATAGTGGCATCGAATGCAAGCGAGTACGGAATAGGTGTGGTAATTCTGCATAAATTCAGAGACGGCAATACGAAGCCAGTGGCACATGCATCAAGGAAATTATTACCCGCAGAAAAGAAGTACTCTCAAATTGAGAAAGAAAGCTTAGCTATCATCTATGCTTGTAAAAAATTCCATAAGTACATACATGGAAGAAGGTTTATATTGCAGACCGCTCATCGCCCGCTGCTTTCAATCTATGGTTTGAAGAAGGGTATACCTACTCAGACGGCAAACCGTCTGCAGTGATGAGGAACCATTTTGTTGAATTACAATTTCAAAATGGAATTTTTATCATCTAAAAAATTAAGCCATGCTGATGGTTTATCTAGACTGATCCCAACGTCTTCGGAACCGCTAGAAGATACGGTGATAGCGGCGTTACAAGCGGAAAATGAATTGGTTGAAGTAATGTATAACACAGTAAAAGAATTACCGGTGACAGATGAAATAAAATTAAAAGCAGAAAACGACATTTTTATTAGAAAAATGAAAGAAGTTGTAACTTCAGAAAAGTATAAAACTTCTTCACCAGCATATTCAATATGTGATGAAGTGCTGTTATATGCTGGAAGAGTCGTGATACCGGTTGTACTACAAAAGCGAATTTTGAAGGAATTTCATCAGGGGCATCCTGGTATTGGACGTATGAAAGCCTTGATGAGGAGTTACATTTATTGGCCAAATATAGACAAAGACATTGAACAGGTAGTTAAAACTTGTAGAGGGTGTCAAATGGCAGCAAAAGCACCGCCAGTAAAATACACACCATGGCCAAAAACACATGTTGCATGGACCAGACTCCACATAGATTATGCTGGACCCATGAATGGTAATTTCTACTTGATAGTTGTGGATAGCTATTCCAAGTGGCCTGAAATTTTTAAGTGCAAAAGACCAACTGCTTCTGTAACAAAAGATTTTCTTACAGAACTGTTTGCACGTTTTGGAGTACCAGAAAAAATTGTCACCGACAATGGAACTCAATTCACAGGAAGTGAATTTAAGATGTTTTGTAAGACTTTGGGAATTGACCACATCACGACTTCACCGTACCATGCTAGGTCAAATGGACAGGCTGAAGGGTTTGTTGATACGTTCAAGCGAGCCCTTAAAAAAACAAATGGTACTAATACAGATGATGGTAATATACAGCAGTTTTTAAGTATATACAGAATAACACCAAATCCAAATGCAATATTAGGGATGCCTCCAGCTGAACTGATGTTTGCTAAAAAAATTAGATCTGTATTCAATAGGCTGCTGCCGGAAAGAAAAAAGTTACCAGAACAAAACGCATCAGGAAAATATGAAATATCTCAGGCCGGGAGATAGTTTTTTTTTAAAATTACAAAAATGGGAAGGAATTTTGTCAAGATGGAGTGGTAACTCAAAGAATTGGTAAAAACACCGAAAAACTGTTAAAAAAATCAGCTTTTGGGCCATAACTCCCTGGTTTTTCATTTGATGCTTTCCAAATTTGCCATGTAAATTACATATGACACACAAATTGTCTTGTGTGAATGCTTGGTTTAGATTATTTCAGTTAAGTGGATGAATCTGTGACAAACTAGGTCCAAAATTGGGTTTTGCCATTTAGTCATTAGTTTTATATATTTCCAACCTAAATTGTGATTTGAACAACCTTTGATGCAAAGATTGTTTGATAAGGATTATTGAAGTGTTAAAAGGGAAAAATTCCTGAAGACCCTCTTATTAAGCCCAGCTTTACAGTAAATGTGTGAAGGAGGAGTGTGTGTGTGTGGTGGGGGTTCACATGTTTGCACTTGCAGTTGAATCAAGCCCTGATGCTTCATCTCTATTTTTGTTCCATTATTAGATTTGTGAACAATGCCGTACTATGAAAGTTATTATGGCCATATGAAATCTACTGAATATCTAAAACATTGAAACAATTTAACCCTGTGCAATGACCAGACAAGAAGGTTTTATTGATGGAATTCCTTTTTTAAGAACAATCAAATACTTGTGGAGGACATACCATAAAAAAGATGTGGTGGGGAGTAGCTTTGTATACCAATGGATGATGCATGCAAGCAGGGATGCAGGCAGACATTTCTAGACAGGGGTGCGGGCATACAATTGCAGACATGTACACCCAAGCAATGTTGGATACCTTGGCTAGTATATTGATAAAACACTATGTAGGCTAATAATGTGCGTTAGTGTCATTGTGGAACTGTATATCCACACACACACACACATCCTCACATATGTTAAATTAAGTGTATACATAATAAACGAATGTGATATATAAAATGTTAAATGTTCACTGATTGGGTTGATCCAGCCAATCAGAACAAAAGTGTGTAATAATCTTTTTACCGCCAAATTACAAGGTTGTTCGAACTCCTATATAAACATTTTCCCATGAGAAATCAGTCAGTTGCGGCCTCACACTTAAGGGACAGACATGAATCTACACAAGACAAACCTATGCCCAACTCACTCATTCTTACTATTAGGTTGGTGCAAAAATAAATGTTAATGTGAGAAAACGACATTATTTTTGCACCAACCTAATAAGACTGTCAGGCACAATTCGCACAAACAAACTTTGTCTAATCTATTAATATGAAAACATTTTGACATGTAATTTATCACGGCTAATGGGAGGCAACTCGTGCATAACTAACCATTTCGCATGTGATTCAACCTAAATGTAAATATTTGTTGAATATATTTTACCTTTGATTCATGTCACAAATTGAATGCGTTGTTCCACTTATTTCTTCTCCTTTCTTGTCTAACGTCAAGAGTTTTTGATCTTCCTAAATTAAATAATAGGGGAAGAGGTTTTATTTGGAAAGTACATCTGGAGGTGACCTTGTGCCAGCTTTATCTCCAGAGAGAGAAATAAACCAAATATGTTCTGCACCCCTACATCATAATGGTTCATCCCTTATTTCAGTTTATTTTAACTATCCTCTCTGAAATTTTCTAATATGCTTCATTTTTCTTTTTTTTTATTAGACAATGATTGAACTACAAATACAAGAAGCTTTTTTGCGTTTCATGGCCTGTTTGATGAAAGGTTACAAAACTTATTTGAAACCAATCATGCGAGAACCTACTGCCAACACTACTAAGGCAGCATCATTATTTGATATGCAAGGTAAATAATCTATACTTTAAGAAATATTTTTCTAAGACTTATATTTTAAGCATATTTTTTCTTTTATGTATCTAGCAGTTATTTTTTCTTTTAAGAGCATTTTTAATTTTGCATCAAATAATACTACAAAATATCAGTTTTAATTCTTCACAGCTATGAAGCCAATTAATAATGGGATTGAGTTTAAGAATCATTAAACAACCAAATCAAGCATTATGGCTTTGATTCCATTATTTCAGAGAGGTGAGATTAACTAGATGAATGTCTTATAAAACACTAAGATTGTACAGAAAGTAATTAGCATTTGATTATACTAAAATATTTTTTTATTCTACTCGGAATTCATAAAATTCAATTTTTTTGTCTCTTGTAGGCTTTTTGAAGAGTCGTGACAAGGCATATGTGAAATTTTTTATGCTATTGTTAAAAACACAGACTTACATTCGATTTATTGAAGAACGGTCTTTTGTATCGGACAAAGATGCAAGTTTAGCATTTTTTGATGAGTGTACTGAAAAGGTGAGTTGTGTTAAAAAAATATTCATTTGAATTAAGATATATCACCACATGAATAAAATGTTAGATTGTGAATAATGTTCAATATAATAATTAAAAGAAATACCAGATATTTTATATATGTTCACATATGTAAAATGTCATAACTATTTTTATGTTGACAGGTTGATGATACAAAAGATGAACCTAAACTTATTGATTTTGATGAAACCCACAAGAGGTAATTGAAAACTATTTCAATACATAATCAGTTAAAGTATACACAAATTTATTAACTTGTTATATGTACAATTGGCCTTTTGTATTCAGATTCAAACTACCATGGGTCAGAAATATTAAGTGGTGGCGGTTCCAGAAAAACTCTGAAAAATTAAAGTGAATTTTACTAAGCACCAATCCCTATATAAAGTCACATAAAGTGATGTGTAAACATAGCTTCCCTCCATTTCAGAGATCCTTGATTTCTGTATCTGTCTATATTTCTGCGATGAGGTATTATATAAACTATTTACATTATTCGGACTATTGTCTTCATCTTTGCCATATTTATCACAACGTTTTAGCAACGTTTTGTCCTTGAGATGCCTTTATCCACTGTGCCATGTGTCCTTGAGACACATTGCACAGTGGATAAAGGTGTTACTTAGATCCAGTGACAGGACCCAAAGAGTGTGAGTTCAATACTTGGTTAAGGCGGTGGTGAACTTTGAGAGGGGAATGAACAGGAGATAGCTGATAACTGACATCCATTAGACATGGCATGTGGAACCAGAACAGTCTACCCCAGCAAGTGAAATAAAGGGTTCAGTTTGACATTCCAACCACCTGAAGAAGGTTGGAGTGTACAACAGCTGAAACGTTGTGATAAATATGGCGACAAAGATGGGGACAATAGTCCGAATAATGTAAATAGTGTCCTTGATCTCTCTTCAGCATTTTTTGTTTGAATACTGTTCACATTGTTTACTACTTTTGTTGTGTGCACCTTTCTGATTTTTTTGCTTTTCTCTGAAATTCAGAATGGGAACTAAAAATTGTCCTTTATTAAATAAATACTGATATTTTATTATTAAAATCCAATAATTAGTTGATTTTTCTTTTAATTTAAAAAATTGAGATTCTTTTGGCCTAAATTTTTTTTTTTAACTGTAAAGTATTATTGATTCTTTTATTTGTTTTTTACAACATTTCACATCATTTTTTACAAATAATTTTGGTTCTATAGAATGTACACAAGTAATTTCATATCAGTTTCCTCCAACCTTAATAATAACAGATTCTGATGAAATTTACTTTTATATAAATTTTGGCTGTTCCACCACCCCATAAAGTTAGGTATCAATGTTCCACCACAACAACTATTTGCATAGCATATACATTGTATTAGGCATTATACATAGTATAGAGACTGTTTAAAAAGAGGGATGTGCATAAATTATATGCAAATACTATGCTATTTTGTATAAGTGAACTGAGCATCACTTAGAATCAATCTCCCATAACTATGAAGGGATGATTGTTATTATTATTTTCTTATTTTCCTTAAAGATCACTGTCATATTTATTGCTATACTTTTTGTGTGCAAAGTTTGTATCTACAGTACACCTAGTTGCTTAAATATTTTATTGCCATCTTACAAATTATAGTAGTGATTTTAAAATAATGTTGCCGATTTTGTGCCATGTTTTAAGATAATGTTGAATAAAAAGGTGTTTTTGATTAAAAATATTTCTTATGTTTTCTTTGATGTTTTCAAAGGTCCTTTATTAAGACAGTATCATTATTAATCTGTAACTCACTTATGGGTGATTAGGTTGGATTGTTCTAAGTATTGTAAAAATTTTTTTAATTTTTAAATCACAATTATTTTTTTTCTTCAGTGAAAGAACTGTATTTATAATGCCTCCTGAACCAACTGGATTACCAGAAGGAGTTAAGTACAGGTGAGATTGTGTACATCTTGAATATAAGAAGTTTATCATTTAATTCTAATTGACAATGTTTGTAATGAAAAGCTAATGTTTCTATAAAATTCTTTCATCCGTCAAAAATAATGAATGATCACCAAATTTTTTAAAAAAAATATTTAAATTACTACCAGAGATACACAGCATTGCCAAGGAATTTAAAATTATTTCAAAAGGATTCATTTATTGACCAACAAATAAAGAAAAACATTACTCATACTACTTAAATGGCTGATGTACAAACAAAACAAATGACATAATTCCTTAGTTTGATAGGACTTCTGTGTACCTATCATCAGCTCTTCTTTCATTGGGTGCTAATATGAAAAGTTGCTTTGGAGCTCCATTGTAGAGCTGGTCATGGGAAAGATGGACAAGTCAGGTTGAGGTCAGTGATCTTGAGAAATTGTTCTTATGCATTGTTAGTGTTATGACAAATTTGAGTATCACTATGAATTGAATGTTTATGATTTCAAAGGACAAGTTTGTTGGGATTAGGAAGATTCTGGTAATAAAGAAATCTTCCTTTTTACCTATCCCAGTTAGAATAGTTATCTTGATGGCATATGGAAGAAATTGCTTGACAGCTACTCAAGTAACAGATGAGGAACTCAGTTAAGTTCTAAATAGCTTATGAAGTGTTCAAAACTGTAACTTCTGTAACCGAACATGTTAGTTTTTCTTCAACTACATCGTTCTTATGAGTAAGAATTCCCAGCCTACAAGGACACTGGTAGTTTATGTAGTTTTGGATCATTTTTATATTTCAAACAGAAAAATAAATTTTAATCCTGAAAATTTAAGAAATTTTTATCTGAAGTTGTTCTCTTTAATGTTTTACAAATAAGAGCTCTTTAAATCCTTTCTTATGTCTGATTTTTTTTTTTTTTAAATTCAAAATTGGCTGCTAAGGATCTCCAATGACATTGAAATTTAGCACTATCATCATCTTTTTCTTTTCAGGCAACCTCCACATACCAATTTACCTGCAATAATATAATTGTTTGGCCACAAACTAATTCTCACTGTAATGACCTCTAATAACCTTGGAGTTTGAATTTAACTTTATTCATCCTACCATTCATGAGATCAAAAACGTGTTTTCATAGACAACTCAATATATCACTTTATTTTGTTAGAAATTGTTTTATTTGGTAAGAAATTGCATTTTGAAATTAATTTCATATAGTCTGGATCATAATTATATATCTTATTCTTTGTTATTTGTTATTCTTTCAAAAATAAGTTCAAAGAGTCTTATTATTTGAGCATAATCAGGTCATATACACAGTATTTTTCAGTATTATTATAGATCTAAAGGTAATAAAATTGTTTTATCAAAGTGATTTACATTTTCATCATCTGCTGATTTTAATTTTACACACACACACACACACATTACATTCCAGTTACCATCCAGTGTTAATTTCTGTATACACCATTTATATCTAAAAAATGCTTTATCTCTTATATTGAGACTCTTCCCTTGTAAATATTGTAAATTTTAAAAATATATATACACAGCGGCGAGAAACAAATATTCGTACACATACAAATTTTTAATCTATTGTATTTCCAACTAGTGAAGATAATAATCCTAAGCATACTGCAAAATCTATGAAGAAATAGCTTGCTGAAAATAATGTAAATATCCTGAAATGGTCAAGTCAGTCCCCAGATTTAAACCCAATCTGTGGCGTTATTTGAAAATTCAAAATTGAGAAGAATGGAAAAAAAAAATACCAATTAAAATTTACAACTGATTGAGAATGACAAGAAGAGGTTGGTTGCTGTAGAAGTGAATATTGGCTATTCTACAAAGTATTAAATGAAGATTATGTATTCGCTTTTGTATTGTACGAATACTTTTTTCACACATTAAAGTGGATAAATGGGATTTTTTTTTTCCTGCTTTCTATGCATATTTAGTTATTATGCATTTGTGTACAGTTAAGTATATGAAAAGTATGTTTATTCATTAGTTGGGAATACAATAAATTAAAACATTTTCTGTGTATGAATATTTGTTTCCCTCCACTGTGTGTGTGTATGTATGTATATGTATATATATATATATATATATATATATATATATATATATAAAAGAAACTGTTATATTGGGACATGCAAACTATATTTGGTGAGGATCCATCTTGGGTGTTTTGGTGAGTATAGAATTACTTAGTTGCTTTGTAGAGGAAGCAGATATTATTAATTGTAAAGTTATCAATAAGAAGAGGATAAACAGGGCAAACTAATATGAAATAAGACAATGTAATGCAGAGCAATTAACAGCATTAACAAAGTAAATGTAAAAAAAAACAATGGTGATGAAGTGGGGGTCAAAAAATGCAGTACTCGCAGGCCAGCTGTTTTTTTCTTCTTCAGTGCCTCAAGGAAATGGATTGCATGACTCTCTTTCTCAGCCGTTACACTGGGCAGTTGTGAAACATGGTTTGATTTATATGTACAAAAAGCTGTGTGGGCTCTGAGGTAGATAAATAGACAAGGCCAATAGACAGTGAAAGGAAGGTGACATGCATGACAGATTGCAGTGTTGGAATTCATGAGTATGAATTTGAAATAGATTGCCTGTATCGATTCTCACAATAGAGAAGTTACCAGTGTTGTTGTTACCAATCAGTTTACAAAGGTCCATTGGACTGATAAGATCATCATTTTTGGTGACTTTAATGCAAGATTTGGAAAGGACTATGAAAATTTGGAGCATTATAAGAAGTCATGGCATAGGAAATAGAAATTTTATAGATTATATAAACAAAGTAATGTGTGATATTTTGATGGATTTGTGTAATGTGTAGCACAGATTGCTGGCCTGACCACCACTGAGTATGCACAAAAGTCAAGTTTGTTGTCAAACCCACATTTAGAGGCAATGGGATCAATCTTCCTAAGAGATTGAATATTGCCTGTCTGAAAGATGAGTTGGTTTTCGAGGAACAGGTGCATAAGATAGAAAAAAATTCAACAATGAGTAGATAGGTTTTAAATAGAATGTATAATGCATGTGTTGATGGTCCAGGGTTTATCAAGAAGACCCATCAGAATTAGTTTGATGAAAATAGCTAGGAGATTATGTGGAAAGAACTAGGCACTGACAATACTGGTTAAGTGTGGTTAATCTTGAATACATATGATTATCTAGCATATTCAAGGAGGTGAAAGCTAGTGTGCAATGACAACTGTTAGACAAGTGGTAGATGACAAAGGCTAATGAAATTCAGTTTGCTTCTAAATCTAACAATGCAAAGCTGTTACATAATCTGCAAGAAGCTTATGGACCATCTTCAGTGACACTACTGAGCATCAAGGATAATGACAATCTGCTGTACTAATCAAAAGAAATTCTGAACAGGTGGAAGGAACATTTGAATGAACTTTTTAAAAGATTATCACAAGTTGGTTACAAGTTCATCAGATCTATACTGTGTAGACTAATAAAAATTTGTCTGGCAAAGTCTTATGAAAAGGTTGAAATAGGTGTTAGCAAGTTGAACAATGGAAAGTCCTCTCTCATGGTTTTGAAGTATGGGAGCCAGAACTTAATGCAACATCTGACTTGTCTGTTGCAAAAGGTTAAGAGTGTAGAATATGTTCCACAAGATTTGAAGGTACTTTAATACTGGTGATTTTTAAGGGAAAGAGTAGCAAATAGGATTATAGAAGCTACTACAGAATCTCTCTACTTTCTGTCATAGGGAAGGTATTATGCAAGATATTTGAGAGATTACTCACTCATCTTGCAGATGAGGTTCTGTCAGAGTTTGTGTGGTTTTAGAGATGAAAGTTATGATGAGTATAATCTTTTTAGCTAGACAAATACAGGACAAGTGCATTGAATAATAAATGGACCTGTATCAGTTATTTGTCAATTTGGCAAGGTTTTAGTATAGCTAATAGAGGCTTTGTAGAAAATCTTCAAAGGCTGGTTGTCCTAATGTGTTTATTATGCCTTTTTCATGATAAAAAGTTATGGGTATGTTAGAATTATCTTAGAGCATATTAATTTAACGAATGATGTAAAAATAGGGAAACGCTGATCAATACTTTTTCATACCATTTCAATATAGTATTTCAAATGATGTTCAAGATGTGTTCACATGGTATTTATGTCAACTATTGTAAAACTGTGCAATTATTTGGGAGCCTTTGGTGCTAAAATGAAACTTAGTTACAAGTTCATCAGATCTATACTGTGTAAAACCCATTTAAAATATTGTTACTATCATGACACTTAATAATGTTAAAGTTCTGGTGGCAATCAATTTTCATTGTGATTTTAATCTCCATATTGTTTAATTCTTTTTCTCTAGCTATAATGGTTTTCCTGAACTGAAACCAGAGCTGTTTTTAATGAAAAAAGCTTCCACTCTCTCTTTACCTGGTAAACAGTCTATTTGCCCCAATAGTCCAATGGCTAAACGTACCAAACAAGAAGTGCGTATGGCACAAAAGGTTAGTTTTATTTTTGTTGAAAGTTTGAATTTCAGAGAAATAGTATTAGCAAATTGACTGATGATTTTTCTTGTGAGAAAAGAGCTTAATCTCGTTTGCCAGTGATTCCTGCTATATTTCAAGTTAAAATTATTGAACAATGTTTCAAATTCAATATTTGAAACAAATTGTTTAATAATTAGAAATCTGAATCAAATTGTGTAATAATTTTAATTTTTAAAGATTTAATTCATCTTAAAAATTACTTTTTTAAGATAAAAAAAAAACACAATTCTTTATAATTTTATTGCTTTTAAAGTACTTTTTAAAAAGTTTCTATTTTTTAGAAAGTATCTGTTATGAAATTTCTATGAAAAGTTTTGAGTAAATTATCAAAAATTCATTGTCACAAATTTTCTGGAAACATAGAATCTTTGTGTTTCATTTTCAAATTGTTTACAATTATTTTCATTATATCAACATAAACTGAAGTGCCAAAAATTAGATATCTGTTCACTGGATGGTTTCATCCTCCACTACTTGTAGAATTGGACTCAGCCATATGACATGTGTGATGTAATAGGTAAAAAGCAGTTTAGATGTGATGTCCATAGGATGGGAACAGGACTTAACACTATTTGACTGTTAATGTGATTAGGCCAGAAAGATTGGTCACTCTATTTCTGAGGTGTCAACTGCTCTAGATATTTCTTGGTGGGCAACAGTAGCAATGATTTATAAGAATATATGAATTTCAGACAGATATCATTGAATTATTTATTCACTTAAGCTCTCTTTTATGCATTATCATTTATTCAAATGTCTAGACCACTTCCTTACAAGTTAGAACTCCAATTAGGATCAAATTGAAGAATAAGCTTGGTTGGAATAAATGATGGAAGCTAGGGAGGAATATTTCATTTGAAATGGAAAATTTTTTATCTTTTCTGAAATTCTTGTTTATATTTTGTTATTAATATATAATTTTACTTCATTGAATTAGAACTCATTAGAACTCATTAATATAAATAGAGAAATTGAGTGAAAAGGTCACAAAATTAAGGTTTACTAATATTTGTAGAAGAAAATGTTGCACCAATAACTTATGTACACTTATCATAGTTAATCAATAAATTTTAAACAATTATTTGCAGATTGCTCAACAACAAGTTGGTACTCCTATGCTTTGGGCAAAATGTCTTCTTGGTCATTGTTATTGCCTTTGGTTCATCCATCTGCCTGCATTTGTAAAGCTTAGCCAATCAAAGGCTAGGGCTCTTCGGTTGGCTTACGATGTTTTACGTAAAATGAATGTAATGAAAGATATCCGTCCTGATGAAGTATGTATAAACAAATTTGGTCATTCTTTTGAGAATAATAATGTCAAATGTGGCAACATATTTTTTCTACACATTTTAATTTTCTTTCAAATGAAAATTATTTCTATTGAGAATGTTTCAAATACAAGATCTTTAGATTTGAAATATGTTAGAATCATATATAAAGTAGCTTTTCTTCAAAATATAAATCTTTAGGAAATTTACTAATATTTTATTGACTCTTTTTAGGAATAATTTTGTTAAACACTATTGAATATTTGCTTGTACTCTATTTTAATTCATATCTTTTTTTTATTACTCTATTTCTTTTAAACAACAAAATATAAAAGACATTTAATAAATATAAGTAGAATATCTAAAGAAACATTTGGTAATGAGTCCAAGACCTCTACAAATGTCGAACTTCCATTTTCAGTGGAATATATTTTGATAAATGTAAAAGCCATTCGCATCAATTAACATTTGAAATTAAATTTACCATAATGTTTTTTTGTTTTTTGTTTTTTTAAATGAATTCCATAATGATCAAAAACTTTAAAATCTCAAAATATTTATAAAGCATTTCTTTGATTCAGCAATAGTTTTCTATAATAAGTGTATTTATTATCAGACATTATGCTTTAGTTGATGTTTTATTTACAGATAGGTAAGAAAATGAGTTTGAAAGAAGCGATTTTAATTTGTATACTTACTAGAAACTAACATGAAAATCATTTAATACATTTTCTAAAAGTTCTAATGTCTTGTTTGTAATTACAGTTTCTCACTTGTTATGGAAATTGTTATGAAACATTACACTATAACATGGTTATAAAACAGACTTGTGAGATAATTTTTATTTAAAATCTGCAATTTCATTACTTTTTTGAATATTATGTTAAGTAAAATTTCATTTGATAATTATGTATTTTAATTTGGTTTGATATCAGGTTTAAGTTATTTATTTCAACTAGTTATGTTTTTGTTGAATACTAAGATGAGATTCTTGCTCAAGTACAGTCCAATTGTGAAAATAAGACTGGATCCCTTGAACAGTTAGTTTTTCACTGACTGGCCAGTGACTGTAATTAAATTCCCATTTTGCATCATTGTGAACAAAACTGGGAAAAGCCTGGTGTATGTTCAACAAAGAAACTGAAAATGAGATATCAAAGAGAAAAATCTTGAATATGTTTGTTTTTAGATCTTGTCTTGGGCAGGGGAGACAAGAACTCTTCTGGTCTTGATAAATAGGGTTCTTTATTCATGGATCAGTTCACCTGTCACTGTCTGAAGGTATGTAAGTGATATTTGAGATATCTTTGCTGCTACTTCTGTCTTCTCTCATGACAGAATAACAGACAAAATCTTTCCTTTCACCATCAAGAACTTCATCTCCATCAGATTCTTCATCTCTTACTTTAACTGTGAATATACATTATCTAGAATGTGGCTTGACTATATGAGCCTATGACTGGAATTCCCTACTTTCCAGCCAAGTGTCACTTGACCCTGAATGTTTTATTTATTTGTTTTCTTTCCTTTTCCCTACTTACGGGCTTGCTTTGAAACTGTCATATTTCAATTTTACTGGTGATGTAGTTGGTTGTCATAAAACTACCAGCTGCTCTCAGGCTAGATAACTCATTTACCCTTTTTTAAATTTTACTTTATGTGGTTTTCTTAACCAATCAAGTGGGAATCCATTGTGATGCATAGTGACTGAATTTTTTACAGGGTAGATCTGTATTCATTTAGATTGGAACTTAACAGATTTTCATTTTTATTTTCCTTTATGAATACAAAATAGTTATTATTCTGCTAAATCATAACCTTCTGCTACAATATAAAATATTTTCTTACAGGTATGTTACAGAGTGGTACTGCAATTATGTGGTCAGTACAATGAACCAACATTAGCAGTGAAAGTATTGTTTGAAATGAAGCGAGCTGGTGTCCAGCCAAATGCTATCACTTATGGATATTATAACAAGGTATAAGAAACTCCACAAGGAAAAAAAAAAAAATGAAATTTATATTTCTTAGATTTAGTATTTAAAAATATCTAATTGGTTGCAAGTTTTATTTTTGAATTTATTTTTTTTATGTTTTTAAACTAGTTGTTTCTAATTGGATAAATAAATAGAAAAAGAATGGATAAATAAAAAGTTTTCATTATTTTAAAATATTGTTTATCAGACAATTTTAAAACCAGATGAAATAACTCCAAAAATGTCCTTAATTGGTAAATATTAACCTCATTTTATTGTTTATTAAGCAAATATTATTGTATTACCTAGTGAGTAGCATCTTGTATAGCTTGTCAGTTTCTGACCAAATACCAAATCGATACCAGATATATTGAAACAAATAATTTTCAAAAAGCTGATGTAATGATATTATCTTGTTCATGGAATTTTTTTAATGAAATACCAACACTTTACTAGCACAATTTTTATTGTTGTGCTCAGAACACTGTCTTTACAAAAATGGTGTATTGAAAGCAGGAGAAAACAGGGAAAATTGGTTTGGAAAAGCCAAAACAAATTTACTATTACAGGTTGTCATCGCCATTATGATCTATGCGTCTTAGAACTGTTGACTGCAATTTGGTATGTCTGGCTGCCTGGCCTCAACTGTTCCGCATCTGGCTGCGTGAATGTTTCCAAGCTTGGTGTACAACAATTTCTGCTGCAGTTTCTAGTAGCACTAGCATTCCTTTGTGTGCCTGAAGCTCAGTGTTAGGGCAGCCTTTATACAACACACTTTCCCCAGAATTTGTTTGTGTCTTTTAAATTTTTCTTCAAAAAATCTAAAGAGGAAATTATCTTTGTTTATTCCTCAACCTGCTAAGAAGGAAGAAAAGTTATTTATCTTGACACAAAAATAATTACAATCAAACAGTACAAAGGTGGAAAGAAAGTGAATGTGATCGCACGTAAGCTGAAGTTATAACACTCTGTGTTGATGATTTTGAAAGCCAGTGAAAAATTTGTAAAGCTGTGAAAGGTTCTGCACTGATATAATCGACAGTTATAACAAGACAATAGACTGAGGCCATCCATGAAATAGACAAATTGCTGAATATGTGGCTGGAAGCAGTGTTTGACTTAAACCTGATAAGCATAAAAATAAGAAACAATGTGTAGAGAGATGATACAAATAGTATCAAATGTAAAGAAACTGTAAAAATTATAATAAATACAATAATACCTAAAGAAAGTTAAAAAGATTACAAAATTACAGATTAACTTATGACCAGATTAATTTACATCCTGTAGGTCAGAAGTTGATGACAACCTGTATTTGCAAATGATGACAGTAATTAAGAATAGGCCTTAATAAAGATTATAGTCGATGCCATTGTAATAATATGATGTTCTTTACCTTCAAATATACATGTTTTGGAGTTATTTTTGATAAGTGTAATAATGAATTAGAGCTTTATATGCACTAAGTAGTTTAATAATTTTTGGTTCATTAAAAGAATAATCTTTTCTCAATCTAGCCAACCCTTAATGAACAAGATCAATTTTAATGAAACATTGTCTTTATGTAAGTTTGAATTTTTTGTTCAGGCTGTTTTGGAGAGTAAATGGCCAAGTGCTACTAGTAAAGGTTTGTTGTTATGGAACAAACTTCGGAATGTAATTACTGCTGTGGCCCAGTTACGACGACGTGCTGCTCATCAACGCAGTGCTTCATATTGTTCCAATTCCGAAAGTGATTTTGATCAAGTCAGTCACACAAGCATTGACAGTTGCATGGAAGATGTGACTGCCAGTATCATTGACACAGGTGGCACCAACAATACAGGGCTAAATACTACCACACCAAAGACTGAACTTGCTATAGACATGGTTGTGACAGGTTCTAATGGAAACAAGGGGGCCAATGAAGAGAGAATGAGTACAGGTAAGTGGTGGCTGATTAGGAAATATGTAATTATTTTGATAGACATGGTTTAATTAAATTTAATCTTTTCATTTTTTTTTCATATAGTTTAATCTGATTGTGCTGACAATAATTCTGATTTTCTAAAATAAAATTTACATTTATTCATCAAAGAAATTGCAAAGATACTTTTAAAACATTTTACAGATAATAGTCTCCTCATTTTTATTTTGTAATTTAATAATATATGAAATTAATTTGTACCTGCACACTTGTTTGTCATTGTAAGGTTTTAAGTGTATATTTGTATAAACTTTCGAATGTATGTATGAATGTTTAGTTTTCTTGCTTGCAACTTTTATAAGCTGTTGTATTTGTGATTTTATATCATTTCTTTGAGATGGTATGTTAATGGTTTCAGGTGGAGCTTCAGATAGAGGCTACAGCTCCATGACTCAGGAGGATGCCAAGACACTGTGTGGAGCTCTTGCTTCAGCTGAACAGAATCAAGCTGACAATGTTAAGACAAAGAAGGAAGCCAAGTCATCACGATCTGATGTCCGATGGAAGACCAAGAGCAAAAGTACTGCTGATGAATTGTCGGGTATTACAATTGATTCTTTGTCTTCTAAACTTATTTTGCTGATGCTTAATTTTGAGTAGTTGATATCATTTCATATTTGATTTCTAATTATTGGCATTTGTCTTTAGCTTAAAAAAGTAATTAATAGAATATGAATTTTTGAAAGTCTGTCTTATTTATTAGGATTTTTGAATATCTGTTCTGTTTATTATGATCCATTATTTTTGTTATTCTTTTTTTTCTTTTAAATCTGGTTACATCAATACAATAATCAAAATTTTGTTGACTTTGCCAAAAAGTTGATTTTGTTTTTATATGGCATCAAATGTTTAGTTTTAACTTCATTCAGAAAGATCACTTTTGATTACATTGTGATAGCTACCCTCTCAGTATGAATAATTTGTTAAAATTGGTGTATTTTTGTTTATTGATTCTAACTTTAAAGAGAGAAGATGTACAAAGTTTTTAACATATTGTTCTTTTTATTTTAAGTATGGTAAAAATATGAGACATAAAATAAGATTTGTGTAGTTCATAGAGAAGGTAGTCTGATTGAGCATCTCAAAAGGTCTTTGTAAAGTTTCAAGTTGAAAATTTATTACTGAATAATGTTTGTTCTATGGTCTGTGTTGAAGTTGATAGTGATCAAATCAAGGCATTACTTGAGAATAATTAACACATGTGACTGTGAGCAAGCCAACATACTTAAAATATCCAAATCAAGTGTTGAAAATCATTTGCACTCTTTTGTTTAGGTTAGTTTCTTTGATGTGTGACTATCAAAATACTGCACAATATTTTTGTATGTAGTTCATTATTATGAAATAATGAGAAGGGTCCTGTCTTTGTCTTTTCTTTTGTAAAAGAAATTGTGATGCAGACAAATGAAATGAACTCTGATTAACTGTACAAAACTCTAATCTTCATCCTAAGAAACTGATTAGCTCCTTCCATACTTATAAGTACTGTCCTCAGTTAAATCAACTAAAGGCATTAAGCACAGAAATCAGTTAATAAAAAGAGAATAATCTATCAAGATAATACAAGTTCTTTTTTTTACTTAATGATATTATGAAGTTATGCTTGAAAGATGGCAGCAGAATGCTAAATATGTTATTCAGGAATGTTAAGAATCATAACCTAGTGTTATTTCTAATCTTGGCAAAATTATTTAACTGCTGTGAAAAGGAGAAATGTTTTCCAAATCTATGGAAGGTGTCAGCTCATCCCTCATTGCAATATCACCATATCATACTCCTTAATGTCATCATCAAACCTTTTGTGGCTATTACCAATCAGTAGGTATTGCACATCTTTCAGAAAACAACTTGTGACAACAGTATAGGTTTTGCTCCTCTAGCTTATGTTTTAACAGTCTTTACACCCAGAAACAGTGAAGCACTCAATGATAGAGCCATTGCATTAGGTATTTTAAAGGCTTTTGACAAGATGTATTATACAGGGTTGCTTCACAAACTCTGTACTTAAACATCTCTAGAAGAGTCTACACACTTATTGAGTTTCTCACAAGTAGGTCCCTGGAGGTAATTGTAAATGTCCAGTCTTCTGAAGCTGATGAGGTCAACGCTGAGGTCCTACTCCTTTCGGCTTTTTATTAAGGATTTGCCTATGAACATTCTCAGATCATTAGTAAACATATGCTGATGGTACCATCAGTTTTTCTTGAGGAATATGAAATTTGTGTTTAGCTAAATTGATAAAGATTAAGATTTTATAGTGTACTTCAGAGAAAGTTAGAAAAACTAAAGACCTAACTTTTGTCTTTTAGACAAAGTGTTGTACTTTTTGTCTATTTTTTTCCATTTGGTCTAATTGTTGTGTATGTATGTATTTGTTTGTTTGTCCATCCATCCTGTTGTGGTTACACTGCTCTCTAATGCTTCTGAGTTTGTTGCATTTTGTAATATCAAACTTTGTTCTGATTGAGCATGTTCCTTCTCATACATGTTACATCTGGTGTATATACCTGCAAGCCCTTTAAACTGTCCTCATCTGACCCATGTTTTAAATCTGTGACCTGCCAGTAGATTTTACTGAAACTCCATTTTTGAGGAACTTAAATCCATTTGTTGCATTTTTTTATCAGTTGTTTCTATATGCTATTGGTATCTATGCTTGTTCTGCTAATAGAATTGAGTATGTGTGCTGATTTCTTCAATGATCTTATGATAATCTGAGTGTATAATTTTTACTTTATTCTATAGATTCTGTCGCAAAAGTTTTTTTTCTTTTTTCATTATCAATTTTTTTTGTTTTGTATAAATCAATTCATATATAAATATATTTCTTAGTGTGGAGATCTAAAGATGAATGCTGTTTATTTCAAATAGCATTTTTAGAAAAGCAGTGATTAAAGTTCAGTTTAAAGAGTTATTTCTTGTATAATACTTTTAATTAAGAAAAGTTTATTCACAATACAATGTGGTACACAGGATGTCTATAGTCAACGTTTGCTTTTATGTCAGTTAATTTCCCTTAATATTATGTATGTGTATGCATGTGTAATAGAAGTTAGCCTGTTAGAATGGTTTACTATTTAGAGGTATGTTAAAAATTCATTGAAAGCAGATGAAACAGATATGTAATTTTGAGGTTAGAGATGAATATTGATTTGTGATTGAAACTGATTTTGACTTTTTATAACAATTTGTTGACTCGATCAAAAGCTAAATTTTATTGAGAATAATTTGTCAATTGGATGAAAAATATTAATGCAATATGTTATACACTTTTTTATTTGAAAAAGTATTGATGATAGAATTCTGAGTTAGTTTTAATCCACCTTTACTTTTAACTCTGTAATATTTATGTTTTGAAAGGTTAGTGTTTAATATAAATATTTCTATTGGTTAGAAAATGTAAAAGTTATAATTTAACTTTTCATCAGTTTGATTTTTTGGCACCATCTCACCACAACCAAACTTCCAATGCCATCTGAGTTGGGTTTCTTATCTATGCTACATCTTTTGTATCTCCTTACCATTGTTAAGGTTAACAGTTCAAATATCATAATTGATATAAATATTTATGGAAACTATTTCAATATATACTTTTCATCAATTGCTAGCTAAGTGATATAAAAAAGTCTGTATATAATAATGCTTAGATTTTTCCTACTTTTGTGTGTTATGCATGAATTAGCAAGTGTAAAGAAAAATATATCCCAACTACTTATTTTCAATAATGATTCTTTGTTTTCAGCAATCAGCAATTCCAGTGAATCTCCTTCAACTGAAGGTGTGAATTCCCACTTCCGTGCTCGAGTTGGCAGCATTGTGAGAAGGTCTGCCAGAAACATTTCCAGTGTTAGCAGCTTTGAATCTTTAAAGGCTAGTCTTTGTAAGTATAACTGTTCAGAAAGAAATTTGCATAAAATTGGTATTGGTATGTCAGAGAGCTAATTAAAAGAAAATGGAATTTTAATTGTGTAAACATTTCATTTCCAGATAAATTCTAACATTTTACCCCTTCATCAGCCACATTTAAAAGATTTTTAATTTAAGAACATATTCTGTATTTAAAAAAATTTTTTTCTCTTTTAGTTGGCAGTTCTGCTGGTGTTCTCATGGTGAGTGAGTCAATATTGAAGAACCACAACTTGCATCAGTTGGATACTCTTGAATTGGATGCTAAACGGAAGAGACACAAAAGTGCTGGGGACAACCACTTGAAGACACGCTCTAATAGTATGTTCTCCAACTGGACACCACCTTCTGCTTGGAATGGATCCAATGTTTTAATGCGTTTCTCTGACCTTGTGAGCAAGGAGAAAATCAGTGATAAAAGCACTGATCAAAAAAGTCCTGAGAATGTACAAATAACTTCATCAGAATTAAATATTGAAGATAGTGGTGTTGGTCTGAATGATAACAATCAGACTAGTGCATTTATGTCTCTCTCTTCTGAAGTATCAGAATTAGAAAGGGTGAGAGTAGATTGTCAAGAGACACAGTTGAACAGTACTCAGTCTGCAAAGAATAGCTTGTCCCAGTCTTCTTCATTCAGTACTCCAGTCACAGAGAATGATCCACTTGGTCTCTTTGATAACCATCCTGAGGTGGCAGAAATGAACAATAACTCCTCACCTAATTTGGTTAAACCATCTAACTCCATTTCTAGAAGGCTTTCACAGTTAACAAAAGTTGAAGCATTATCAAAGAAAAGTCCTGAAAGAACCTTATTTGATATTCAAGCACTACGGACTAATAATGTTTGCAACACTTTGCATGAAGAGTGTGTAGATGGGGAAATTGTTGTTGGTACAAGGTATGACCCTGGTGGCAACCGTAAACTTGGCGATCTGGGACGGACTAGTAGTTCACCTGACTGCCTTGCTGAGTCCAAGTTCAGTCAACAGACACCTCAGAAAAAATCAAAACTCTCATCCACATTATCACTGGATGAGGCTGGCAATGTAGAACGCCCACAAGACATTAGGCTACGGCGTTCGCATAGTTTGCGACGCCGCAACGAAATGTTCAGCGGTGTATTTAAATCAGCTGCCATCATGTTCAACAAGCTCAATGAAATCAAGCAGTCCATTACACAACAACCGGGACAGACAGGATCCAACTTGTCATTGACTCCATCAGAAGACAGAGATAGCGGCACTGGAGATGAAGACAGTTATGATGGAGGCTTAAGGGGATTGAAAAAGAAGATGTCTGGTAGCCTGGATTTCCTCAGTCGAAGTGATAATCACCTTGATGAGTCTTTAACAGAGGATGGCCGACGCTCATCTCATGGTTTGTGTACAGACTTCTTTAAGTATATAACACATCCAAGCTTCTTTCCCTTGTGCTTTAGTCTTTAACCCATACTTTCTGCTTTCATAGCTCATCTCTTTTATTAGATCTCTTCAATTGAATTCCTTTCTTTTATACAAAGAATTTTTTCAGTCTTTCCTGCTGTTGGCTTCTGCTTAATTAATTCATAGGATATCTTTTACCAAATGTCTTTTTTGTTGTTTTTACATTGTTACTAAATGTGTATTAAAAAACATTTTTATCTAAATTTTTGCAATTTCTGTTTATTAAAAATGAGTGATAAAAAGGAAGATTAATTGTAAAAGATGTACATGTTTTATTGTATTTTTATAGTATGTTCACATTGCAAAATTATGTGCATTGATCTTTTCTATTATCATTTTTCTTGTCACGTTTCAATTTGAAATGTTGAATTTGTAACAATTAAGTTTTTGTCTGTTTGACCAATAATATAGAAAATGAGGTAATATTTTCCCTACTTGCTAATAGCCAGAATGATTAAACTATTATACCAGAAATATGAGAAATTAGTGAAAATTATTCAATTTGTTTTATTTCTCTGATCTACTTTGATTTTTTGAATTTGATGTGAGAGTTAATTTTTCTCCTGTCATTGTGGGTTCCTAGTTATAATAGTTTCATAGAAAAAACAATATATTTCCACTATACTATCATGAAGAAATGTCATTTTTCATGATTTGGTTTGTGATTAGAAGACTTAATGTTGTGACATGTTTTTAAGTTTGGCTTACTAATATGACTAAGGTTTTGACTATTCATACCATGAAGCTTTTCTTAAATTGACTTCTGAAAAATCAAACATAACTTTTTCATTTTTCAGAATGTTTTCTCTGAAAATTTTAATCACAGAGTATTGTTTAATTTAAAAATACTTTTTAATAATTTAATAATATTTTCTTTCAGAATACTGATTGAACATTTGCTTGCTTTCATTCCTATAATATATGAATTTTCTAAATTTATAAGGGGATTTTCAAAATTACTTAGTGCTTTACCCACTTATACAATCATTCCTGAAAAATTTATCTTACTATGACAGGCCATTCCATATGTTGCCTTATTTATTTACAAAAATATTGTTGAAATTGTAGTTTCATAATTTTGAAAATCTGCTAGAGAAAATTTATAAAAGTATTTGATTATGAAATTATCAGACAGAAATTTAAGTTATATCTTGAAATTTAGTTGAAATTAGAAAAATATTTGTAAAAATTATTTGTGTTATACACTAAAATTTATTTGATACAAAATGGCAAAAATTATATAAAAATTATTTTCCAATTTTATTTATTCAATAAATTTTAAAAAATTTCTGTATTCTTACAGCAGTATTGGCTTCATTTCTTTTCTTGCAAAGATTATTATTAATTTTCTCAGTAAAACAGCTTAAGTTATCAATTCTTGTTATAGCTATATGTGTGTTGCACATATTTGATTTTTCTTTTCTCAGTGATATAAACTTCTGAAATAGAAATATTTTCTTATCAACTGAATAGAAAAATATGCAGTTCAACAATTTATTGCTATTTGTTTTTAGTTTATTTGTGGAGTAATTTTTCTGGAAGATCAGATAAAAATGAATATCTTGAAATTAAACATTTACAGATTGTAACCATTTATATCTGATGGTATCAGATTTAAACTTTCAACAAAAGTATGTTGTGTTGAATGTCTATTATGTTTTGTTTATAAGATCTTTGGTTTTGTTCACATAATTTTTTGTTGTTCTATTGAGTGTATGTTATATTGAACTTATGCAGAAAATCTAAGAAAATCAACATTTCTAGATGCAGATAGGGTTTAACTGGCCTTTATAGGAATATTGTTTCTTCACAAGCAGTTAGGATTGATCTGCAAAATCCAACTCACTTTGATATTAACTAACATTAATATTATAAGTATTAATTAACAAATTGAGTTTGGTAATTAATTTAAATTGGTAGCTATGGTAATGTAATCATCCTAGCCTGAGCAAATAGAGTTTATTTAAAAATGAGTACTTTATTATTTAATAATAAAGTAATCATTTATATTTTAATATAATAAAGAAATTTAGTATTTAAATTAAGAAAAGTTTTATTTTTGTCATAGGCTATGAATCTTGACTTATATGAAGAAAATTGCAGAAGAATTTAAATTCCACTAAATAGTCATAATTTCTTTTCAAAGAAATATCTTTATACAGAAGAAATGAAGCTGTTTTTTCATAGGTTGAATTTTACTAATTTCTTGGATGTTGATTTGCCAATTTTCTTTTTGTTATTGGTTTTTCAGATTCTGTATCCTCTCCCACTTTCACCAAGCAATATATTCCAATGAAAGAGCTTTCAGACAGCTCAAATAAAAGTACTTCTGCTGACAGTTATCTCAGTTCTGGTTTTGATTTGCTTGAGAAAATGGGAGAAGTTGCTTTAGAAGTGGAGATAAGCAGTTGTTGCCGCTGTTCTAACTGCCACTGCCTACTCTATGATGAAGAAATAATGGCTGGTTGGTCAGCAGATGATTCCAATCTTAATACAAGGTTTGTTGATTTCTCATTTGTTAGGTGAATGTTCCATTTTAATATTTAAATTTGCATTTATTTCTTATTTTTACATTTTATCTTTTCTGTTTTTAGTTGTGCTTTTTGTGCCAAGACACTTGTACCGCATCTTCAGATTTACATTAAAGTGAGTATTACTTTTATTATTCAGTTTATTAATAAATTAAATAGGAATATTTTCTTTTCAAGTTATTGCAATGTGATAGCTTTTTATTGTCTAGTTTAGCACAAATATTTTAATTTTAATCAGCATAAAGTAACATTTTATCTTATTGTCAAAATGGACTTAAATTCTTATATTACATTAGAAGAGAATTTAAAAAAGAAATAGGTAAAAATTACAAAATACAGTGACTGAAAACAAAAATGAAGGAATCCAACTTGTAATTAGGTAAAATTATAGATCTTTGAACAGTTTGAATTACTTTGGATAAAATTAGGTATCTTCATGAGATCGCTAAAAAGAGCATAGCATGTTGAAAAAGATGCCAAACTTGATGAAAACAAATCTTTATTGTCTAAATGTTTATGTTGTTATTAAGAGGAAAGATCAAAGTATTTGGGGGTATTTTTTTTTACATTTTTTAATCATTCCTAGCATGTCCAAAATTTTTGTTAAAAATCATGTTTTTTTTTTTTTAGTCAACCATTTTTTTCCATTAAAAAATAAAAAAAATCTCAGTTTGAAATTCTTTTAAAAATCAATTATAATTTTTTCAAAACTAATTTAAGAAAGTTAGAAATTATAATGTTTATTTAAAATATTTTGAAACAAGATTAACTTAGTTTCTGCGCTGAAAGGATGTAATTTAAAAATAAAACAAAGCAGGTCATAACATTTCGTGTCACTTGACAGGTGACATATTGGTAGCTTACTTGAGGAGAATTTATTCTACGGATGGAGAGAAGTGAAATTATTTAGATTTAAGTGAACAAATTATTTATCTTGTTATTTTTAAGGAAAACTTTCAGCGCTCTATTTTTTTTTTTTGTACTTAGCTTTCACCTTTTACGTTTATGATTCTTTATGGAAAATTATATTATAAAGAAATTAAAATAAGCCTGTTGAGAGTGAGATTAAATTTAATAAAATTGAAATAAGACAACTGAAAACTAAAATAACTTCACAAAATTGAAATTGCAATAAAATATGCAGATGAAATAACTGGTACATTTAAAAATGTAGTAATGTTGCTGCTGAAAATGGCTTAGGATGGTGTGCAAAGTTTTTAATTAGTAAAAAATGCTAATTCAAAATGCTTAGCATGTGTTTCACACGAAGAATTTGCAATAATGAAATAATAAATATAAAAAAATTATTTCTGCCATGACTAATAAAAAAAAAACATATTTATAATAATTTCAATTATCTGTGAATATTTTCTGAAAGTTTCATTAACATCCGACAATTATTTTTATTTTTTGCAAGATTTTCCAAATTAATGTGTCTCATTTAAAAAAAAACGTGCTAAAAATTGTATATGTTATTTTACTAGTTCCAGTGATACAAAGATAAACAAGGTTTTTTCAATGAAAATTTAGAATGTTCTAAAAAGAAGGAAAAATTTAAAAAAATAATTAAAACAAAAAAACTTTGATCTTTCCTCTTAAAATAATAACATAAACATTTAAGCAATAAAATTTTGTTTTTGGCGTCTTTTTCATCATGCTGTGCTCATTATTTTTATTTTTTTTTTTTTTTTTTTTTTTTTTTTTTTTAGCAATCTCTTGAAGGTACCTAGATAAAATTAATATTAAATTTCAACAAATATGAAAATGGATCTAAGTTTATAATAATGTAGGAACTTGACACTAAACTTCATTTCAAATTTGAATATTAAAAACATGTATGAGAATAAAAATGTTAATATAGCTGTTCATGGCTTATTGACATTAAAACAAACTTTTTTTATCTAGAAAAAAATATGCTCATGTATTTTATTTTATTTTTTTTTATAATCATGTATTCCTCTAATCAGTGTTAAATAAGACCTAAAAAACTTACAAATTTTGTAGGACTTGCAAGAAAAACAGAACAAATCTATTTGTCCAGAAAGTACTTTTGCAACATCACCAGAGTCCTCTTCAATATCATTGCCACCTGACAAAGAATCTGATGAAAATATGGAAGAATCAACTCCAGATGATATAGAATCAAGTCCAGTCTTCCAGAGAAAATCAAGTGTTAAATCAACCTCCAGTTGTGATAATCCTGTATCTGGAGAAGAAATGTCAAACAGAGACTCTCTGGAACAGTCCCACGGAGATGGTGAGGCTGATGATAAAATACCACCTCCACAGGATGTAATGTCTCCCAGTGAAAATGCAACGAATCATGAAAATAGTAGTGAAACCAATAAGTTAAGTGAAAGTGAAACAGATGAAGTTGTTGAAGGTGAAGTGGACCTGATGATGAATTCACCTCTTCAGACAACTCGTCGACGATGTACTAGTGAGTGCCTTACCACAGCTACTGATTCTTCTGCTGTGTATAGCTCATCTGTCATTTCTGCAGATGGACATACATGTCTCAAACACTTGCGTTCTTTGTCCATGGAAATGTGCATCAGTGAAAATGTTGAGGAGCCTACAAACCAATTAACATTATCTCCTGAGTCTAAGGAAGATCTAAGGTAGGCTATTTTGAAAGGTGTTGAATTTAAAAAATGCTTTCACTTTTATGAAATTATGGCAACTCTTCTTTGTTAATTTCAGTTATTTTATTCAATCATTTGAAAATATTCTTTTGATTTTGTTTGTTCATTTTATTAAATGTTGAATATTAATTTCAGCAAATCATCTGTTGTGGAGCCCATTGAGGTTCCTTACTTAAGTCCTTTGGTCTTAAGAAAAGAGTTGGAGAATGTTATAGATAGAGAAGGAGATTTATGTTTAGTGGAAGCCAGCTTTGTTGATGAACATCCAATTTTATTTTGGAATTTGGTAAGTTACTTTCTTGTGTAAATTATTACAAGTAATTATTATTGATTTAAATTGTCAGTGGTTTACTATAGATATCCTATTTAAATGTTTTTTGCTAGTATATCTTCAGTGTTGTATTTTCACTTTTGTATGAGGGAGTGCTGAAAAGTTTTCAGCCTGCTCCAAAATCTGACAAAATGACCAAACCATCAAGATTACTTTTTATTTTATTTATTTTTTTTTTTCCATTCAGGCTGAGAGTATTTCAGCACTCTCTTGTAGCATGCATTTTAAAGTTATTTTAAATTGTGATATTCATGATTTAACTTAAAAAGATAAATACTTTATGAATTTTATTATTTAAAATCCAAAAGAATATTGATTAATTAATTGGTAATTTGCACTTAATAGGTTTTTAAAATTCTTGGCTTACGTTTAATCAAAATAGTTTCAATTTTGACATAGTTAATGCTACTTTGATTAAAAGAGAAAATAATCGACTAAGACGAAAATGTCTGGAAAGTGCCTTGATCACTAGTTCAGCTACAATAAATTTGTGTTTAGGCTTTTACAATATATAACCATTCTTGGTAGATTTTATATTGTCACAGTATGGGATAGGAACAAATATGGAGAAAAAAGAATACAGATGAGTTTTGGACAGATTGAGTGGGGGGGGGGCATTCTTTCAAAAATTTTGAAACTACCTACGTTTCTCATTTTGTGCACATGTGTAGACGTGGCAATATCAACAAAGCCCAGTCTGATGAAATACTAACGGAGGAAAGGTGTCACCAAAAAACCTTTCCAGTTTGTCATACTTTTCTAAATACTGTTTGTTGATATATAAAATTATATATTGTTATATATCACACACACACACACACACACGTGTGTGTGTGTGTGTGTGTGTTGGCCATTGGCTCCTACTGACAGCTCTTGTCTTATGCCTTGTCATACCACCACCCTTATCAGCAGAAAAGCTAGTGAAAGAACTGGTTTAGATACCAACCACCTATCCATGTGGAAGGTTGTACTAGCTTAAATGTTAGCCCTAAGCCTAACCTGACCTACATAAAACAAATTTCTCATTGATGAAAACGGTGATATTAATGTGCAAATTTGGAAAAATCATGACAGTAAGTTCTGACTTTGTGTCTGACAGTGATGTTTTGACATAATGATTGACTGAAATTTTTCAACTCAATT
The DNA here is from genome assembly GCA_963932145.1 of Acanthosepion lycidas. NCBI lineage: Eukaryota > Metazoa > Mollusca > Cephalopoda > Sepiida > Sepiidae > Acanthosepion > Acanthosepion lycidas. Next base: position 160,462,282 of record OZ010571.1, read on the forward strand.
CCCAACTGCTTGGATATCGATAGTCAGAAGCTACTAATCATTTCCTCTGCAAAGAGAAAAGTATGCTGGAACTGGAGGGAAACTCTTTGTCTATCTGCAGTTTGTTATGGGAAAAAACTGTTTAATGACATGATGCTCTTCCAGCTATCTCAGTCATGGGAATAGACTACCAATTTTGGTCAAATTTTTTTTCTCAGATGTAGGAATGCATATTCTACTCCCTCTCTTTATTGGATATTTCCATTACTGAAACGAGTGTGGTGATGCTGGAGGAGTCTGTAAAAAGGTCCAATCAGTGGAATCTTGGTCTTTTTTGGATCCTAAATTTGATGGCAGATTCACTAAGGAGAGATCCTATGGATGTATGTGAAGGCTGAAAAATTACAACAGCTGTGTCAGTCCAGAATATGATAAAAAGAATCTACTAATTTTCAAATGAAACTGGACATTCAGAAAGACGGGCTGACATAAGTAACTACCTCTTCCACATGGTTTCCCTTAAAACAACCATTTCCAACATAAAAAAAAGACTTTACACATTTCCTACTAGAAAGTTTCAACCACTGTTTCTCTTCTCTTTTTCTTTTCTATCATTTGCACTACTTATCAAAAGACATGGAAGTTCCATGTGAGTAGCAACACACAAAACAATATACACCATCAGGGAAGGTATTTGTTGTATTGTCTCAGACATTCTAGAAAAGCTTGCAACCACAGTGGCTGATGAACTTGTGAAACCCAGAAATAGAAGTGTGATGGATCTAATAAATTTCCTGCAGATGCAATGCCTTTTTGATTGGTTCAAATAGTCAGGGCACATACCAACTTTAGGGTATGCTGAAGGAGGTGAACAAGGCATTTAAAATGTCATTTCCACTGACAGATTACACCAATAAACTGAAGCATATGAAACAATGTTATCCAGGGCAGGTACCCTTGTATATTTACTCTTTCATCCATAGAATTATAAAATTAACATTTGCAAGCCACATTGGTGTTTTGTCTCTGTGTAGTTTCATCAAGACTGAGATGGGCCTAGGATCCATTGGGTAGACTGTCATTGTCCTCACTCCTGCTATAATTTTTCCAGTTGTACAATGCCAGTAAAATGATTATAGCTCTCTAGTTAGATAGTTTGGATGTCTGAGCCTGTGTAACACCCAGTATTGAACTTGGTCAACAGGAACAACTCTATGTTGATACTTATCAGCAGTAACCAATAAAAACCATAATTGGTTACCCCTGTTGTTGACCATAGACAGTGGTAGCCAATTATGTAACACTACTTGTTGGTCCTCAAGCTCCTTCAGATAGCCGTGGTTACCATTTAGCTGACTATTCACTCATTAGTGCATGACTCATTTTGTCGCTGTTACCGTTCTACTTGATTTATCTGGTATTTGCCTGTTCATGAACATTCATTCTTCTGCCACATTGTGTTTTTGATCTCAGACAGTGAGAAGATTGTTGATGAAGCAAACTTGAAACGAAAATAGTTTGACAATTTGGGGACCCACACAAAAAACGAGAATCCTTTGGAATAAAGAATTAATTCTGGTTAAAAATGTAACAACAATTTAGTTTATATATGATTTGTTGCATACAGCAGTTTTAACCCTTTTCACTTGTTATAATGAAATAACTCTGAGATTCCTTTTGGTGTCTGCAGCTAGTTTTAGGAGTAACGTAAATTTCTAAGTTTTTATCTTCATGTCCATCACAAGTTCAGGTAAGTGAATGCTGCGGATTCTGGTTGGTCTCTCTTCTTGTTCTTGTCTTTTCTCTTGTTCTTCTGTTAATCTCCGAGTCAAGAATCTCCAGTTTATATGGAGTTCTGTGTTTGGCAGGGGTGGGGTTGACTAGGGTCTGGTTTCGGTGTTTTTCTACCCGATCAACGTTTTTTAAATTTCCATATATGAAAAATATATTTACTCAAGTGTTTTTTTCAAATTTGTGGTTGTCCAACCCCATTTTGAGAGTGGTCAGAGGGATCAAGCTACTCCTTGACTCTAACTTTCTTTATGCAACATCTCAAACCATAGCTCCATATAGGCAGTGCTAATCTCTCTTATTTCTTCTCCCTCTTATTTCTTCTTTTCTCTTTCTTCTCTTTTCTCTCCTATTTCTTTCTCTCTCTTCTATTTCTTTCTCTTCACTCGTCTTTCTTCACTCGTCTTTCTTCATTTCTCTTTCTTTCTCCCCCCCCCCAAACTTCCAGTTGGCATAGCGAAGTCAAAAAGGATTTTCAGTCATTAGTCCTTATCTATCAGCTTGCTCCATGCTGGGGACCTCTTAATTGGCTAGGCTACTCAAGAATTGGAGAAAGATAAAATTTATTTCCACTCTAATTGAAATGAAAGTTAATTTTTTTTCTGTCTTATACTTTTTTTTTTTTTTTTTTTTTTTTTAAACAATCGAATGGACCACACAGCTTTCTTGCCCATGGTCATTTCAAAATAGTAATTAATTTTTTCTTACCATGTGTATTCAATGGAATCTGAATTAATATTTGGATATAAAATTTTCTCTGGACAAATGTCACCAAAATTATAATGGTGACTGCAGGCAGGGGGGTTGTACTCATGCTTTTCTTCTAGGTGGCTGATTTGAAACAGATATTTTTTTTCTTGTCCAGAGGAATGTGAATCTTGGTGACAACATAAGTTTTTATTTTATCTGACATCTTTGTGGATACCCTAATGGTTTCTTTCTTATCAGTGGGAGGTGTGGAAGGATGGGTAGTGTTGGGTTTGCTCAATCTTACTGAATTTCATCTAGTTAAATTTGGGTTCAAATCTCCTTGGAATTATCTTAAAACATGATTTTTTTTTAATGCATTTGATTTTTAATTTTCTTCTCAATTTTTCAATCCATCTTCCTGCAAATTCAACAATTATCATCCAGTTAGTAGACTCGCTCCTATTCCTTCCTTCCTTTCTTTTTTTGTTTGATTAACCTCTGGAGATCTCAGTGTCACAGTTGGAGTCTAAAAGGGCTAGACTGGTTCATAACCTTCAGTACCTTGGTGATATATTGTGTGCAAGAGACCTGTCTTATTGTAAGTGATTATGAAGGTATTCTATTCTCTCTCTTCATCTCAATGCCTATTCTGAGAGGGCATTCATGTTTCATGGCTGGTAAACTGCTCTTTCAGTGCAATATGCTTGGTTGTCTTTGCTAATCCAATAGGTAAGCTGTATTTTGGATGTTACTATAAAGGAGAAAACATTTTGCTTCATTGGGCTTTATTGGGCTTTATGCACTCAATGACAGCAGAAGGTGATCTGCTTTTGTTTTGTTTAAGCCTTTATAATATGGAAGTGTTTAGTTTTTAGTAGGTGATTGGAATGCTGTTCTTGATCACAATGCAATTGAAATTCCTTTGGTTATGAAAGTTTTTCACAGATTTGTTGCTAATTTTGATTTAGTCCATAAATGCTTTGCTGAAGTGGGTAGAATGGCCTTGGACAGATAAGGGCAGCTTAGTTTTGCTGAAGTTTTCTAGCTACATTGATTATTAGGGGACTTTACTTAGGGTTCTTACAGTGTCCAAGCTTTTATAGTATATTTGGCTAGATAAAGCTACATGTAGGATGGTTGTATACAGAAAAGCTCAATTCAACTCAACCATATTGGATATGAAAGATTTTCAGGACCAGGTAATATTAACTGTAAACCAGGAATGGATGGGGGCTGTGGTTTTGGAATAAGTAGTGGTACTGTCTGAAAATTGTATTAAGTTGTTGGTTACTCATTATAATCACTGTCTTAGATAGGTTAGCCACACAGATAGCAACTGAATCTGGTGTATATAGGGCTGTCAAAAAGGAGACATAGGCTAAGTAGTTATAGCTAAGGCAGAGCTGGACTCCTTGTTTTGAGTTCTAACATTTAACATTTAAATCTTGATTAAAAAGAATATCTACTAAGGCAAGGAATATAGCTGCACATGAACTCAAGAATGCATCATTTACAAGACAGGTATGCTGGTATTGTGGAGAATTTGGTCATCTCTCACACAGCTTGGCTGGAGAAGGTTTCTAATAAACCAGTCATTAAGATGCAGGATCCTTTTCCACCAATCTCTGCTGTGGAAAAGAAGGCTGTAATAGTCTTGTTTAACAACTGTCAAGAAAATCTAGCCAGACATGTGGGAACATCTTTGCAATTTTTCTTCTTTAACTTCACCATTTTCAAAAAAGTTTGTGGCAACTTGGAAAAAAAGCCTGAGAGAGATTGACAGTTGGTGATATGGAGGAGTAGTTAACTCTCAGCAGTGGTTTCTTAGTCTTTATTTGTCCTGTCATTCACTGGCACCCACAATCTCAAATAAGAGACCCCATGGTCTTGTACAGACAGTAAAATTGTTGTGTTTGTTGTGCCAGACTGGGATAAAAAAAAAAGATGGAGAACATGTTGGTATTAAAAAAAAAAAAGTAAAAGAAATTGGATACCAACAGCAGAAGTAGCTGCCTTTAATACATCTTACACCCAAATCACTATTATTATGAAACCAAAATTTACAAGACATACACATTCAACTTGTTTCTCTAGCTTCTTCTGTTCCTGTTTCACAATCCCATCTTTCATCATAAGTCCCTTCCCTTTTCCTTCTCTACCAATCATTTTCCAGAATCCACAATAACAGCTTTAATATATAAAAGACAATGAAGCTCCACTATAGTGATTTCAGATGAAGAGCAGCAACTACAGAAAAAAATGCAAATATAAGACAGGGGAAGACTTTTCTACATTGAACTGGATGTTTTGGTGAACACAGAAACTTAAGGATTTGAATATTCTCTACAATTTTAAGATTATGTAGATCACAATAATTTTTGGTTCTCATCAGCTCCTGACTGTTGCAAGGATTGGTCTGGATGCACAGAAAATTTGGGTGATGACAGAAAAGACAAATGAAATCTTTGAAATATCATGTCCCCAGACTGTCTACAATAACAAAATAAATCTACCACTGAAGCACTTTTGTCCTAGTAGTGTTTGTGTCTCTGTACAATTATCCCTCTATAAGGTGCTTAAGTTAACTTTTCTGACAGATATCAGGGTTTTCTACCGGGATAGCACAATCAAAACAGATTATTCAAAGCCCCATGGAACAGGCCATACAATACTAGGAAACTGATTATGACTCTCTTGTTAACTATGTTAATGGCTGCAGATTGTGTTCAGCTTCTAAGTGAGCTAGAATCTTCTTTAAATTTCAGTGCCTTATTGTTAGAAATATAGCCAACCTACTCCAAATGACTTTGAAAATCTTTTGTTAGAGTAGTTTCATTTCTCAGCATATTTTGATAGTGATTTGAGAGGCGTTTTTTGGCTGTTAAACCACTCTATTGAACATGTTTGCATGGCAGTCAGATGGTGTGTTGTTTTTAATTTTTTTTTTTTTTTTTTTTTTTACCCTGTATAAGCTCCAAGACCCATTCAAGGTAGAGGTAAGAGGCATAGTTTAAGGGGATATGTGGGAAAGATAACTAGAACACGTTAAAATTGTATTGAACCGGGAAGCATTTTCTTGGGTGTCAGTTCCACAAAGCAGTGTGTGAAGAAGCTACTTGAGTGGAACTTAGATCTCATGAATGGAATATGAAGGGGATGAGGGTAGTTCATTACCATGTGCATGGTGTGGCATAGTATGTCTTAGCTGTGAAGGTTAGAAGTGGTAGAACTAAGGAATGTAGTTCATCTGAACACTTTCATGAAAATAGAGATAGAGCAGCAAGAGGCTTGTGATGTGGTTGTGGGGTAAAAAATAATTTTTCACCAACAAGGACACAGACACTTTTGGACTCTATCAAGACTGGAAAGACTAGGCAGCAGTATTCCATTTTTGGCCTGATCTAGCTCTTGTAAAGGTAGAGGACAGCAGAAGGAGTCAGGTAATTATTAGAGTGGTACAGGGAACCAACTATTTTTCCAGCATCTTTAGTGATAGATCATGAGTTCCACTTGAGGTTTGGGTTGAGTCTGGGTTAAGTCCCAATAGGTGTTCAAGGCATGGGGCCTCCCTGAGGGTATGTCTGTTCATGGCAATTGATATAAATTCTGGCCATTGCCAATCAGACCCAGAATTTAAACCAATGGAATGTTACTAGTTTGGTTCTTTAGACATTGAATGTGACCAGCTAGATTTTCCCTCACTAAACTGTTAGAGCTATGTCAGTGTAGAGATCAGCTGCCGATCTCTAGTCATCTGGAGTTTTGAACGTGTGCCCATATACTGTTGTATTATCATAGATATTTCCAAATGATTGGAGTATACTCTTAGGTAGATCATTTATGTAAAGTAGAAGATTGGACTTACAATATCAGGACAATATTCAGAAGCAGTTCCACTCTGAGTAAAGCCTAACATGGAGTAGGATATGACCAAGAACTTTGTGTATTCAATTCCTTGCAGTTGTGGCAGAGGTTATGAAGGTAAAACAAGTCACCCTGTAAAAGTAAAGTTGGAGGAACATCAAAAAGCCATAGTGAGAGGTGAGACAACAAAATCAGGCATGGCTGATTATGTATTATGTATGGATGGAAAGGAGTAGTCATCAGTCCTTGTGGAATGAAGTGAAAATACTGTACCAGGAAGAACACTGAAGAGAATCTGCACATATGCTAGGCTATGATGACCTCCTTAGTAGGCTAGCATAGAAATAAATACAATATGAGAGCTGCTAATAAAAAAGAAAAACAAATGGCAGCAAGACTTCAACTGCAACAGCAGCAATCAAAGCATGACAGCCAGCAGCAACTGCAACTTAATCAGCAACCAGATCAAGTTTAAGGCCCGAAGTTTAATACAGCAAATTGTCCTACAGGACAACGGCATAGTGAATAGAAATATTGGTTTGTGAATTTGGTGACATTGCGAGTGTGAGTTTAATCCTTGGGTTAGGCAGTGTGTATTTGCACTCAGTGGAAATGGGTGAGCAATAACTGAACAGTACTAAAAAAAATAAGAACTAGATAATATCTCTAGACATGAGCAGTGGAATGAGAACAGTCTACCCCCAGAGATTAAATAAAGGGTTCACTTTAGAATTCCCTGTATGTTAACTAGATTGATAGATGTGGAAAGCCGGAGGGCGTAATGGTCGAAATGTTGTAATAACAACAACAACAAAGATGAGGACAACAGTCTGAATATAAATAGTGTAAATAAATATAGAGGTGATAGGATTGTAATTTTAGATGTAGGCAAAGTGACTATAGCTCAGGATTTTACATCCTTGCTTAACACAAAGTATAATTTTTCAGTAGTAGCAACTTCATTAAGGTCTGATGATGAATATGGCCACAGAATTGTTTGCAGTAAAAATTTGGAGTACTACAGATTGGTGTGTATTTGACTATGAACAAATTTTTTGTATGTACATAATCTCTTTACTATGGAGCCCATTATGAACTCTGTTGATGTAATTTTCCTTGAGGTGACTGAAGCAACTTAACTAGTTAACAGAGGATGAAATTTGGGAAGCACTGGACAAGACTTTTAGGAGGTTGTCATATATTTGTCTCCTTGCTCAAACTGATCATCTTTAACTGGATGAAGCAAGGGTATAATCTCCCAACACTTGTAACAAAATTACTGTGCATGAACAAGTATGGTGGAAATGAGATTAGTAAGTTTTAGCTCTTAATTACATTAAATATAGTTCAATTTTGGCCAACATATAACAAATTGATTGCAGTCTGTGTGAAATCGAATAGCCTCTGAACAGGCTTGTACTGTGAATAATATGATTATCCAAGATAACCTGAATTTGGTACATTTAATATACTAAATACATATTACATATGTAATCCCCACAAGCATGTTTTTGGCAGTAAAAATGTTGATCTGAGCAGTCTTTTAATATAGGTACTTATGTAAAATGAAGCACTGTCAATGGAGTCACTCAGCAAAGGAAAAAACTACTCCTGAAAAAGACAATGGCCCACAATACCTTAAGCTGCATAATTTTGCATAATTTCGTATCACACTATAGAAAGTCATACTGACCACTTTAAATCAGTCCAATATATTCATTAAACTGACCATAATTTTTTGAGATTGTTTTGTCCACAGTCAGCTTTAAGTTAGGCATTCATTCTTGGATCTGCCTGCTGTATGTGACCCCCCCCCCAAGAACATTGGTACAAGTGAATAGGGTAAAATCAAAAACTTTCAGATTGCCTAGAGCTGTTTGTCCAGGTTGTTCACATTTGTCTCTGCTGTATGTTCTTGCATTGGAAACTTTCCTGTGTGAAAATATGTTAACTAGTGCTTCCGCTTTTTTCAGGACACTGCCTGTGCCAATAGCTTGTTATAAGTGGGGCGATGTCATGTTAAGATTGATATCATTGATAAAGAAATTGGTTTATATAAGATGGTAACAGGCTAAAAATAACCCAGATAAGTATTTTGACTTGTGGTTGGGCGCATGGAGAAATTAGTCCCCATTTTTAGCTGGAAGAAAATTGGATGTATTAGGGAAACTGAGGTTACTGTTAATCTCTGGTCTCTAAGAAATCTTTCCTTGGAGAGAATAGCCAAGATCTGCACTCTGTACATCTATCCTCTGCATCCTTCACCAACTATCAGTACTTCCACTCTTGTATACCAAACTAGCTAAGCTAAAGAGAACTCTGTTTAAACATCCTTAGGGTCATAGGACTTCCATGGTGAATTATGGGATCAGTTGCTTTCATCCCTCTGAGGGTTGTTACCTTTCTTAGGATGAGTGTGTGAAATAGATGACAATAATAGTAAATTCTGGAAAGATACTAAGAATGTCTTTCTGACTTAGAGAAGTGTTTACTTGAATGAAGGGAATGTCTGTTGTTTACATAAAAATAAGTGCTCCTTATATGATGAATACCTATACACTGTAAGTCTCCTCTTTGGTGAAGGCTGGCGTCTCTGAAATACAATCATTGTTGAGAAAGGCATTATATCAAATATTAGTGGAGGCTGGAGATGATAATCTGATAGTAACTTGGCCTGATAAAGGGAAGTATTATGCATATAGCTTTGGGTGTCTGTTAAAATGCCTCAATAGTCACAAAGTATACTTCACCTCATTTTCCAGTCTCAACAGTTCAAAAGTGTTTATGCAGCATTGTAGGTGATAAATAAATTTTATTCTTACAACATCTTTTTCACAGATGCAACATTGCAAGCCTATCACTACTCTGTTATTATTTACACAGATGTTCTGATAATCTACATCCAGTTCTGATCTTTACAGCTAAAACCTGCCATGCAATGTGCACAGGTGTGAACCAACCATATTCCCTTTGTATCCCATTGGTAAGAAGTAAGTTTATTTGAACAGCTTCTTCCCAAGAGCCATTGCTTTGTGGCACAGACACCTGACAGAATAATTCCTCAACCACTAAATTCTTAACTACTTCAAGTCTAAGGTCAACTGTTATCTATTCTACATATTCTATTAATTTACAAATCTTACAACCCCATTCAGTATACCTCTACTTTAAGTGACTCTTGGGCCTTATATTGTGTGAACAATAGCATAAAAAGAACTCCTGGTTATGACATTAAACTGCATCTACATCCTGGGCATGAGATTAAACTGCAATCATAGGTTTTTCAAAAAACAAGTTCAACTATGTCCTGGGTATGACATTAAACTACAACCAGGCATAGTATAGGAAGCAAGATAGAAACTAATTGTTTATATGAGGAAACGTCATTAACAAGCTGTCAGTTTATATGATAAACCAATAAACCATCCGTTTATACCTAGGATGGTGCTTTCAGGAAAAATATAATTTTTCCATACAAACAATCTTTTGAAAAAAAAAAAAAAAAAGATACCTTTAAACTACCAATAAAAAATCATAATCCATAAACTGTTTACACAAAATTCTATGCCTAAACTAAAAAAATTGAAATATATAAAGTACACATTTACGAAAATGGATTTCCCAAAAATATAAATTTCCCTCAATGTGGCTACCTGTTTGCCATGGGTGGTGATCCGTGATATCCGGGTGTCAGTCCTGGTGACTGAGTGACTTCTGACTTGGTATAAAATGGCTAAGAGTTCCACAGCATGCCACTTTGGTCCCAACTTGGAATAGACAGGTGGGTAGAGAAGCCCATTTCAATCCAATCAGCTAATCACATAGTGCCAAGGGATAGTTGGAATGAAAGAAAATGGCTGAGAATTCTTACACCATACTATACTTGGGTAGATATAGTGGATCAGGGCAAATGGGATTAGTCCCCTCTGATAGCGTCTCTTAAGAAGGAAGTCTGAGGTGGGAGAAGCGCACAGACTGAATAAAAATCAAATTATATGACAAACTCTAAAAAAAAAAAAAAAAAAAAAAAAATGATCCAAGAGACAGTATGAAAACTTTGAAACAGTGTGACAATGAAATATTAAAAAAATATCCAATTTTCATTGTCATAGAACCATTAGAAATAAAAGTATCACCTTTTATGTTATGAAAGGTTATATCAGCCATGATAGAACCAATATCAATAAAAAAAACAAAAAACACATTTATAATTCAAGTAAAAAAAAAAAGATGCAAGAAACATTCTAAAACCAATTAAATAAATGACATGAAAGTAAAGGCTTACCCTCACCAATTCCTTAACTCCTTTAGAGGAGTAATAAAATGCCCAGATCTATTACTTTGCTCACTGAAAGCAGTTAAGAAGGATGACATCCTAAAACAAAAAAAGAAAAAAAGGTGTAACAGATGTCAAAAGAATATAAATAAAAAGAAATCGCACATCAAGAAACACAAACATTTTGACTTTCAATGAACCTATACTACTGAAAGAAATAAAAATAGGATACACAATATACAAGGCAGAACCATACATCCCTAACCCCCATAGATGTCACAGTTGCCAGAAATTTGATCATCTACAAGATCAATGTACGAGAGTACAAGTCTGTCGAAAATGTGGAGAATTTGAGGTTGACCATGTAGAGTCACCCTGTGAAAGTCCTCCTTTGTTCCCAAATAAAACCACTTAGCAGATTCTAAAGAGTGACACCTGGAAAAAGGAAAACAAATAAGAATCTAATAAAAACATCTCATTTCAAGAACCTAGAAAACTGGTTGAAACTGACTCACTTCAAACATCATACATACACAAATAGTACTAAAATAACAAATCCTCAAAATGTCATACATGAAAACAACACAATAAGAAAGCAAGAGCTTACAACTTTAATAAACAAATTAAAAAAAACTAAAAGAACTACTAATATTCAGTATACCACACATATATCAAACATCCATAGTCAAAACAAATCCTATCCTGTCAACCTCAAGCAAAAAAAAAAGAAAAAAAAACTCTAAATACAGAACAAACAACTCTGAAAACCCCAATCTAAAGTACAAAAATCCTTCAAGAACTAGAACCTTCCAAACATTTACAAGAGAAACAAAAGGCCCATAAAAGGAATAACATAACTCAATACACCACTGAAGAACCAAGAGAAATGGACATAAATGAACAAAACTATTTCCCCTCAAATAAGGGGCAAAGATCGCTAAAAGAAGCTAATGGAAAAACGGATCAAACAAGACAAAACAGACAAGAAGAAACAAAAAGCAAAACATGAAAAGAAACAAAGACTTAACAAACTGGAGAGCATAGGAATTATGGACACTTCACCCACAAAATATAAACTGGACAAGCAAAACCTCATAACAATACCCTAATACATGAGCATGATGCAAAAAATTATACGGCGAAATTGTTGAGGCCTAAAGGCAAGGATAAATTAACCCTTCCTACTCATAATTCATTAACTTCCTGCTGTCATATGTCTTCAAGAAATGTTCTTAGATTGGACTTTACAATAAAATATTTAAAAAAATGTTTATAAGTGTTTACACAAACAAAAATCTTACCTTCAGTCATTCTTGAAAAACAATAAAACCTGTTTTCAACCATACTTGAGTAATAAAACTTCTCTACCATACTTGGGAAAAATTTTCCTCGAACCATCCCTAACAAACTATAGAATTTTTATTCAACCATATCTGAAGAACTATAAATCTTACTCTCATCCATACTTGACAAACTATAAAATATGTTTACAACACAATCAATTTGGCTCTAAATGACCCACTAGAAGTTGAGGGGCCATTAAACAAAATCAATCAATTAAAGCTCCCATGAAAATTAAAGTTCAGTATTAACTTACCCATAAGCTGTTAAACAAATCAAATCATAAGAAAAAAAACTCTAGTGATCTGAGGTGTGTTCTGGGTTGGCAAAATGACTTTGATGTCAGATCTGTTTGGTTCACAAGAATATGTCTGTTGGAATCTATTGCGCATACCTTCTTTTAATATGTGACTGTATTGCATTGTATCAGTTTGTTGAAGGTTACGTAATCTGCATGCTTCTGGGGATAAGTTCTTTGCCTTGAAAAGTCAATTTTATTTGTAGGAATGTAGTCTGTTGTTGGTTGACAGTTTTTTTTATCTGTTGTGAATAGTAATATGGATAACCCAACAAAAGTCTATGGTGATTTCTCTTTTCCCACCATCTGATCACTTTTTAAGTATCAGACATAATAAGGATGCAGAGGAAAAGAGGCAGTATATCCTCAGTAGACTTTGGTGAAAGGAAGATGAATGTTATATGATTGTGATATGTTAGAGTGGCTAACTTGGAGTGACATTTTGTGGTGATTGGTTAGTAAAAATATTTTAAGCTTCAGTAAATGACTTGTCAGCCCAGCTCAATTTAATGTATAATAGTATTTTATTTATTTATTTATTTTTAAGTCTGTTTAACTTAGTTCTGGAATATAGACTTTTTTTTCTCTCCTCCCCTCCCCATTAAATGACTGAAAATATTTTGCTTTTCTTTTTTTCTTTTGCATTTTCACACATCATTTTTCAAACATTTAATTTACTTTTCTGCTATGTAAGATTATTGGGGGACACATACTAACATAAATCAGGAAAATTTTAAAATTGTAGTATATAAATCAACTGATTTTTTTGTCCTCCTATATGAACTTGTAAATATGGTTTTAATTAGAATTTTCATAGAGAATGTGACTTTTTAACGATTGAAGTATGAAAGATTTTCATAATAAATGCAATGTTATCTTTCAAGGAACAAAGAAGAATGGTTAGGTCATTAATTGTGACTAAATTAACCATAGGATAGTAAAGAACAACATCTTTTTCTCTTAGTGCCATATATTTTTGCATTTTTATAAAAATAAAATAGTTGATGACATATTTGATATGTTGCTGATCTGAGAGATTGTAACTAAAAATTACAGTGTTCCAAGATTAGTCTATCAAAACCCCTGACATTAACATAAACAAAACTGTGTGAAGAGAGTTGGAAACCTGTATATATAGCAGAAAGCCAAACAACTTACAGGAACTTTAGTTTACTATAGAGAGAAATATCAAAACATTTCTGATGAAAGAATTTTTAACTTGTATTCCTCCATCCCATATTGAGTTTGAGGCTACAGTTAATGTTAGTGGAACCCATACTAATTACTGATTATGATTTTTTAATGTTCCTAAATAAATAAAATAAATGATACTTTTTCTCATAACTTTTGCATGCCCTATTTTTAGCATTACCATGCATTCAGATCTGTATTTCCCTTCATGCTGTATCAATGTTAATTCAACAACTTACATTATAATCTTGAATTGCCACAAATAATACTCCTGAAAGTACATAATCAAACACTTACAGTTTAGTAAAATTAAATAAATTTGATTTTTATTTTGTTGATCATTTCTTTTGATTGTCACTATATATGATGTCATGCTGTATGTCACTTGTATGTCAGTATATAGGCTACATTCTATTGAATTTGCAAATTCATTGCAATATTTAAGTTTTACAATCAGGAAAATAGTTTTGATTGAATATGAAATATTCTTATAGTTATTTACATTTGGATTAATTTCCACATCTTGTTATTCACAACATTACTTTGGCCTTCAAGTGTCTTTTGATCCAGATACCCTTCAGGGAATTTTGAACTGAACTCTTTATTTAATCTAAGGCAGTATTTTGTTCTCATTCCAGCAAGCAATAATTAGGCAGTACAAAAAAACAAAAAAAACAAGATAAAATATCCCAAGACATAGTAGAACAAGAATAATCCCCCCACCAAAGTAGATTAAATAATGGTTCAAAAATCCCTAAAGGCTATCTAGATTGACCAACACCTGAAGAAGGCCAGAGGTCTCCAACAACTAAAACATTGTGATAATAACAGAAAAGATGGGGACATTAGGCTCTTTATACTAGAAATTCAGGCAGAAAGTTTGATAATTGTCTACACATGTTTACATCTTAAATATTTAAGCTCTTCAATAAAAAATGATTCTTAAGTTCTGATGTAAGTCTTATTGATATTGGCTTAATTTTTTATCTTCTTTGGTGTTATTTTAATTTTAGATTGTATGAAATTTGTAATAGTCATTTCCACCTGATTTTTTTTTTTTTTTTTAAGAAAATTATCAAGTCAACAAGTTGACATTATGCCCTAAACTCTCTACTTTGAAACATTAATGCCTGATTTGATTTGCATATGTTTTGGTTTTAAGCATAGCAAAACATTTTCAAGTTTACTTAAATTAGTAAAAATATTTTTGTTTAAGTTAAAAGAAAAATTTAGAAATTGTCATAGAAAATGTAAAATCAGTATTTCTATTGATTTTTTTTTTTTTTTTTTTTTTTTTTTTTTTTTTAATTTTAAGGAAATTTCAAGAACAAAGTAATTCATACAATGTACATTTTTTTAAAATTTGTTACTAAAATGTTTTAATAATTGTAAAATTAATTTTAATTTTTGATATTTAAAGATTTGGTACTTCAAACGGATTGCAGTTCCTTGTCATCTTCCTGGGTTCCTTTTAAAGTCAAAAACTGTGAAACAGTCTCAGGTATGATCTTAATTTATTATTTATAACTGAATGAAACTATATCATAAATGATATATTTGAAAAGCAAAATATCAAACTCTTTTATTTGCAAAATAGTCACTCTAAAAAAAGAATTCTATCAACCAATCCCCACCCAAAAGAAAAAAGAAGAAATTGCATAACTTGGGCATTTTTCAACAAATATTTAATGCGGTTATTCAGGATGTAATTCAAGTGACATTTTTTTGTCTTATCAGATTTGATTTAGTAAATTGTTGGACTGTTCACTTTATAAAATAGCTGCCTACATTGCTCTCTTAAAAAATCTGAAACAAATCTTTCTTAAGGATCTAATATTCAATATATTATCAATACACATATTGCCTGAATATTTAGATTTTTCCAGCCTTTAAATTTGGTGGTCTGCAATTATATGCTAAAATTTCAGGAAATTTTTGTCATTAAGAGTTGTGAAACTGAATTGAGTAAATGAACAACAGATATTGAAATGAAACTAAGGAATTATGCTTTTAAATTATGCTAAACACAACCAAAAGAATTACTACTTTCATCTTGGAATTACATGTAAAATAGATTGATGCTTAGGACATGTATTAACTAAACTGAAGCCTTAAGTTCAATATGCTGTTTTAAAAATGAAGCTGAAATGTTCTTTATTTCATTGTTTTTGTGCATTGTTGCATTAAATATTGGCTATCAGATAGACTAATCAGTCATTTTACTGTTTTATTGGCTGACAGAACTATTGAAATTAGGTGAGTGGAGGAATAATGCTTGATGCCATACATGTAGTGAGCATAAAATAAGTATTTGCACTGAAGCCATGATGGTGCAAGTAACATAATGGTTACTTGCATTGAAAGTTGAATAGGTTGAATAGGTAGGCTGAATTAAAATAACATCCTAGTCTGCTGCATTCACTTCATGCTATAATACACTTAGGAATCCATCTCTTCTCCCTTTAGCTATGTGTTAGTTAACTGGGTAAACTAGGCTCTCTAGTCTTGGGTGGCAGCCAGTCTAAGACAAAAGGAAACAGAAGAGCTATGATTGCCCATGTCCTGAAGGGATATAGCATTAAAAAAATCGGGAATCATGAAACCTGTTTTTTTTTTTTTTTTTTTTTTTTTTTTCAGTGAGTTCACTCTTTACAAGTCCTGGGGGCCACTTGAGTAGAGGGTTATGTTTGGAGGCCATTTGTGTATATAGGAGTGATAGATAATAGTTAATTCTAGCCTTTAACAGGTTAAAATTGTAGTGATTGGGGAAACATCCAGTTGCGTGTTGGTTTGTGGGAAGAAGCTGCTCAAATGGAATTTACTTCTCACTGATAGAATACAGAAATGTAAGTGGCATGGTGTGTTCTTGCTGAGGTTTGCTTTAACAGGACCAGGGAATGTAGTTTGTCTAAGCACTTCTGTGGAAGTAGTGGTAGAGCAGCAAGAGGCTTGCCACGTTCTGCCTGTGGGAGAGAGGTTGAAGGGTGGAGAATAATTTGTTGTCCAGCACTCAGCTCAGAGATGCTTTTCGAACTCTATCTAAGGCTGGAGAGTGAGGTCTGGGCAGCTATTGCCAAATGTGACAATAGTACTCCATTTTTGGCCTGATCCATCTCTAGTAATGGTAGAGGATAACAGGAGGAGTAAGATACTTAATAGAATGATACAGAGAACCGACCATTTTACATTCATCCTTAGCAATGGATCATATGTATGTGATGAACAGTCTCGTAGAAGCAAGTGAGCCAGAGTGACTTGCATCTGGTGCAAAGAAAAATAAAGGTCTTACCTCAACATGCAGCACGTAGCATCAGGAATTTTGCTCCTTGAAAATGGCATTACTCTCCCGTCTAGCCATTCTGGCAGTATGTATGGTAATGAGAGTTTTTGTACAGTTTGGCATGCCTCGACCAATAGCAAGTCATGTGCTGATTGGTCGAACTGGAGGAGGCTATTTACCTGTGTAACTGAGAATAAAAGCGAAGAATGCTGATTGTTTGGTCAAACATGGTGTTGACCTGATAAAAGAGCTGAAGCAGAGAGAAGGGGAGAAAAGATGGGTTTATGTTCTGAAGTGTGCAGAAAGCAAGAATGTCAAATTGAATCAGCGGTATCTTGAATTGTACGGACGACGTCTGAGTAATAGAAACTCATTTAAGCTACAATTAGTTCCAATTGAGGTCAGTTGTGAGTTTTGATGTCCAACAGTCTTTAAAGGCATGGTGCTTCCTCAAGTTGACCTCTGTTCATCCTGATTGGTCGTATTTTGGAGCATTTATTAATTATCAGTCATTAATGGTTATAATGGCAAAATAAATATATTTCTGTATCTTACGAGAGTAATTGATTCTATTTTTCACATTGACCTCTATATTGATTTATTTTATTCAAATTAGTTAACAGAATTCACATTTGCTTATAATTTGAGCACAGAAAACTTCTAATAGATTCACAAGAAATAGGCAAATGTTATATTCTCAGTTTTAATATGAATCCTAACCTACCTAAAGCAATGTGTTGTCTGATCTCACTGAACATTAAAGTAGAACTTTTGGGGTCATAAAAACATTGATTTTGAAAATCTGAAATTCATCTAATTGTTGAATTTTGACAAAACTTTTGGCATTTATGTAAAAGTGACTGCACCTGCTTTTTTGATAATTTTCAATTGTGTATTAAGGTGTACCACATTGACGCTTATGTTTTTTTTTAAAGGTGAGTGCTTGTAAAATAAATACTGAAAAAAAATGTAAATTTTGAATCTAGAAGGAAAGTTGATATGGATGCCTTCATCTGGAATTAAAAAAAAAAAAAAAAATAAAATTTTTTTTTTTAATTTGTATTAAAAATATATATATATATATATATATATATATATATATATATAATCGCTATTATTATAACTCCCTATTGTAGGGTTGTTATAACACACTCATACTTGGTATAATGTATTCTGTATATGTAATGCTTAGGCTATTGCCGTAATGCCTGTATAGTTAGTATGAAGACTGACTCCCATATGACTACTCTTGACATCATAACATGGAACTCTTTATTCCACAACATTCCCTACTTTATTAAATAAATATATTTTTTCTTTTTTATTTCGCATTAGTATTTCCCCTCCTCTTTCTGGAGAGTTCACCAATGTACTTTACTTTGTGTTTCCTTCTCTAATCCACTTTTAGTTCTTCTGTACTTTTTCTTTTCCTTGAACTTGTCTTTGCTGGTTCCATGATTTGTTTTGGTACTGGCACATCAAAAATGTCATACAGCATTTTAACTGGTTCTTCAGATAATCTTTTCTTTAGCTGATTTTGGTGCTTTAATGTTGAAATTTTTTCCTTTCATTATGTAGAACAATTTTCAGATTCAAGCTACTATTATGCCATCTTCCATGTTTCCTTTTCATTCTTGTATACTCTAAAAAATACTTTATTGCTGACCTTGAAAGTATTGGTGCTGCTTTTATTAACCATTTGTGATTTTTGACTTGGGAATAACTTGTCGAACACCTGATTTTACCCTTCTGGCAAACATGAATTCTGCCAGTGACATGCCTGATGGTGTGTCAAGATTAGGTGTTAACCTGTACACTCTCAAAAATTTTGAAGTGCCTCCTCATTTATTTGTCCAGACTTACCTTTTTCAACACTCTTTTGAAAATTCCTACAAACTGTTCTGCTTGTCTATTAGGCCTTGGGTGATACAGTAGGGTTATAATATGTTCCCTCAAGAACAATCTGTCTTGAAATTCTTTTCCAGTGAATTGTATTCCATCATCCGATACTATGGTATCTGGTAGGCCAATTCTTGCAAACAGTTCATGCAAGAAATTCACTGACACTGAGGATGTATGATTTTTGCATTTGTAAATTTCTGACCATATCATAAAACTATCAACTACCACTAGATAATATGCTCCATCCATAAGACATGCAAAATCTATATGGAATCTTGACCACAGAGTGTCTCTTTGGCCAAGGTTCTATCTTTGTGATAGATAGTTTTGCTACTAGAGCACAATCTACATGCTTTTACTATTTTTTCAATATCTTGGTTTTGCTCCACCAGTAGAAATGAGCATGAAGCATACGTGAAAGCTTTCATTTTACCACCATATTATTTGTGTAAAATCACTGCTCCAACACCATAATCACAAGCATATAATGCTACTACAATTTTTGCTTTTGGATCATAGTGCGCTAATGATAAATCAGATGCAAGACTTTTTTTATTGCATCAAACACTTTTTGACATTTTGGATCTCAATTCCACTTTACTCCTTTTTTCAGTAGATTGTTAATTGGAGCTGTCAAATTATTTATATTATGTACATAAATTCGATAACAATTAGCCAGTCCTAAAAAGTAGCTTGTAACATACTTTAGGTTTGTTGGTGTAGGCATATTTCTAATTGTATTTGCTTTTGATGGATCTGGTTTCCTACTATTTCTATCTACAATTTCATCCAGGTATTTTATTTTTGGCAAAAACAATTCACATTTTTCTTCACTAAGCTTGAATCTGTATTCTTAGTTTTTGCATAATTGTTTTGCTATGCCCAACCTATTCTTTTTTCAACACTCTATTGATCAAAATATTGTCCAAATATGCCACTGTGAAATCACAGTCTGCCAGCATGGTATTCATGGCTTGTTGAAAAATAGCTGGTGCTGCCTTTCTGTCAAAAGGAAATTGATTAAACTTCTATAATCATCTGGGCATATTTATGGTTGTTAATTCAGAACACTGAAAATTTTTCAAATTCAGATTGAAAATCACTGTTCTGAAACAAGGTTTTATATTTCTTTTTGTGCATTTTTTCTTAGCTTTTACTGATGCACATTCTTTATTCTGAAGTTTTTCAGCATCATGCTTCAGACTTAGCATTGTTTGGCAATCGTCTACTAATCGTCTACTAATTCCTGTAGTGTTACATTATTATTATGTTCAATCTTTGCTAAAATTTGCTTTTGTACTGCTGTTAGACCTTGCACAAAAATTAATCCCTTGAACATATATTTCTTTCAGTTTAAATTTTTCACATTCTCTGGTGACGGTACCTACATACGTGACAAAATCTTCACCCCCTTCTTTGGTTGAATTCAAGCACCTCCAACGGGCATGGAACAGAGAGTACTTGTTACTAAAAATTTTTGTCAGAATGTGTACTGTGTCTTCAAACCCTATTTCATCTGGTTTTCTTGGTAAAATATTAGTGCAGTAAATTTTGTACTCTATTTAGGCTATTTTTCTTAACAATAACCTGATTTTTTTTTTATTGTCTTCGTTGTCACTGCATTCCTTACTAAATATTTCTTTATGTCTGTGAAAATGTGCAGCAAAAGTCAGTTCGTCATCAGGATTGTATACAAATTCTGATACAATGTTTTGCACTGTGTCTGGCATAAAAGATGCTGAAGTATTATTCTTCAAAACCACTTTCAACAACTTATTTTTGCAACTGTAGCAACTGTTGGGTGTTTTGTTGTTGTTACTTCTGTTGTTGAATTTCAACTATTGAAGCCAAAATTTTCTCCATATCTGCAAGAAAAAAATTTTTTTTTAAACCAATGTGTTTGAATTTTTTGTAACTCCCGCTGCACACATGAGTTTCAAAAATCTGGTCAACCACTATTATAAGTCCAGTTATAATGTAGGGCTTGTTATACCGTGCTTGAGTTTAAGTTCCTTGTTGTCAGTTATTATAACTGTATAACTGTATAATACAGGGTGTTTCAAAAAGAATATGCCAAAATCATCACGTGATGTGTTAATAACGAAAAAAATTACACACCTCTAGCATGAACACATGTGTTGTATATACATTCAAGTTTCATTTCATGTTTCATAAGTGCTCAATGTGGCCACCACCGGCAGCATAGACAACATCAAGCTGATATGAGAATTCCTCCCAAACGCGCCTCAGCATGTCACGGTCTACCGTGTTGATTGCAGCTGTTATTCGATCTTTCAAGTCATCGATACTTGCTGGAAGTGCTGGAACATAAACTTGGTCTTTAACATATCCCCACAAGAAAAAGTCACACACAGTGAGGTCTGTGGATCTGGCAGGCCAACCACAAAGAGCAAGGTCTTTAGCACCCCTCCTCTCAATCTATCGCTGAGGCATGTTTTAATTCAGATAAGCTCCAACCCTGAGATGCCAATGGCGTGGTGCTCCATCTTGCTGAAAAATGAAGTCATTCGAATCTGCTTGCACCGTAACAATGGCGTTTGTTTTCGCGAACTCAAGCACGCAAAACGCCTTCTGCTCAGAAGTCGCGATTTTGATTGATCTTCCCACAATTCAGCTGCACCGGAAGTTATACTAACGACAGTGGTGAAACTGACACCCAATCAAACTTTGATAACTACTCTATCAAATAACCACTGATTGAGTCCACTACAATGCTAAAGACCTGATAAAAAAGCGTAATGATTTTGGCGTATTCTTTTTGAAACACCCTGTATATAATTTATAACTTCAGTTATAATGTTGCCCTTGATTTAGGGATATATATTGCCAACTATTATAACTTCAGTTATAATGTTGCAAATTTATCTCGTGCTTGTGTTTGTATATCTCCATCATCATCTATTATAACACTCTATTTTAGGGTTATTGTTATAACACACACTCATACTTGGTTTAATGTAATTTGTTAAAGTATTCTCTATATATAATGCTTATGCTATTGCTGTAACACCTCTATAGTTATATGAAGACTGACTTCAATATGACTACTCTCGACCTTAGAACATGGAACTCTTTACTCCACAACCGCTATAAATTATATATTAATAATAAAT
Organism: Acanthosepion lycidas; assembly: GCA_963932145.1. Taxonomy (NCBI): domain Eukaryota; kingdom Metazoa; phylum Mollusca; class Cephalopoda; order Sepiida; family Sepiidae; genus Acanthosepion; species Acanthosepion lycidas. Next base: position 160,484,028 of record OZ010571.1, read on the forward strand.
ATACATTTTGTTTTCCTTACTAGTTGCACAACTCCGAGTTTCATGCACAGCACAAAAAGATTGCATTGGGCATGAAACCCAATATTTCTAAAATTCTTTATTCTATCAAAACTCATACACTCTAGGATTTTGTTTTTAAAAACTTAATGTCTTTCAATAAATAAAGATATTGGGAAAATATTGTCCTCCAACTATTAATATATTTTTAAAAAGTATGACACTGCTTTTAATTGCATATTATTAATTATGTGTGCACAAACTTGTAATAATTTCTGCTTTTCTGTTGTCAATGTTATACTAGCTACATCATAGCTAAGATGACCTGATTGAAAAAACAAATAACTGTATATACATCACTTTCAAAAGAATTTCTTACAGAATTTTTAGAAGAATTAACCAAAGTATTATAAGGTAATATTGTAGATAGGGATATATAACAAATATGGAATTTAGGTAATTGCAATGTGCAGTTTAAGGGATGAATCTTAAATTTTGCCAATAAAAAAAATCCTTTATTTTATAGATGAAAATTATAATGAATACATTGTTTTCAAAATAAACTTATATTGCAAATAATACATTGATTTTTTTCTTCATGTCTGTATGCAAACCACTGAAATATTTTTTTTTCCATGTAAAACTCTTTTTCGAATTGCTTCAATACTTGTGTATAAACTAAATAATTTTTTTTTATTTTTGAAAATATCAAAAAAATATAGTTTCCTTTGTAATTTTTTTTTCCACAGTGAAAATGTTATTTAAATATCATTTTCATCAAAAATATTTACTTGAGATCAGAAAATGGTAAATGTGTTCCAGAATCAACTTTAAATGTAATGATTGTTCTATTAAATAAAAAAGATCTTGATGATCAGCAACAAAATATTACAGAAAAATATGGTTTTTTGTAACAAAAAAAAAAAAAAAAAATTTTAAAATTGGTTTTTGATATGCTTCATTACGGGCTACCATACTTACAAATCAAAGCCATATGCTATAAAGTGGTCCCAGGTCTGTTTTCAGCTGGTAATCCAAATATCACTACACCTACTGAAATTGACCTTTAATTCGTACTGACTGATGTGTGCCACCCCTGTCATAAAAGTACATTTAGTATTTTGTAAATAAAAGTATGGAATTTTTTTTTTTTTTTTTTTTTTTTTTTTGCATAATTAAATGATTAAAAATCAAGTAAAGATTAAAGTGGCTATTTTCTATAAAATTGTCTTGATCAGCTGTTGATTTTTTTTTTTTTTTTTTTTTTTTTTGATTAAAGAAAAATTCTGACTTTGTAGCTGTTTAATTCAACTTTGATTAATTAAATGAATGTTGTGTTTTCCATTGCAAGATGCAATTTTTGGCTCATGTTTGTCATGAAAGTAAGAAAAATTGTAAGAACTCACTTTTTAAATTTTTAATTAATGTATTTTTGGCATGACATTGAGATTTTGGTTAGTGATACCTAAACTTAAAGGAAGTAACATAAAAGTACACAGCTTTATTTTTAACCAGCCATAAAATTTTAATATTTTCTCCATTTTAAAGTAAATAAATAATATAAGCTTTACAACATTAAATTATTATAAAATCAGATATTCTACAAAAATTTAAATTTGAAACTTTTTCTTTCTTGTAGGAAGAGGTTGATGAACAAAATAAAAATAAATATAGCAGCAAAAATGTCTACATTCGTACAATGTGGGATAATGTCAAACTGCATGCTGATATGGGAATACCCATGTACATTTCATGGAATACTGGTAAACTTAATATCATTCTTTTAATCAATTTCAATCTTTTATTTTAATACACAGTTCTCTTTTTATTTTACATAAAATAAATTTAAAGTTTATAAAGAAATGTAAAAAAAAAAAAAAAAAAATTACCACTGACTTTCATAAATATCAGAAAAACTCCTTAAAAAAAAAAAGTACATTGAATTAAATCATGCAGTCTTTATTATGTTCTTTTTATTATTTCTTTTTATTTTTTTTTCCATCCAGGACATACATCTACCTCAACAGAGGATTCACAAAGTTATTCTAGACCGTAAATATTAACTTTATTATTTATAAAATTTTTCTTTCTGAATTTCTGGGAGAAGTTATTTACATGCAGACTGTTGTCCTCATCTTTGTTGTTATTATCATCATCATCATTGTTTCAAACCAATTCTTTAATCTTCTGTCCTATGGATTATAGTGTTGGTTTGTGAATTTGATGACAGTAATTGATAATCCCTTGGCTGGGCAGTATGTAAATGAACTCTGTGGAAATGGGACAAGCAATAACTGAGTTTTCCTAAATAAAAAAACTAGATGAGATATCCCTATACATGGGCATCAACCGCTGTAGATTCAATAATTCAGTTCAAAATTCCCTATAGATTACCTAGATTCGCATACACCATGAAGGTCCGAGGGCACAATGACTGAAATTTGATAATGACAACCAAATGAGGACAATAGTCTGTATGTTAATAATTTTTTCATTAAATGTAAAAGAAGACTAATTTTTGCTTTTAGTTACATTTAAATAAATGATAACATGCTTCAAGTTGAGATCTTTTTTAGTAATTCATTACTAACTCAACATCTCTATGAAATTATAAAGGACATTCATTCTCCCCCTATCACACTGAAAAAGATTAAAAGACAAAATGACTTATCGAAGCAAAGAGTTCACACATGCCTTGCATGTAAAATATCCCCCCCCTCTCAATGCTTGCCTACGAGCCAAAATATTTAAAGATGATAAGGTCACACAAGACTTTTCAAGATATACGAAGTAGACTCTATGTAACACAAAAACAAATTACTGCGGACACTTTTTGTTTCTTAGTCTTGCCTCATGACTAGTAAATTGTTTGAGTTGTTGTTGCTGGTTTGACTTGCTGGTAGTTTTAAGCTATTGTCACTAATGCAAATTGTTCTGAATTTCTTGTGAATTGTTTTCTTTGGTTTCCACAATAAACTTTTTTGCCACTGATGGTAGAAACTTTTTCAATACATTTTGCTGCAAGCTATTTTGGCAATTTTTTTTTTTTTTTTTTTTTTTTGTAACCAACATGATGGATGGCAAGTTTGACTTTCGACTCCTTCCAGAATTTTATGGGTTTATACCAGTAGTCAAATAGATTGAGAAGGTGGAAATTGTTTGTAGATTGTGCAGAATAAAGCAAGTAGGGAGTGTCATTCCTTTGCATCTAACTAGTGGAGCATTCACCATCTATCAACAACTAGGAGAGAAAGAAAAGTCTGATGCAGAAAGCATAAAAAAGGCTTTATATGTGGCATTTGTGACCGATTCATCTCGGACAATTTATGACTTGGTAGTTACATTCAGACAAATCTGTAAATGTGTATCTAGCTGAATTGCATAAGCTTGCGATGTTATTTGGTGGACTTCCTAACCAAGTGTCTTCATGGCAGGATTGCCTGATTGAGTAAAACAGCTTCTAAGCCATCATCCAAGATGGATGATTTGACAGTTGATTAGTTGCTGGTACACACTCAAGTGATTATGAAGGATGAAGAATCAGTTAAAGATCCTGTAGTAGCAGCATTATGTTCGGCGCTGTGTGATTTTATAAAAGGGCAAAATGGATGCACCTAAAGCAATTTTCTGTTACCAGTGCAATGGCTCTTATCACATGGCAAAGAACTGTTGGCTCTCAGATAGATGTGGAAAGCCTCAAATACATTGCTTCCAATATAGTAGACTCAGCCACATATTGCAGAACTGTCCAGGAAATGACAAAAGGTAAAAGACATCAACACTGGTCTCTTCCCCAAGCAACTATCAAATTAGGTGCTCCCCGTAATTATTATGGCCTAATAGAAGTCCATATTGTTGAGAAAATTGAGTCATCTCCCCATGACCAATTGCATGGTTGAAGAAGAGAAAGTTTGAGAATGGTGGTGCTCATAGATAATCTGCATATCAGCAGTATTAGCCAATCAGGATCCACTCTGAGGTGAACTGGTGGCAGGATATGGCTATGTAAGCTCTGTGCTTAAAAAACCTAGGGGATTACAACTTGGATAGAGTAATCTATGCTAGAGGAAATTAACAATTGGTAGCAGAGCAAACAATATGGCATGCAACATGAAGACTCCACCACAGTTCAGAGGGGAAAAGAATGATCTAAGACCTGGAGAAATGATTTAGAACTGTGGACTATGTATACAGACTTGCCAAAGGAGGAGTGGGCTATTGCAGTCTAGTTGAGTTTGACAGGAAGAGCAAGAGTGGCATCATCAGAATTGTCCATTTCAGAAATAAGCATGGAAATGGGATACCAGATACTGATTGAGATGTTCGATAGAGATTTTCGTCAGGATAAGAATTGAAGATCCTTTATTGCCTATTTAGCATTGGAAGATTTGAAAAGAGAACCTAATGGCAGCATTGAAGAATATGTGAGCGAGTTTGATAGCAGGGCCTATAAATCAAAAGAAGTAAATATACAACTTGCTGATGCTATACTGGTATGTAGGTTGTTAAAAAGCTACAGTCTAGGGGATTTGCATTTTCAACACTGGAGATGACATTTGATAATGTGTAACAAACATTAAAAAAAACTATTTATGAAAAACAGTGGAGTATTGAATGCTTCTGAAAGGGAATATGCTTAAACCTTGGTGAAAAATGAACCTAATATGGAAGCTGAAGCATTGTACAACAGAAGGAACTGTAGACAATACAAAACATGCAAAAATTAGAGAGGAAGAAGAGGAGGAGGAAAAATAACCCACTTGGTGGCAAAATTACACAATGTTTTATTTCCAGATATCACAAATATTGGGTAATAGGTTTTGTTCTTTTAGACCTAGGCTGCTCAAAGACAGTGTGTGGGAGAGCATGGCTTGCTAGTTTCTTAGATACCCTTGATGCAAAGAAAAAACATGCTGAGCCATCCAATTCCATGAACAAATTTGGAAATGGATGGAGTGTAAGAGCCCTGAAATGTGTCAGCATACCTTGTGTCATGTCTGGAAAAAATATAATAATTAAGATGGATATTGTGGACTGCAATATACCATTGTTGTTGAGTAAATCATCAATGTAATGAGCAGGTATGGTGATTGACTTAGACAAAAATATAATGAAGGTGTTTGGGAAAATTTTTGAACCAAATACATTCAATTGAGGACATTACATGATCCCTATTTTTAGGCCACCTACAACAGAGACAGTACAGAGAGTAATTTTAGTTGTAAAAATATGAACAAGCAGAAAATTGCACTCAAATTGCATAGGCAATTTGCACATCCTTTGTATGAAAAACTCTAGCAACTGCTGGGTAATGTCGGATGTGAAAATAACATAATTGAAGCAGTAAAAAGGGCATCTGAGCTTTGTATTTGTAAGCATTATAAAAATGCCCAATCTCATCCTGTGGTGTCCCTGCCTCTTCATTCAATCAAACTGTAGCAATGGATTTTAAATCTTGGCATAATGGTTATTTTTTAGTTATGTTAGATCTGGCCACATGTTATTGCACAGCCACTATGATAAATAACAAAAGTGAAAACATTAATACATGCTATATTCACCAACTGGATTGCCTATTTTGGTACACCTGAATTTTTTTTTAATAGACAATGGATGTGAATTTAATAATGAATCCATGAAAGATTTGGGAGATGCATTTGGTATCCAGCTTCTGAACACAGCAGCCCAGAGTCCATGGAGTAATGGCACCTGTGAAAGACTGAATCAAATATTATCAATCAGTGTAAAATGGATTCTTGAGGAAACTAATTGTAATGTAAAGATAGCTCTGTCCTTGGCTGTAACTGCAAGAAATTCTTTACATAATTTCAGTGGGTTTTCACCAAATCAATTGGTTTTTGGAAGAAATCCAACTTTTCTTCGTGTGTCATCATACAGTGAAAAGAATTACAGCCAGGAAGGGGTGTACGATAATAGGCACATTATACTGGTATAACGTCACATGGTGGGACAACATGTCATATGTCACTGCACCAGGAAACATGATACTTCGTTATCAATTTCAGATAAAAGGCGTTAATGCAACATTGCCTTCTGAATGTGAAAAGGGTGACACTCTGTACAAGGTACGAGATTGGGTATGGGTAAGATCTTCAAAAAATCCAAGTACCAAATGGGTTGCATTATTGATATCGTCAGTTCACAGGCAGTTGAGGTCAGAAGAATGCCATGCCAAGTGAAAGCTCTCCACCCTTTCCTGGCCTCTGATACATTAAAGGAACACCTCACAGACTCCACCTCAAAAAGGGAACTAACTGTGATATTTGATGCACCTAGTGAGTCTAGTGATGTAGATAGCTTGAATTCTGACCCAAACTTGTCTGATTACACTAGAAAGGATTCACCCATGAAGGTCATGGAACCTGCCCTGCTGTGTCAAAGCACTTGAATTAAGAAACCTGCTCCTGTGTGTTGTTTATGTGATGAAGAAACCAGTGGGGAATGAAGTGGAAATGAAAGACTCCCCCTCCACTGAAAAAAGATTAAAAGACAAAATAACTTATCAATGCAAAGACTTCACACATGCCTTGCATGTAAAAAAGCCAGAAAGGAAAATGGCTGCCTCCTGAGTCTAAATATTTAAGGACTAAGGTCACACAAGACATTTCAAGATATACAAAGTAGACTCTGTATAACGCAAAATCAAATTACTGTGGACACTTTTTGTTTCTTAGTCTTGACTAATGAATTGTTTGAGCTGTTGTTGCTGGTGTGACTCATAGATAGTTCTAAGCTATTGTTGCTAACACAAATTGTTTTGAATTATTTGTGAATTGTTTTCTTTGGTGTTTCCAATGCGCTTGTTTGCCATTGATGGTAGAAACTTTTCCAACACATTTAGCTGCATGGAGTGTACATCTATTAAAAATGAAGCAAAGATATATTAATAGAGAAATTTAATAAAGATCATTATTACTTGATGTTTCCGAGGATTTCTACTATCTGCCTGGTCATATTTTTTTATTTTTTCAATTTATGGAATTTCAGGTAATTTTGAATAGCTCAGTTCAGTTGTAATCTCTATGAAGTTCAAATGAGACACATTTTAAACGACAGATCAAAATCCTAAAGAGTTGTGCAAAAATTGTATTGTACAGAAATTTACAGCTAATTTAAATTTGGTACTGAAATATTTTGATAAAATTTTAAAATGAATGGTACTGGTACACCAGTAACAACACCTACAAATAAGTGCTGAAAAGTTCTTGGCACAACTCGGAAAAGATATTTTTTTTAAATTTTGATGTTCGGTCATTTGGTCAGATTTTTGGAAATGGAGAACTTTTCAGCACCACCTTCAATCTGATGATTGGTTGTTAAGGGATCTATGTCTTTTCCAAAATCATTAATGCAAAGGGAACATAAGCAGCATTACCCAAAATTTTAACTGGGTTTATTAATTCTGTTTTCTCTTAAACATCCAGATATCTCTCATATTAGATAGAGGCATAAAAATAATAAAAAAATAAATATTTTATACATAACACACTAGGCTAAATTTTAAAATATGCTATTTCAGCTTTTTTGTTTCTGAAGAAGAATGACATTTCTCAATTTATTATTAATCTTCAAATTTCAGTATCTGGGAGAGAAAAATGACAGATCAGTATATTTAAAAAAATAACTCGTGTGTTATGAATAAAATAAAACTTTAAAAACAATTTAATGTTCATCTCTATAAATTGTTGAAATGAACTACCTACTTAGGTAAATGGATGGAGAAGATATGATATCATTTTATGGTCTGATATGCAGAAACAGAATTAGAGATTTAAACCATGACTTTTTTTCCTTGATTGTTCTCAATTACTTGACCATCAAGCAATGGACACCTTTCATTATTACCATTGCAATTGTATCCTTATAAATTAAAATATAACTAGAGGTTGGTTTGTTTATAGTAGGAGTCTCAAACTCTAGGACAGGTTCGTCAACAAGATATTACTAATAAGGAGGGCATCAGTTTCCCATTCAGGGGGCTGCAGACACTGTGAACTGGTTGCAAAAATGTTTCCCCTGTGGACTGCATGTCCCTAGTCTTTTGAATGGAATTCAATCACAAGCAGAATATCTTAGGAATTATTTGCTTGTTTGTGTTAATTCCTATGTTCATCTGTCTATATTTCTGATATGAGGCATTGTAACTATTTACATTGTTCAAACTGTTGTCCTTACCTTTATTACCATATTCACAATGTTTTGCCTGTTGTATGCTGTGACCTTCTTCAAGTGATATGCATTGGAATTTTGAAGTGAACCCTTTATTTAGTCCACAGGGATAGTTTGTTCTAATTCCACATTCTATGATGCCCAAATCAAAACTCACAAAACTGAAGAAGCTGGCAAACAAGACCCTACAGAGGAATGACAACATCATCATACTATGAGCTGACAAAGGTAATGCGACTGTAGTGATGGACAAAACAATATACAGGGAAACTGGTAGATCACATTAGAAATGGTAGCTATAGTAAAGAAAGAGCTAACAATGAAAACAAAGAAAACTGTTGCAGATCCTAATCAAGAACAAGGACCACTTCCCATCTAAGGCATACAGGTACATCATAGCAAACTACCTCACATATATCATCTCGCTCAAATTCACAAAGACAGTATTATTCTGATGTCAATTGTTAACTTCCAAGGCTCTGTGTGCCACCCTCTGAGTCAATTCATTGTGGATATAATTGACCCCCGTAATAGGAAAGTCACCATCATATGTCTGAAAATCCACCCACTATGTGGAAATAATCAAAGATGCTTCCATCCAATCCAACTAGAGGGTGAATTTTGACGTAGTGCATTTGTTCGGTAGTTAGGTACAGACTGACCTCAGGCTAATCCAGAGGAGAATGTGCCAGTATACCAATAGATAACCTGATAGAGATGCTGACTTTCTGTACACAAACAACACACTAATGTGTAATGTATCAGTAATCATTATATTATATTACAATTTTTTTGTTATTTTTCTCTAGCTCTCTGTATTAATGGTTTCTATAATGGCCTGGCATAAGTGCTGATTCCTTAAATTTTCATATTTTCCAGTAATATTCTCTGTCTATTATTTCAACTTCATACCACAGAGGTCAGTGATTTCCCTCCTTATATGGTCAACTATGCCTGATTTTACTATTTCCTCTTATGTTAAGGCCTTATGATGTTCAATAAGTTTAATACCTAGCCACAGGTATTGAACTAACAACTCTTTGGGAACAAAAATTTGGTAAGTTGAACTGAAACTGAAATATACACAAAAAAGGCATGACACCTCCGTGGATTAAATAAAGGATTCAGTTTGAAATTCTGACATATATCAAGTATATAAACGTGAATATGGTGAAGACAATAGTCCGAATGCTGTAAATAGTGTAAATACTTCCTCAGTTCAAATTTATTTATTGTGGATTACTCTAAAATGTTCACAATTAATTTAGTAAACATATTTTTCTCATTTTTTAAAGTAACAAATTTTAAATGAAAATAATGGGATTTTTTTTTAAATATATATCCTGAAAATGTAGTAAAAATTTTTCTATTACTTTATTATTGAGTGCATAAAACAAATATATATCAAAGTGATATCTTATTTATAGTAATTCATTTTGACAAATATTGGACTTCATTTTATCTTCCAATCTGCTGTAAAAATTTCACTGCTAATCATGCATTACTTTTTAAGTAATACACATATTTATGTCTTTGTTGTTTCCGTTCCTTATATTATGGCTGCTGCTGTGTATATATATATATATATATATATATATATACACACACACATAAATAAATATAAAAGTGAACATAGGTGGCCTGAGGCTTGCATCTAGCATGAAACAGACTGTCGCCTCTAAGTTGACTTCTATGTTCACTTTTATATTTATTTATGTGTGTGTGTGTGTGTGTATATATATATATATATATATATATATATATATATATATATATATGAGAGAGAGAGAGAAATGGTATGGAAATACTTTCTGCAGCCATGCTTGTATATGGTACAATCTAATCTGGTCATCTCTCTAAGAACATTAGTTTTATAAGTTTATTAGTAAAACAAGTAGTTTATAAAAAAAAAAAATTAATGGTTCTAGACACCATTCTTGTCAGAATTTTGTTAGGGCATTTTAAATTTTGTATATAGTTAGTTCAGATTAATAAAATCAATTGAAGCAGACTGAAGCATCAAAGGCTGAAATGTGAAGAAGGGGTGTGGGAGGAAAAAAGACAAAGATGAGGAAATTTAATCTGAACCAACAATGTACTTTGATTCTGGATGAATTTATTTATTTATTTATTTATTTTTTTAAATAAAAAAAATATTAGCCTTATAGAGAATGTCTTTTTTATGGGAGGTAGTTTAAAAATCTAAAACACAGCAAATTAACATTTCACACAGACTCACAAATAAATGCCCATTTCTTAAAAAATGATTTATTTTCAAAATAAATGTTTCATAATCTGCCTGTTTTGAATACACTAAATTCTTAATATAGTGCATTTAAATTATTTTTAAAATCATTTAGACAGGATCAAGTTTTATGACCAATTTCTGTGTTATATATCAAGTTGAATAGCAATATTTCTAGATATTTTCTCTCACTATTTTCTTGTCAGGGAATTTTTTATATACTTGTATTATTAACCAATATATTTTTCTATACTTCAGGTTAATGCATCAGATTATCACAAGCATTCAGGTTGTCAACGATGTATTGGCTCCAATCAGATTACTTTCCAATGCAAGACCACGGAAGAAAGGGCGCAAAGGGCACACTCGAAGTCTTTATCGAGAGATACTTTTCTTGTCTTTTGTAGCATGTGGAAGGAATTTTATTGATTTGGGTAAGAACTTAGCATATTTTTTTCCTTTCTGACTTTTATTTTGATATTAAAAGGAAAACAATAAATAATTGTAACAATGATATTTTTGTTGATATTTTGCAGGTTTTTAAAAACTTTTTTTTTTATGGTATTACAAACCTCAGCTTTCAAATTTGACTTAATATATTTGAATTAATTACTTCTTTCTTGGCATTTTATCTTTTAGCCACTTATTCAGTATGTAAATGAATGAAACAAATTAACTGTTAATGTCAACACAATTTGTATTTGTCTACATTTCTGAGATCAGGCATTGTAATTATTTGCACTATTTATATTGTTTGGACTGTTGTACTATTTTTCTCTAGCACTCCATATTACTGGTTCCCATATTGTATTCATTTCTATGCTTGGCTGGCTTAGATTTTTGTGGCCTAGTATATGCACTGATTCTTTAAGATTTTGTATTTTCCATTGATTTCAACCTCATCCCACAGGGGGCAGTGATCTCCCTTTTCCAACCAGATATGATCAGCTATGCCTAATTTTTCTATTTCACCTCATGTTGTGTCTTTATGGTGTTCCTGCAGTCTTATCTTAAAGGGGTGGCCTGTTTCTCCATTATATTTCTTACCACAGCTGCTGGGATGGCATATGCACAGTCCTTAATCATGTTCTCCTCATGTGAGAGGTCTTACTTGAAAAGGGTGTCTGAAGTGTTTTACCTGTTTTGAATGTTGTCCTGATGTTATATGGACCACAGATCTTTTGAATTTTAGGTAGGCAGACTGAAGCTATTTTCTGAGTGTTATTATCCTCTTGTACCCTTCTATTTCAGTTTGTGGGAGATTCTGTCATCTACCCAGGGTAGCTGTTACATTGTAGGGTACTGCTTATACTGACCATTTCTTGTTCATATGTTTCTGGTTTGCAAATTATGATTTTTGCTCAATGTTGTAAGCAGCAGATGATCCTTTTCTTTATACTGTATGGGTGGTGGGAGTTGAAGTTGAGGTATCATCCTGTGAATGTTGGCTTGCGGTATATGGATATCTTGAACCCATGCTCTGTTCAAGTTATTAGTACATCCAGGAATGCTAGTTTGTCATTGTTTTCTCTTTCCATTGTGAACTGTATCAATCTGGTCTGGCCAGAGTATGAAGGTGTCATCTATGAATCTCAACCATAGAGTTGGCTTTAGTGATGTGGATTCTAATGCCATTTCTTTGAAGTATGCCATGTATATGTTAGCCATTGATAGTGATAATGGTGAGCCTTCATCCTGTTGATATACGTCTGATCCTATTCTGAAGTATATTGCTTGTGTACAGAAAGTCAGCACCTCTATTATTATTATTATTATTTATTGGTATACGGGCACGTTCTCCTCTGGATGAGTCTGAGGCCAGTCTGTCCCTGACTACTGATAGTGCCTTCTCTGTGAACAAATTCACCACTTCTGGGCTCACCATCTGGTTGGATTGGATGGCAGCATCTTTGACTATTTCCACAAAGTGGGCAGAGTTTTGGGCATATGATGATTACTTTCCTATTACAGGGTCAATTATATCCACAAGGAATTGACTCAGAGGGTGCCACATACAATCTTGGCAGCTAACAATTGGCATGCGTTGAATACCGTCTGTGAATTTTGGTGAGACAGTATATGTGAGGCAGTTTGCTCTGACATTGTGACAACTGCCTGTACGTCTTAGGTGTAAAATGATCCTTGCTCTTGATTAGGATCTGCAACAGTTTTTCTGATTCATTGTTGGACCTTTCTCTACTATAGCCTTCATTTCTAATGAGATCTTCCAGTTTTCCTGTATATACTGTTTTGTCCATCACTACAATTGTATTGCCTTTGTCAGCTAGTAATATGATTTTTTTCATTTCTGTGTGGTGTTTTGATTGCCAACCTCTTCAGTTTTGTGATTTGATTTGGATGGCTTGGTTTTCTCCAGTATCTGTCTCACTTCCCCCTCTTAGCTCATCTGCCTGAGCCTGAGGAATGTTCAAGGCTATTCCTTTGATTTAGCCAATGATGTTAAAGTATGGTATCCCTCTGATGATTGTTGCAAAGTTGAGACTCTTGTTCAGTAATGACTCTCAGAGGCACTCAGCTGATGTTGACTACTGCCTTTATTAAGGGGTGATGGACTTTGTGTGTCACCTTCTGATCTTTCAATCTGTTCAATTTCTGTACTTGGCAAACCTTTGCATCAAATTTGTGTCTGAAGGATTTATCCAGATCATGCTGGATCCTCTTTTGGTCTTCTTCCATGTCAGTAATTCTGTTGAAGAAGACCTTGAGCCTCTGGGGAATATCGGATTGCATTTTTTGTTTTATATAATGGTTGTATTGGATTCTTTTTCAAACAAGAGTGCGTCCTGCTTTTTCTGCAGCCAAACAGGCTCTTCTTTAATTGATGTGAGGTCTTGGTATCAAGCCTGAAGGAATGCGTTGTAAGTTTCTACATCAGTGTAGGAATATTATATGGTTCGACTTCTGGTGGGACTTTTCTAATTGTCTCTATATTCTAATATTCATTTTCTAATTGTTTCCATATAATGTCCAAAATGTCGTGAATATGGCAACGAAGGTGAGGACAACAGGCTGAACAATGTAAATAGTGTAAACAACTTATATTATTTTTCATTTTGTTTATATCAATTGCGTTTTGCTCACTAAATGTAATCTTGGAATTAGTGAAGATTGATTCTGTTACCTTCTATAGATACCTTCTATCTTATCTTTAATGAGTTAAATATGTATAGGTAATTTCATAAAATCATTAAAAAAAAAGCATAGCGTAATAAAAACAGCCTTAAACTTGATGAAAACAAAATTTTATCATTTAAATGTTTATTATTAAGAGGAAAAGCCAAAGTATTTTTTTATTATTTTTTTTTTTTTTTTTTTTTTGAAAGTTTTTACTCCTTTTTAGAACATTCTAACTTTTGATTATGTTTCACTTTGCAAAAGTGTATTTACTAACATTGCAAATTTTAGTGCCCTTTTTTGTTGTTTTTGCAGTGACAGATGTTAATTTTGAGAACCTTGCCCCCCCAAAAAAAAAAACCAAACAAACAAAAAACTATCAGATTTTAATGAAACTTTCAGGATTTATTCACAAATGATTGAAATTATTTTAAATATGTTTTCTATTTTGCAAGTCATAGTAAAAATATTTTTTTTTTATATGTTACATTCCTCTTAAACTAATTTTATGAAAATTGTAGAAATTCAATGCTGTTTGTTTTTTGTGTTTTTTTTTTTTGTTTTTTTTTAGTGAATATATTAGTTAAAAGAAGTCTTTAAAGAATTTAAATCATAAATTTTTTTTTTTTGTAAAATCAAATGACCAGATACCAAAATTCAGCTCTAAATTGTTACATAAAAAAACTCAATAAAACAAACAAATTATTTAATTTCAAAAGCTTTTAGTTGCTTTTATGAATAAGGACAGTATTATCTGAAGGCAAAAAATTTTTTTGGTGAAAGATTTTTTTTTACAATTTTTACATTAAAGTTGTTAAATATTTTAAAATTAATGAAAAAGCTGCTTATCTTATCCTTTAGGCAATGCTGTTATTTAGTAGATATATCTTTACAGATCATAAATTATACAGCTTTATTACAACCTGCAAATGACCATTATGTACAAATAAAATTTGAAATTGTTCTTATGTCTATAAAAACAGTTTATTTCAAATGTACGGATGGCTCCAGGAAGTGTAAAGACATCACATGGTTTTTCTGATGTGTTAATCGATAGATATCTATGACCAGAATCATCAATAAATAGATATCTATGGAATAGCATACAACAATTTTCATTAGGGTTTTTTTTTTCTTAAGGGGGGGGGGGCGACAACCCTTAAAACACATGACCGTTTAATGATAACATTATAGGTTTGGAAATTATGCACGTACATGACACATACAAATACATATCAAAATATCAAAATTCTTGTAAAAATAGTCAGGGTCTTCAGATTGTAATGAGCTTTTAAATATATGAGTAGTAAATATAGTTTTACTTAATAACAATATTCCCTGAAAATGATCACACCGAAGTTGAACTGTAAAGGATGCAAAATCTTTATAAATTATTCAATTTTAAATTGTAAAAATGAAAACAAATCTTGTAAAAATTCATTTTTTATCAAAAATTTTTTAATCTTCAGACAACATCATCTCTAATATATATTATTCATAAAAGCAATTAAAAGTTGCTCTAATTAAATAATGTATTTTATTACGTTTATTTTTTGATTCAGAATAGATTTCAATAATACTGGGTCCAATTTTACAAAATAAAATTGGTGATTTAAATTCTTCAAAAAATTCTGCTTTTAACTAATATAATCACTACAAATTATCTCAATGAATTTCTGAAGCTTTGTTAAAATTAAGTAAAGAGGAGAAGCACATATATAAAAAAAACAATAAAAACAAAATTTTTTACAAAAATCTTTAATAAAAAAAAATTCCCAAAATTTTATTCATGTGGATAAGTCCTGAAAATTTGATTAAGCTCCCAGAATTATTTGATTTTTACAAGAATTTCCAAATTAATGTGTCTGTCACCATGAAAATTTGCTATACTTAATCGACATTTTTTTTTTTTATCAACATTTTGAATGTTCTAAAAGGAGTAATAAATTTAAGAAAATAATCAGAAAATACTTTGATACTTCCTCTTAATAACATAATGATTTTAAAATAACAGATGAAAATAAAAATAATACCCTAAAAATTTATAAATGTATATAAAATAATAGTATAATTTTATGTACCTTTTTAATGAATTTTTATCTCACTCAGCAGTTATTTTAATTTTTTATAGTATTTTTAATTTCTCCAGAAAGTATCAACAAACAGAAGGTGAAAACTAAAGTACTTAAAAAAAAAAATAAAAATAAAAAATAAATAAAAATAAACTACTAAAAACTTTTTTTAATTTAAAAATTATGAGGTAAATAAGCTGGTTCACTTAAAATTAGAAAAGATTGTCACTTCTTTTACATCTCACATTAGGTGTCAGTATGTGATGAAACCATCACTTGTCAATCATCACTGTTGTAAAGACATATTTTCTCTTATTTTAAACTACATTTTTTTCAAAGAAGGTAAATAATGTTTGTTTTAAAATATATTAAATAAACTTTAAATTTTCTAATTTTCTTCAAATAAATTTTGAAAAGGTATAATTGAATTTCGCAAGATCTTTAAACGGTGAATTTGACTTCTGTTTACAAAATCCTAAAAAATGACTGAAATATTGATTTCTAGTAATTTTGTTGACTCAAAAAAGCAAGATTTTTAACTAAAATTTTGGATGTGCTAAGGATTAAAAATTTTTAAAAATTAAAAAAAAAAATGTTGGTTTTTCCTCTTAATAGCATAAACATTTAGATGATAAATTTTTTTCATCAAATTTAAAGCCGTTCTTATGCCACGCTCTTTTTTATCGATTTCATGAAGATACCTGAATATGTATATTATTGGAAATGATCATGTACACTAAACTCAAAGAAGGTTTTAACAGTTTATTTTTTTATGAATGGAAAAAGTTGTAATATTACCTGATTTTCAAAGTTTCATTGCTTAGCTCTTTTTTAACAAGAGTTAATGTTTTGAAAATTATTTAAATCTGTCACGATTCATTTTGCCTAAATTTGACTTTTAAATAAATGCACTCATTTGTGCTTGTGTACAATATACATTTACATAGTATGTATGTATATGTAATGCTTGAATTGAGTTAGAATAAATCCCACCCATCATCTCAACGACTGAAAGCCAAATTCCTCCATCTCAAGACTCACTGCCAAAGGGAACTCCACAGCATACAAAACCACTGGTGGGCAGATACAAGGAGGAAGAATTACAACTATATAGCTGAAATATGAGATAATTTTTCTCAGAAATTAAGGTTTTCAGTCCTGTCAAAAAGTATATATCCACCCTGAAAGCAGCTAACATCATCTCCAAACTCACCAAAACCAAAGATATTCTAGTGAGATGGCAAGAATACTTCTGTAGCCTTCTTAATGGTGACTCCACTACAGTGCCAGATTTCATCAGGTACATCCCACAGCACCTGGTGCGACAATAAATGCGTGCCAACCCTACATATTATGATTTCCAAGCTGCACTCAAGTCCATCCAATCTTTTAGAGCTCCAGGTTCTGATAACATCCATTGAAACTGATCAAGCATGGTAGATTACCATTATAATATTCCTACTTCTCCTATATATCTGGGAAAAGGAAGAAGTTCCAGCAGAGCTGAAGGATGTGAATATTGCCATCCTCTTCAAGAAAATCTTCACCAAGATTCTTCTCAATTGCCTCCTGACCTTGTCAGAAGACACCCACCTTAAAAGTCAAGATTTCAAGGCCAACAGAAGAACCAGTGATATGATTTTCTCTGTGGGACAAATCCAGGAAAAGAGAGCAACAAAAACCCCTGGGAATGAAATCTATGATCTTGAAGAGGCATTTGACAGTGTTCCAAGACCAGTCATGTGGAAGGTCCTCAAATGCTATGGATACTGCGAGAAATTCACAGTGCTCATTTGGGCTCTACACAAAGGAATGATAAATTAAACCTTGAAACAATGCTGTGTACTTGCTCCTACTCTTTTCTCCATCTACTTGCCAGTAATACAATCAGACAACAACCTAGGAACCAACCTTCAATACTTCACTGATGAGGGCCTCTTCAGCATCTGTTGCCAATGGTCCAGGACTCTAACAACAAATGAGTTTCAGAATTCCAATACATTGATGATGACTGCACCCTGGCCCTTGAACTCGAAGACCTACAGAACTCAGTCGATAACTTCTCCAGTGTACACATGTGCTATGGACTTACCATCAACTTAGCAAAAATCAAGGTCCTGCTCCAACCACAACTGGGTATCAACCACCATCTGGAGCCAAAATCATCATCAACAGACTGGACCCAGAGAATGTTGAACAATTTACACACCTTGGCAGCATACTAATATCAAATGAATCCACTGAAAAAGATGTTGATAAATGAATCAAGGCTGTCCACACAGCATGCAGGAACCTATTCAAAAGGGTCTTTGACCTTTGGCTATTTTGACTCTCCTGTATGCCTGTAAGACCTGAGAACTCTATGGTAGAGACATCTACAAACTTGAACAATTCCATCAAATGAAGCTTTGTCAAATCCTATGGAGTATTTGACACGACTGGATCATGAACAACAAAGTTCTCTGTGTCAAGATGGAGAACCTAGAAACTACTGACTTTGATGGGCCAGACACCTTGCTCGAATGCCAGACATCCACCTACCCAAACAAATCCTCTTTTCTGTGCTCACATCTGGCAAGTGACCATATGGAGCCCCTTGTCGATTCAAGGATCAGCTCAAAAACACTTTGCTGAGAACAGAAATCAACTCACTCAATTGGGAGACAGAAGCTACAGAAAGAACCAATTGAAGAACAATTTACAAAAAAAAAATTCCTTCAAAAACACCAGAAGGAAAATAGAAGAGGTAAAGAGAGCCCAAAGAAAAGCCAGAGCTCTCCATCTCCTGAAGCTTCCTAGCCTACCTACTAGTGGTGGCTGTGAACATCTCTTCGGATCCAATATAGGACTAATTTTACACAGAAGAAAATGTTGATCAGTACCCTAATACTCAGCAATAGTTGCGACAACAACAAACTGGGTGCATAGATACTACCCTCTGTTCCTAAGCAGAAGTGTCAGTTGTATTTAAATAATTCTATTACCTTTGATTGGTGCAATACTACTAAAACAGTATTATATAGCATAATATGATTTGAAAGTCTGTTAAGATAATTAAAGATGAGTATATGTTCATAAATGCTAAAAAGATAATATTTGACAATGTAATATTAAAAATTCAGTTGTGTTAATATTAAAGTTGTTTTGCTTTTCATTTCCAGATGCATTTGATAATGAATATAAGAATGCATTTAACAAGTTGTCCTCAGCAGAAGTAAAACGCTTGCAACCAGATGACAAACCTCACTCACTTGCTGTACAATGGTGCCGTGCTGTCTTTGAAGACCTCGAAATCTGAACCAGAAATTGTTTTATCAATTGGCAACATTAACTATCTGGTTGATTTCAGATGTGCTTCTACATGATATAATTTTTTTTTTTTTTTTTTTTGTCAAATTTCAGAAGGTACATCTATAAACGCACACATATACATGAGTATACACACTGACCTGCAATGTATTTGCACCAATCACTATCAGTACTTTTATAAAAAAAAAAAATAAATTGAAAAAATTATAATCATCAAATGATATGATATTGTTACTAGCCTTAAAAACTTTACTGTTTCTTTCTCTGCTTTTAATAGTAACCTTATCTCTGATAAGATTTTAAAAATAGGGTTACTCTGCTGGATGGTGATCTAATTGTCTCCTTTGAAATGCAGAGATCTTTTCCTCTTTGATGCCCTTTGCAGATATTATAACAAAAGGAACAGTTACCAATTGTACATATTGTGTTAGGCTTATGGGGATTATGAGAAAATCCCATTGAATATATAAAATGATGAAAAGTGACAGATTGTGACAAATCTGACACCTTTGCACTATTATAAGAATTATATGTGTATTGACTTCCCTCTTTACTCCCAAAAGAGATCAGCTGCTTGACACTTATTATTTGTAACTCTCACTGGTACACACAATACACACAACAAAGCGTTAAAATTTCTAATTTCTTGGAAGAATACATTCAGAGAGCTCAGGGCTGAAAATTATTTTGCATCATCCTAGGTTCTTACTATGTCCTGAGTTAAATAGTTTTGTAATCAATGCAGAATTCTTACTTGAAAAACTTTTCTTGATGGAAGGTGGCTGGCCAACTCCAGTTTATAATTTTATAACTATTTCTTTATTTTCTGTGAAATAAATGAGAATTGATAGTTTGTATGGTTATGGACTGTTAATTTTCTATTAATTAATGCTAGGATGTCCTTTTGTCAAATAGATGTTACATTTGTTTTTTTTTCTTGTCCCCAACCCATGTACATATCCTTTACTCCTTTTATCATTCCAGATAATATATTGATATGACTACCTGACAGAGTATTTTCTTTTAGTGCTTCTTTAAGTGAACTTTTATTATGAACACAAAGTATAGATAGTCATAGATGATTAAATCTGCAATGTCTTTTGCTTTTTTCTTTGTAGTGCTATGATTTATTAATTTTTAGATAACAAGTCTGTGTTAGAAAAATCTCCACTTTTCAGTTTTTTGTTAAATCTAACATATTTTATTTTTCATTACTAGTTTCTCACAGATAAAGTTTACTAGAGATTTGTTTATTATTTTAAAATTGATTGCATATTGATTTTTGTTTTCTTTCAATTAGATTTTTTTATATTTAAAACTTTTACATTTGGATGGGACTCCTACCAAAAACTCTTTGATTTAGCCTTTTATAAATGTACATTTCCTAATTTATTTCTTATATGGTGTGCTGATGTACACACATTAAATGCCAAATATTAATACATAGTTACCTGTTAATTTGCTTTTTATTGTTTTGTGCTTTTGCTGTAATTAAATTGTGAGAAAAATCAGATGATTATATTCATTCCACCTACTCCTGTTTAGGCATTCTTTTTCTGTGCTCAGAAGACTCAAACATTATGTGATAGAAATATTGACTTCAACAAGAAACCATTTCACTTGTTTAGTCAAAACTGATTCTGAACTGTGCATTTTTTATGCATTTGAGCTGTAATAATTTTGTTGCATTTGAGTATAGTCAATCAGTTATCTTTTTACTATGTATTTCATGTTAGGTAAAATTATTAACATATAGTGCAGATTCCACTTTAATATCAAAAATATAAAGACATTTGTAGGTGTTAATTTTCTTAATGAGTAGTTTGAACTTTTAAAACTGATTTTGTCAGTAACATTTTAAAGAATGTCAGTTAAAAGTAATTTAATTTAAAAGTAATGTTTCATCTTTATAGAAATTAGGAGTACTTGTAACACATTTTTGTCAAAATTAAAAATGTTAAATCACAAAATTATCTAGAAATGTGTGCAAAGTCAATGTAATTTATTTAGTCAAGGCATTACTTCTCTAATCAATCTTCAGTCTTGGAACAGCAAGTAGGTTTTTAATACAGTTTATATTTTTTATTGCACTCAGTAATGTATTTATAAAAAGCATAATATCCAACTGATAGAACAGATTTTATTTTGATAGACATTGAGTGCGCATTAAATTTTCTGCTGTAATGATTTGAATGTCTTCTTTAAATACTGATTAAAACTTGCTTTTATCTCTTATGTTTAAATAAAGCAAAGTCCTTCATGTTTTACATATCATGATATCATCTGAAGTTTTTTTCTAATTTATTTACATTAAAGGAAATTCTTTTTTTATTAAATGCCTGTTATTTTAGTAGAATTTTTTGGGTAGTAGTAATAATGAAAAACGTTTATTTCCCAATTAAAGGAAGATATAGATTTCCTATCAATCACCTTTCAAAGATACATTTTTTCTAATATGATAAAAGTTGTATTTAATATTTACAATAGCATTAAGAAAAAAATCCTTTTCTAATGTAGATCAAAATTTGAAGTGAATTATATCATAGAAAATAATTAAAGATAGAAAATGACTTTTTCATTAAAGTACATTGCTTTTGCTGAACAAAATCCTTTGAAGCCCTCTTCACATTTAGGTGCTGTTAAATACCGACTAATTAACTGCTAAACTAGAAGTGAAGTTGCATTTGTGTTCTTATTAGACATCATTATCCTTCAGTAGTTGAACTTTTATTTTGTTGCTTATATTCACAAGAGACTGTGATACAATTTTTAGTTATAGCACATCATACATATTAATTGTGATATTTATTATGTCCTCAACATGACAAGTGTCATATACCTTCAAGTGGCTAATAATAATTAAACATTTGAATAGAAAAGTGATATTCACTCACACTTATTTTAGGCAACACCGTGTGCAGTAGGATATTATTATTTTATTCTGCAGTATAGAAAAACAATTATTTTAAACTTCCACCTGAGTAAAGGAGTTTATATTTAAATTAAGAAAAATGTTTTTATTACCTTCAGTTTATTTCTGGTAGAATCATACTTTTTACTGTTTGATTGTTAATTTCATACAATTTAGAAATTTTGTTTCTTTAATCAGTAGCATTTAATATTAGCTTTTGTTATTGTTCTGTTTTGTATTTTGCATAGTAGCAAGTTAGCAGTGATTCAGTATTTTCCAGGTTTTCAAAAATATACCTTTCTCATTGAATGCCAAAGAATATTGATTTCTTAACTCTTTGTGCATCTTAAAATTCTTAATATTTTTAGAGAGCCATCATTTACTGTTTTTTAACTTACATCAACCAAATGTCAGTTTGGTTTCAATCATTCCATATTAGAGTAGCTCTTCTTTTTTAATCATTCTTCACAAGTTTAAATCACTTGATGATCAAATTTAAGTACAATCTAGCTGTTTCTCTGTATTGCTTTCACAGCTGATACTGTTAAAAGAACATTTACCATGACATTGTTATAGAAAGAGTTATTTTCTTCTTGTTAGCAAAGGAATGTTTTAAAGATGCCATTTCCACCTGTTGAAGCTAATTCTTAAATTTTATAAATGTTACTTGTATTTTTATATTTAAATTCTACTTTTTAAATTATAAAAAAAAATTATATAAAACATTTTAAAAAAATTATGGAAATGTTCTTAATGGTAATTAATATAGAAAGGCTAACATTACGACTCTTAATTTTTTATGATTTTGTCCTATAAAAATTTAGTTCTAGATTACTAAGAGCATATACATGTTTTTTATACACTAATAGAAGAAAATGAAATTGCTCAACAAATGAATAGAATTGCCACGGATGTGCGTAAGGAAAATGGTTGTTAAGGGGAAGTAATCCTGAAATAACTGGTTTTGTCTGTGATCAGTTACTGCTCAATATTACATTGTAGAAAAAGTATGCACTCAACATTTGCATCTTATTTCATATTTTTTAAAATTGAATTTTTGCTTTAATCATTCACAGATACATGTTTTATTTACATATGAAAAGAAAGCATTCTAGCTTTTATTTTATAACCAGTTGAATTTTTTATTCCTATAAAACGTAGTTTCACAGATAAGCATTGCACACATTTGACAAATAAACAAAAAACAAAGCTATTTTATCATTTTAGCTTTGTGCACACCAGGTAGGTTTTACCTGCCTTAAATATTTTGACAGGTTGAATACATCTTTAGAATTACATTTTGCAATAAGAGTAAGTAAATGTTTTTCAATAATTCCGCAAGTGGAATTAAGAGAAAAGATTTTCTTTAACCTGTACTTACCTTTATTGCTGTTTAAGTGGTTGTCACATACAGTGAGGTAAAGTCTGTGTTTTGCCAAGATTTGGTATTAAATACCCACTCAATATTGAGTGACCTAAGTAAATCCAAATAATTCAAGTAACAGTGGACAAACAGCTGTAGTTTAGAAGTCTTGTACAGATGTGTAGCCCAATTTTGTAATGCATAAACTTTTACCTGATGTATAAATCTTGATGCTCATGGACTGTCAGAGCATTGAATAATTTGTGTGTGTGTGTGTGTATATATATATATATATATATATATATATATATAATACGGAATGCTCAAATCAACTCTATTCAGTGAATGCCTGTGTATATAATGAACATTATTTGGCACTGTGCTGAATCCTTTTTGAACTTCCAAGTTGTTCAGTACCAATAAGAAGATAAGCTTCGATTGTAAAATTTGTTTATTCATTGACCTACTCTCTTTTTTAAGTTTATTTTTGCCATTTTCTATTTTTTTTATTTGATTTTGTCAGTGAAATCTCATCAGTAAATATTCAGTGTAGGAACACTGGTTTCTATATACTGTTGAGTTTTATTATTTTTATTTCCTTTTCAAATTGATTTTCAACTACAGAACTTCTAATTTTATTTGTTTTGTTTTTTCATGCTTCTCTGTGACTTCTATAAAAATGCAATGATTCCACTGCTCATTTTGTCATGAACTTATGATAGCCTGAACAGTAAGAAAAAAAAATAAAATTTGATGTACAAAATAACTGTGTATATTTTCAAGTTTTTTTTTAATGTTTGTTTTATTTTTCAGGTTTACCAAAAAAAAAATTTAAGATATAATTTGTAAAAGAAAGTCACCTTAATAAAAGGTTTTTACAAAAACAAAATTTTAAATAGATTAAAATATTAAACATTGCAATTTATTAAAACTAATTTATCAATATGGATAATCTTGATTTAACCTGGTACATGAAGAGGAAGTTGACATAACTACCTTGCAAATCAGCATATGAAATTTTGTCTTTTATTTTTGTAATTTTGAACATTGAAAGCACAATTATCTCATTTAAACTGGGCTTAAACATTTGTTAGCTGATCAATGTGTTATTAACACAAACTTAAAAGAAAAGGAAGTGTTTAAAATATTTCTATCAATTTTTGAATAATTTAATTTTTAGAACCTTCCTACTGAGGAATTTCATCAAAGAATTTTAGTTGGAAGCTTTTATAAACAAAGATATTAGAAAAATTAATTGCATGCTAATTTAATTTATGTAAAATAAGTTAAAATTTTTATTAATATCTATCTATATCTCTGAGATGAGGTATGATTATTTATACTTTTCAGACTATTATCCTCAGCTTCATTGCCATATTTACAAAGTTTCACCTTTATCCACTGGGCCATGTGTCCAGTGGATAAAGGTGGTGGTTAGATCCACTGAGACATCTGGGAGAAGCATAGCACGTGGAACTAGAACAATCTAAACAAGTGGCCGAAATAAAGGGTTTGATTCGAAATTCCAATTACCTGAAGAAGACTGGAGCATACAATGACCAAAATGTAAATATGGCAATGAAGATGAGGATAACAATCCAAATAATGTAAGTAATCTTAATTAATCTTTTTTTTTTTTTTTTTTTTTTTCTGAGGAAGTTTTTCTCTTTAGAGAAAAGAGCAAATTAAATATTTAAAACCTATTAAATGAATGAGAAAAAAAACATACTGGTTAAAATAATCAGCTGAGTAATTTATTTTGACAGTTCCTGATTTCATTGGGTGCTATGATTTGTAAGGATTTTAAATACAATCATTTTTTTTTTTTAAACCCTCAGTAATGTATACAAATTATTAAATGAAATTTTTCTTTAATCTTGTAGAATAATTATTTAATTAATGGGCTCATAAATATCTTTGTTCATAGGTCAAGATAATTCCGGTACAATATTATTAGATAAGGTTGTATTATTTTCATCTGAACTTTAATGAATAATTTCATATAATTTGTATTTATTAATTAATATTGAAAATAGGTTTTCTGAGATGAAATTATAAATAAGCATATTAGTTTTTTTACTCTGAATTCAGCATCTTTTTAAAAGAAAATATTTCTTTATCAAATTTTCAACTTTTTATTTTCTGATTACACAGTTTGTGTTAATGGTAATTTTTTCTTTTGAAGTGACTTCATACCATAATGAATTGTTATGCATTTGCATTTATTGGTTTAGCTCACACCAGCCTCATCACTACCCCTCTGCCATGAGGAAAGAGGAAAGTTAGATATAAATGTATTAATTTTTTTATTTACATTCAAATTTCCCAAACCAGCCAACAATATTTTGACTCTGTGAATCTGAATAGTTTTAGTTTCTTTTATTATTAACTTGAAAAAGTCAAGGTAAGAAGTTACTTTAAATTTAAGAAAAATAAATTGTTTTCAATTGAGACATATATACATGAAACTTTTTGTCAGATAGTTGGTGACTAAATCAGCTCTACCACTAATTTATTGTGAGTGAGGTGGAAGGTTAGCAACCTCGTAGAATGAGAAATAGTTTCTATCAAAGGGCAGAAGAACTCTTGATGTGTCAATAGCTGCTAACTATAGATGGTGTCTCAATAAAAACACCATGAAGATAGCAATGGGAAGCCACTTCATTAGCAATCCCAAGATTATTTAAATTTATCTGAAATAATCCTCATGGATTATTTCAGAAAATTTTATTTAGATATTTAATTTATTTTTATTATTTTAAATTTCATGTAAGATGACTGAGCAGATATATTGCATCAAGCTCTTTGCTAAAAGCTTGGTGATACTCAAGCTCAGACAATCCAGAAGATTCAGCAGACCTTTGCCAATTATGCCATGGACAAAACTCAGATGGAGTAGTACAATGGTGTAAAACATGGCTGCACCCCAGGGGAGAGAAAGGTTGCTCAGGCAGGTCATCTACAAGCCAAAATGAGAAGCCAATTGAGTCTGTTCAGTAAACAGTCATGGAAGACTTGTCATGATCCAGGAACTGAAGGTGTTGGTGGAGCAGTATAAGCAATTCCACATGGAAATCACTCAGGGCATGCTGGACTGTGCAAACAATGAACCAGACTTCATGAAGACCGTCATCACTGGTGAAGAGACATGCTTCTATGGTTATGACTCAGAAATCAAGTTCCAGTTCAACTGACAGAACAATCATTACCAAGGCCCAAAAAAGCATGACAGGTTCACAATGTTAAGGCAATGTTGAGCTGTTTCTTTTAATTTTGTGTTGTATAAAATACACACCAGAGGGCCATCAATCAATGAAGAATACTACCAGGAGCTTATGTTGCCTTTATGTTGCTGTCCATTGATATATAAGAGAGAGAGAGAGAGAGAGAGAGAGAGAGAGAGAGAGTGTACCAAAAATGCTTTTATAAACTTTGGGAGCAGTTCTTGATAGCAAAACGAGGCAAAATGTCCATATAGCATATGTCCAAAAGGCCATCATTGTACCTCAACACAGCAACTCATAACAAATGTTCAAAATGTCCTCCACTTGCTTTTGTATCTGTCAAATCATTGACTGGCAGACCTTTTAAATACTCTCACACTGTATTGAATGGTTTTGCAGGCTCCCATGACACATTGACGAAGTGTCTCTGTGTTATTAATGTCTGCTGCAGAAACCAATTGTTTTAAGTGGCCCCACAGATAAAAATCTAAAGGATTGAGGTTGGTGGAGGTGGGAATGTCTAAATACATAGTTTGTGTTGCAATGGATCCTATCTCAGCAATGTGATGATAAACAACATCAAAGATTGGATGACTTGGCTGTCTTCGGACTGAAAATGCAATTTGATACAGCCATGCAGCCTTGTGTCCATTACCATTTGCGGAACCGTATAAATAACAAATCTGCCTGCTCACAATATGAATGTTCTGCCATTGTTAAATGGAACACTTCTCACTTAACTCACTATTACAGATGTTAAATATTGAAGATAGACTAACAAATGTATGAGATTTACAAAGGTAACTTATTCTACATAGAAAA